>VSDK01009125.1:0-29429 GCA_009767595.1 Symbiodinium kawagutii | reverse complement strand
CCACCCACCCCCAGGGGGGGGGGGGGGGCCCCATGACCCATGCCGGGGGGGGGGGAGGGGGGGCAAGGAACGCTGGACCATATATATATATATATTATTTCAATATTCATATATATATATATATACACATAATATGTGTATATAAATGGATGTCATATATTCATACATTGTTGATGATATTTAGTATGCATACATTTCTTTATACGCACACTGAATTGGTGGTTGGTAATGATTCATCGTGGTTAAGAACAGTTGATCGTGGTTGGGAATCTTGTTATAATGGTTCATAGAGGTAAAACCAACAAGGTTCATGGAAAGGTAAAACCATCAAGTATCATGGGAACACAAGGTGTATCCATCACTGTGCGGTTGGGGTTGAACCGCTATATTGCATTGTTTCTCAACCATTGCTACATTGGACCTAGCGGCTTGAACCACGATGAGGCTAAGCGGGGAGGATGGCTATCAACCGCTATCAACGGGAATCATGAGTCTTCTTATCCAAAGGCGTCCTCTTTTAAAGTACGATCTATCCTTACCAAGCAACCAATCATCAATAAACTGATCCTGGTAAATTGGATCTTAATAGGTTTTCTCCTACCAATCATCGATTGAGCATCACTCATCCCGACACCACGCAGTAGCAGCATACAACAGAAAGCTGTTAAGAAAACCTAAGTTAGCCAAGCAAACCAACCAATCAACCAAGCAACCAAGCCAAACCAAGTCAAGCCCAGTCAAACCAAAGCAAAGCCAACCAAAACAAAACAACCAACCGCAGAGAGGGATGCCACCTAACCAGCGACCATGGCTATCGACATCGCCTCCAGGGATTTTGGAGCTAGCGAGATGACGGGTGATGGCTATGTCAGACCATGATTCAACATCAGATGATGGCACCTGCCGGGAGTAGATAGTCCAACATGGCCGGTTGGGTCGCATCTCAACAGTTGTGAACCGAAGCAGCGCCTACGGCTGAACCATCGCTAGGATCTCCTTGTTGTACAGTGCGGGGGCCTGTTGCCAGTGAGCGCCTGTCGCTGGTTGGTTTTCAAAGAACGATCATGACTCGGAATGGTTGGGCTCCATCCGCCAGCAATTCTCGGTGATATACCCATGATTTGATTTTCATCTATGATCATCCGAGAATCATCCGCTTGAAAAATACAGTTCCAAGAGTTGAGTGGCCATTTATTGGCTAGGATTTACAACCCACAACATGGGTCTATACAGTGGTTCAGCCACCATATTTTTTCATCGTCCACTTAACTGGGATGATTGTTGGCAAAAACAAAGGTTGCAATGTGTGGAAGGGGTGGTGTCATGCCCTAGCAGTGAGACGTGATTCGGTATTTTTCTACGCTTCCACCACCATCGGGTGTATTAAAGATTCTTTGCTAAAACGACTGGTGCTCATGTTTCAATCCGTCAAAGCCAGCTGGTTATTGTAATCCAACTCCTTGCTTTGGCACCCCCAAACCCTTCAGTTGCCCCAGGCCTTCGGGGTGCATGCGCAGCCATAAGGCATCACATGTCCATATCCCAAGCTGGTCAAACATCTTTAGAAACACTGATGGTTCCGTTGATAAAATGTGTTGACAGCTGCAGGATGAACTGGGGAGTCAGCTAGACACTCGATGGGAATTGTTATGATGCCAAATTGACAGAAGTTGTTCTCCCCCAGTTTGCTTGGATATCACAAATGATGGTCTAACTCAGCAGGCAAACGCACTGAATGGAACAGAATCTTGGCCGCGTACCATTGAGACTTGGGCACAGCTTTCCTAGAGCCATCTACTTAGGCGCCCTTTCAGAGGTACGGGGAAAGCAGGGGTAAGAATACTTGATGATTCCTTCCACAAAGTTGGAGTGGCATCCACACAAGTTGTCGATCTCAATCCGGTGGACATGTGCGAGGGGCATTGTGAGTCATAGAACAGATAGACTTTGAGCAGCAATCATTATTTCTTGGTTGGATTTCGTAAGTTGCACGCCACCTATCGATGGGGCACCCATTTCATCAACTCCAACTGAGGGACAGAACATCCATCCCGGGATGAACCATCATTAATCGTTGTCAGCCATGAGCAACCATTCTTGACCATCACTTGCCCCTTTTAACCATTATCAGAAATATAATCCTTGATATTTGGCTTGGGTCAAAACCCTGTACCCCCTGTTCCCTTTTCATTAGCCATTGTTTTCCCTATTATTGTTGGTCATTATCCGCCAATATTGGGTTGTTAACTGCTTGATCCATAGCCATATAGTTGGTATATCGGTATATCCCCTATGGTTGCTAGTTGACATCCCCTATCATTAACCATCAACCAGCCATTTAGTTGCTGTAGTTGGTATATCCTGTAGTGATCACGCGGGCCCCAGCTTTTGCTGACGGGAAGTGTCACGGAGGTATGTTCCTTCAGCACTCCTTCCTGTACAGGCGCCTGTCGGCGGAGGTGAAACCTTGAAGCTATGAGCAGTACACTTTGGTGATCTAACATAGCAGTGGATAATCCACTGTAGATTACTTACCTATTGGAAATGGTGATTTTCACTTGCCATGTTAGATCACCAGACTGTAAATCCATCACCTGGTGACACCATGGATCCTGCTGTGGAGACTAAATCTATCACCTGGTTGTGAACAGTGAGACATCACCAGGTTTTATCTCAGCTGATTCTGAGAACGTCATCAGCTGAAGCGGTACACAACTTACCATCACGGTTGTGATACCAACGTGTTTGAATGTTCTGTGTCCTGCAAGGTCATGCTCGTTTTTTGCAGAGTATTTCCGGCCTGTAGGAAAATCAGTTCTGCGAGTACCAACCATGTTTGTTTTCATGGCCACCAAATCCCTGCAATGCAGGTGAAGCATATCAAACCATCAGGCATATGCCAATACTTGGTGGTTCATTAGTAAGTGGCTAAGAAGGCCCTGGTCATCAATGGAAATCATTGCAGTCATGCTCGTTTTCACATCGTTATGCGTTTCTTTGTCCTTCGTGGTACAGGTTGGTTACAGCCCCTCAGAGGGACGAGCAACGAAAACACAATTGCTACGCGCCACAAGATCTTTGCGGAGCTCTGGGATGTCGGATGAATGATGGATGAATGATGGATGATGGTTGACAAATGGCAATCGTGTTGATGAGATGTTGGGATGTTCATTGACCAAGTCTTCATGAGATTTTGCGATGGATCCCCATGACTGATGGTCATGATTCATGATGGTCATTGTTGAATTATCCATAATTATCTTCTCCTAGACCCTCAGAAACCATCAAGATCCGAAACTATTCACCAATACAAAGCAGAGAAAAGACCTTCCTGGACCGTTTTCCTCACCATTGGCCACTACTTGGGTGGTCAACGCCCTCCCTAGCTGTTCACATCCCTGACCAGTCACTAGTCGAGCTGTGGGATAGGTTCACTACTACAGCACCCTGTGTTTGGTTGGCCAATGTTGACCGAGCTCGCCACATATAGTTGGTACAGGTCTTGATTCACTGTTGCAAGAAACCACCTGCTTTTTTGATGGTTGGTTATGACCCTCCGTCGCTTCCATACTTTGCCTCTCACTGAGAAAGGCCGAAGTGTCGCTGACGAAGATTGCGATCAAGGGATCCCTCAAAGCAGATGATCAGGCCTGCGATCGCCTTGGGGTCAAGCCCAATTGTCGCTCTGGCTGGTTACTCACCATGCTTGTACGGTTGTAACCCACCCAAAAGAGCCTCGAAAAGGGCTATAGCTAACATGCTTATGTTGTAGGGAACTCCGTTATTCAAGTATTGAGTTGCTTCATTGGTCAGACTGTTGCAAGAGGATCGTTCTATCCCCTGTTCGTCCTATGTTCCCCTAGTTCCAGGGCCTCAGGTAGATTCCCTACGAAGCCAGGGCGTTTCCAGTCGTTGTTGGTCGATCACCCGACCAGGCATACCTTTACGAAGCCTTGGCCAGTCTCGTGACTGCTGCGAAACCGGAGGAGCACGGGTGCCCAAGTGCGAAGACCAAGGTGAACTGAGCTCCAAAGAAACAGAGAGACGAGTTCGTCCATCAAGGATGCACACCTAATTATTTGCGTGTTCCCTATCAGTTTTCTTGATTTGGTTGGTGGTTTATCTGATTGCTAAGCATATTTTGACGATGGGGCAACTAACCACCAACCAATGATCATTTTGATGTTTGGAGGGTTGGAGGTACAAGCTAAGGCCCCAGCATTGGCTTGCTCGCCACAACTCGCAGTCGCAAGCGGCAGTGGGGGCCCACATTGCAGGATTCCGCCCAACGCTTAAATGAGTAGGATGAGTAGGCTCGTATTTACAGACCAAGCTACGTCGTTGAACGCTTTGCGAACGAACCTCTTGTGAAGGATGGGGCCTGAAAGCTATACACCAATTTCCATTTTCCAGTATTTATTTACTGCTGTAGGGAGGTCCGTGTTTTCCCAATCGGAATGATGCCCACAAATTCGACGAACTTTTTGGGGATGGCTAGAACCACCACGCAGCTGCTTCATGTTCCAGAACGGCTGGACGACCCTTGGGTTCCCCGCAAGGGCAATGAACCATCGAGGGGCTGCAAAGAGAGTTGCAGGAAGCGGCCTCCAGACACTCCAAGTCCTTGGGATGTCGATCATCAAGGGGAGATATGTATCCACAGTGACAAATGAAACCTACGAACCATTATCAACCATCATTTTTAGGCACATCATTCTGGTTGATAGGTGCCATAGCGGTTAATTCATCATGGTCAAATAATGGTTGATGATGATTAGTTTTGGTCGTTAATCAATGCATGTTAAACAACTATCATAAGGAGAAATGATGTCTAACAATACTGAAAGCAACAGCCAGCCGCTATTGTATTGTTCACCACTGATTACTCCTAGCAATCATGGTTTGACAACCATCATCAACCATGGTTGTTTTAATTTGTATTGCAGTCATCATCAGCCTCCTTTGCTGCAGCCATCATTACCCATTACCCATGATTGTTTCGCCTCCAGGTCTTGACACCGCACCATCGAGAACAATAAGATATGGGTGTTTCTCACGCTAGGAGTACCCCTGAATCATCCATTACTAAATTTTGACATTTTTTGAAGCAATAAACCAACCACTTTTTGGGTTCCGTATTCCAAGAGATCAGCATATGAAGAATGGTACCTGACAGCGTTCATGAAACATCTCGGACTTTAATAGCACTGCCACTAGCAATAGCAGTGAACGAGATAAAATCACCAACAATAGTAGCCATGAGAAGGTCCGCACGTAAGGCACCCGAGGTGTTTTCAAGCTGTTGATTGGGTAGAAACAGATGGACAAGCAACGAAGCTATGATCAAAAAAGGTTGACTATGTATCCCTATTAAAGGTCTCTATCAATAAATTCATTGAATTAGCAGGGATTAGTGGTAATTAAGAATCAAGACTATTCATTGACAAGTATACTCATTAATCATTCAAAATTTGAATGCTATAGTCATGACTAGTATATAAAACATTATTATCCTATTCACCCATCCCCTGACGGGCCCCAGCGACGCCAGTCGCAGCTGAGCTTTCAGGCACCGACAGCTGTTGGAGATGCTCCTGAAGGGTCACTGGGCGCTGACCGATCGAATGATGGTTAGTGAAGGGTTGACGCGGTAGTTTCTCAAAATCGGGGACCCTGCCCCGAAAAATGGTTAGTTTATTGCTATAAATGACTAATGTTGGATGATTTGGGGGATCCCCTATTTTGAGAAACACCCATACGGATGGTTAATGAGTGGGACATGGATGATGGATGGTTTATCAACGCTGAAATTATGTTTGATAGATGATATAGTTGATATGGATGATGGATCAATGGTTGATGATAGTTGATTGATGCTTGATCGGTTGCTAATGATAGTTGATATAGTTGATATGGATGCTTCGTTGTCATGGCTGAGTCACTCGTAGGCAAAAACATGCAACATGCCAATGATTGGCGTAATTCCCATCTGATTGGTTGCTAAGATCATCCTAAAATCCATATTGTAGTTGGCTACCCTGCTACAGCTGTTGGCTCAACCTGAAACGTCATAAACTTAACCCATGATTAGCCCTTCAGGGTAATGGGTATTCCCAGTTGCTAGCTCAATGCCAACGACAAGGAACCACATTTCTGGAACCATTATTGCCTAGTTACATCAGCCATTGCTGAAACTCTGAACCAACATCTAATTCGACCATGTCAGTATTCCGTCATCAATCCTCATGAACAAGTGGCCAATTATCAAAGCCATTGGTTAACTATCATAACCATTATTGGCAATAGCCGCTTCCATCAACGTAAATCATCATCAACCTTGATTGAGCCTAATGAATCAATATTCACCATGAATTCAGCCATCATTAACCATGATCCGTCATCATGAACCATCATCAACGATCAGCCACTATGAACCGTCATTATTCACTATGTAACCATCGGTAAGCCCATAGAGGAAGCACTATTGACCGTCATGAACCGTTATTTACTATCATTGACTTTCATCAACCAATATGAAATCATCATGAACCGCAACAGAGATTGTGAACCCTGCTTCACAGTCGGTCCCTGGCGACCTGGAACGGTGACAGTCCTAGGTCCAGCCCAAACCTTGTCAGAGATCCTGAGCGGCGCCACTGCCCCGCAGCGAAGCGGTGCGAAACTCAGTGCCCGGATGTGGAATGGTGAGTGATGGTTCTATGCGAATGGTTAATAGATGTTACAGTAGTGGCTGGCAGTCAAAGAATGCAATGTGAGTTGGTGATGCTAATATTATGATGCTTAATGGGTCTTTAATGATGATTAACTAAGGCAACAAAACATGGTGAGTGAATGCCAATCAGCCAAAGAAGTGATAGGTGGACATCCCAACACAAGTACCTAGTTGGGTCATTAGGGGAAGGTTCACCACAGGTATAGGGGCCCTTGACCCATAGCAATATATTGATGGTTACTAGGTAGCAGTTTATGGTGGTTAATCGAGCATGCTTACATCTTGGCTTTTCACAAATGATTGTTCATGATGGTTGACCGGTGTCGATTGCAAGTAATCGTTTCTTGATAGTGTCGAACAGTTGAACTAACAGATGACAATGATGAATTCTATTAACCATATCACGAATCACCACCATCAGTTCTTTCAACTATATTGTCACTGATATCTCTATATATGCATATATATATGTATATACTTGTAGTCAATAGTCATTGTGAAGCTACAGTTGGCAATGGCTAACCCTTGAACTATCAGTTAGCCTTGAGTGACAGCGGTGGTTATTCATATATGGGTTTATTCATGATAAGACTGGTTATCGTCGATGATGGTGGCGCTAATGACGAATACAATAATGCTCGTTACTGATGCTAAATTACCAATGCCCAATGACGGCCAATAATCAGTTCTTAGTTGATAAATTCCTGGACAATCTCGCACACTTCATTTTCTTGGAACCGTCGTAAATTCCCAGCGGCAGGCTTTTATGGACAGTACAAAGAAGTTGGCATTTTGTTAACTCGTGGCTTGCACAGTATCAACTGATGCGTTCGTGCTCTGTCACCATTTAGAACGCCTTGCAGATTGATGACTTTGCTGGTCAAGATTGGAGCTCGCTAGACTCCGCATCACAGTATTTTGGAATGCATCGCTGAAGAAATGCTAACAATATTAGGGAGGGGTATTGTACGTGTTCCTTCTTAATGGATTTGGGTTTGATTGGTCATCTGCTTCAGGAACATGCAAGCCCAGAACAGACTTATACTCTCATTGCCGGTGCAAAGTACGCAAGTGGAGTATCAAACATATGATATACATAAGTAATCATAAGTATAATATGGGTGCCTATGTACCTCCGCAAGATGGCGGATTCTGTCCAGAAATGGTCTACTCCCAAACCAGGATTCTTCTTGAACCGGTAAGAGTGTATTCATCTACAGATGCTCCCACCTCTATCTCTTGTGCACTTACACAAACTGAGTGATGGAAGTTCCTTGTCAATAAGCCGTAGCAGCAAAAGCATTATCGAGCATCAATCGACGACTGAAATAAGCATTTTTAAACATGAATTTGCCATTATCAAGCATTAATTCGCTCTTGGCCATCAATTAGCAATCATATACAGTAGCTGTTGTGATCTACCACCTCAAATGCCGGGGTGGCGCACAATTAATGTTTGCATCTCCCATCCATTCAGTCGCAGGAGTATATCATGAACCATTCTTCATTTATCCTCAACAATGAAGGATCTGCTCATTTACCATCACTAAGCAAAAATATTATCATTCAGAATTAACCACCATCATTTACCATTTCTAGCCATTTTTTTCATTCATCATTAGCCACAGGTATATTGTTCGAATCTATTAGTAACCATCTTACCAATTTATCTCTATGGGTGTTTCTCAAAATATGGGTACCCCCAAATCATCCTTTCTCAATGATTTATAGTCACAAACCAGGCATTTTGAGGGTTCCCTAGCAGAACCACCACATCGTTTACCATCCGTTCTGCTCCCAGGCAACGATGTGGCAGGTTTCGCCGGTGGGGAGACCAACCGGGGTTTGGCGCGCCCGGCGGTTGATGTACCAAGTTCAACTGCCGCTGGGAGCATTTGCGAATTGTATTCCCACTAGCAGGTAATCGAGCAGCTTGTAACTGCTATATGGCGAGCTGGGTCAAGCAGTTAACCAACCAATTCCATGGGGGATAATAACCAACAATCATAGGGAAAACAATGGCTAATGACTAGGGGAAGCAGGGGTACGGGGTCTTGACCCACTGCCATATGAATTTATCTACTGATAGTACGTAGCATTAATCTAGCTATCAACCATCAATTGCTGTGATCAAAACTTGCAGCTTGGATAAAGCAGTTTGTATCACACGTTTTTTCGATTCCACAAGTGTGCTGCCGACTACTCATAGCAAATGCAAGCAAAGTTGGCCGCCAAGTGGTTGGAGAGCAAGTGTTTTAACTAGTTGGATGTGCTGACCCGGTGATCGACCAGGGGTAGCGGCGAAACCGTTCAACCTCAATGCTGGCCTGTCCAACTGAAGCGTAGCACTGCAGGAAACGTTTACTGTATTTGAAGAACAGCATGGGCCTCGGTGGTTATTTACATGTAACCATCAGTACTTAGTACTCATGAGTAGCCATCAATAAGCATTAGTAAGCATCATCGGCCATCAGGAACCATCAGCAAGCATTGGCAAACATTAGAAACCAGTTCAAACCACCAGTAAGCCCCATCAACCAGCAGTAACCGTCAGGAAGCATTAGAAACCATCAAAAACCATTTGCAACCATGAGAAAGCATAATCAACCATCAGTAACCAGCAGTAAGCACTAGAACCATTGCCACTCTATTGTTTGTAGCTTGGTACACCCATGGGAGCCAGGTCAGCCATTATCACCATCATTCCTCGCAATCTGATCAGCCATCATCAATGCTTCAGTGACCACCAACTTGCCACTATTGGTGAATCAGTATCAGCGGCATCAGTTATACTCACAATCATTTGATCATTACCAACCATCGTTGAACATCATGAAGCATCACAAACCACTAGTTGATTCTTTGATGTTGTTGGTTATGCCCCATCATCAACCACTATTGACCATAGAAAAACCCGTAGTTTCCACCTCAACAACCAGCATGTAACCTTTATTGTTACTCTGATGGTTCTTTTTTACGAACCATTGATGAGCAACTGTCCACCATTGTCATGAATTTTGATAGCCACTGTTGCCTAGGGCTGGTTATTGTCTATCAATGAACCATCACTGTGAATTAGCCAGCGAAATTAGCCACTGTCCAACCATCAATCGTTCAATCATGAGAACACTTGTATCCATCATTAGCAATAGCCACCAATTAGACACTAGCTAGCCAACAACCATTCATCAGTTATCAAATAACAACCGATCATGACCCATCAGGACCATCATGAATGTCGAACGCATGGTTGTTCGTGGATGGTTGATAGATTGGCCTATCAACAATGGTTGAATTGACCATTGACCATGACCATGATTGACCATTGAGCATGATTGGCTCTTAACCCTTAACCATCATTTCCAGCGATCAATACGGCTTGAACCGACAACAGCAACCATTACCATGAACCATGAACCATCAAGCATGAACTGCATGAACCAATATTAATTAACCATGAAGGATTAGCCATTCTCAATTCACAAATCAATAATGGTTACTCCTTCAATCCTTAGCCACTAATTCCTTAATTGCACCAATCATGTATTGATTGATCAGTCACTAATTCATTAATTACACCTCCCCACTCATTAATCAATGGTTGGTTGGTTGACAAGGATTTTTTTCATAGGGGTGGTTCAACCACCAACCAGAATTCATCAACGACCAACCAGTTGCTTTAACCACTGATCATTAGCCACCAATTTATTAACTAACTCATTAACAACCAATGATTCAACAATGAATGAATTAGTGACTAACCAATGATTCAATGATTCAACCAATGAATTCAACCAATGATTAGCTTCATGAACGAATTCATTAGCTTCATTGGCTTCATTAGCAACCAATGATTCAACCAATGATCATGATTAGTGGCTAATCAGTTAATAAACAATTATTAGCCAATTCTTTAATCATTAACAACCAATGATTCAACCAATGATGGTTACCAACCAATGAATCGGTGCATCATCACACCCTTTGTATCATCGCCGAGGCTGGTCCGGACGCTCCATCGAGGAGCGAAAAAAAGCGAAAACGCTTCGGGAAGCGACTCACGGAGAACGGTAGCACCAGGGAAGGTATGGCTACCGTTATTCAAGCCTGGTGGCTTGAACCATGGTTTAACAATCATGGTTACAATGGTTAATTATGGTTAAACATGGTTAATTATGGTCAATTACGGTTAATTATAGTGGTTAATCATTGTGGTTAACCATGGTTAAAGAATAACAATGGTTGATAAATGGTTAATTATGGTTGACAATATGGAGTAACAAGCAACAATAATGGTTAAAAACTACTGGTTGGTGTGAAGGGATACCCTCCGGTAATTTAACATGGCTGGCTGGAAAATCACCAGCTATTATTACAAGAAAGCCCGGGACGTGATCCATATATGTGGGATTTTCCATTGCCACGTTAAACTACTGGAGGGCAAGTGTTATTATAGTAGTTATCCCTATACATAACTTAGGGATAACTATTTGCTAAGGGGTTGATGGTCAGGAGTTGAACTATCAGAAGTCTAGCATCAACCATGAAGTGACAACAATAGCATCAGGTAATATTAAGAGTTGCCGTTGTAGTAGATAACCAGCCACAGTTACAACAAGGGTAGAAAACAGCTGATTACCTACTATTTCATGGTAACTGGAAGCATATGGATCAGGTAACATTAAGACCATCATTGCTCTCTGAATTCAGGAGTGAAGTATTTGTTGGCAGTACCAATTTGTTTGACGTTTTTTTTGCACCAGTAAACTGCCAACGGTTGAGCATCGCTAGCGTACAGGGTTTGCTTTGCGCATCTTTTCGGTGATGATGCGAAGTTTCAGCTGCACTAAACCATTAATTCATTAATGGTTACAATTCCTACATAACCTCTATATCACCCCTATATTGCCCATATAACCTATATATAATCCATATATAATCCCTATACTGCGCATATACAACTTATATAATCCATATGTAACCCCCATATCATATCTATATATATGTATATATGCATATATAGATATATAACCCCTATAAAACTCTAAATCACCCCTATGTAACCCCTACATCACGCCATGGGACGCTGTCGGGCTCCGCGCAGGCCATCGCCACCGTCAGCAAGGCCTTCACAGTGCAGCGCCTTGGCGGAGCACAGGGGCACAGCGCGGGACCGGGTCAGCCGCAGTGAACCAACGATAGGATATGCCAACTATAGCAACTATAGGATATACCAAGTACAGCATCTAAATGGCTGGTTAATGGTTGATGATCGGGGACAACAACTAGCAACTGTAGGGGATATGCCAACTATGGTAAATGGCTGGAGCAACCAACCAATGGTCAATAGTTAATAGTAGAATAATAGGTGATAACAACCAACAATAGTAGGGGATAGAAGGGATATACCAGCTATATATGGCTATTGGTCAAGCAGTTAACCAACCAATGACTCATGGGGGATAATGACCAACAATAGTAAGGGAAACAATGGTTGATGATGGGAGAACCAGGGGTACGGGGTTTTGACCCACAGCCAAATGGCTGGAGCAAAATAACCATTAACTACGGTTGTATAGGGGATATAGCTGGTTCAACTATGTAAATGGCTGGTAAGCATATGCGAACTTTGGTTCATCTATAGTTGTTTTTGGGGGATATAGCCATGGGCAACTACAGCAACTAAATGGCTGCTTGGATACTATTGTTTGTAGCCAGTTGGATCCCCCAATGTTACTAGTTGGTGAATCCCCCCAACTATGCCAACTATACCAACTATGTCATATACTAACAGCAATGGTAAACAACTCATAGGGGATATACCAACTATAGCACTATAGGATATACCAAGTACTGCATCTAAATGGCTGGTTAATGGTTGATGATCGGGGATAACAACTAGCAACTGTAGGGGATATGCCAACTATTTGGCTATGGGTCAATGTTAATCAAGCAACTACTGGGAGATAATCACCAACAATCACAGGGAAAACAATGGTTAATGATAGGGGAACCAGGGGTACAGGCTTTTGACCCATAGCCATCTCGGGAGATAGAAATAAATAGAAGAACAACTACATAACTATATATATATATATATATATAGAGAATATATATATGTATAATAAGAAAGATAGAAAAAGAGAAAAATAGAAAGATGGAAAGGAAGATAGAGAGAAAATGATAGATAGATAACGATAGATATAAATAGAAATGAATAGACTCATTATATGATCATGATAGATAAATACAGATAATACATTGGGAGATATGAATAGATAGATGAGTAGATAGATTGATCATCATATGTAAATAGATGAACAAATAAATGACCATATATACAAAATATATATACAGTACATCTTTGATATACATATATCATGGGTGTGTCATAATAAGGTTTAGATAGAGGTAAAGAATGGGTATGGAACAGGTTATTACCATGGTATGTGCATTGCGTCATACTAGGTATATAGAGGTTTCCGGTGATGATAACCAACTATTGTGATGGATGCTTGTTAGAAACAACAGATAAACGATTCCACAATTGTTTGTTTACATTGGGAATTTACAGCAAACTGGGATCCCCCAGCACATACTATCAATGTTTGGCGCAGTTACTAGTCTCAGGATTTCTCAGCAATCATCACGGTCTGCGTGCTCGTGGCAAGCTAAGGCACGCTGGCTGTACTGCTGCGGCATTGACCTCAGATGACCCAAGGGTGGCCACAGCTGGTTGGTGAAGAGTAGTTCAGCAATGGTGGGGGATGGTTGAGACTCTATGCTACAGAGAGCCTTTTGGATGATGGCTATCCCAATGTTGCTGAGCATCATTCAACGAAGCAACCACTTGATTCTTACAACAAAAAAAAATGCTAGAACATCTCCATAAATCAAGGTAAATGAGCCACTTTGCCGTGCAGAGATCCTGTGATTCAACCAGAGATGGGAAGACCTTTAGCCTATGCATCAGCCATGGATTAAGCATCAAATCGCCATGAAAATGGCCATCAGATATCCATCAATTCACAATCCATTTACCATCAAGTGGTCGGTCAACAGTTGACAATGAATGGTAAATGTTTCACGGTCATTAGACAGCAACGGTTGATGGTTGAACTATCCATTGATCAGTAAACCATCAACATCATATGAACCGCTACAGTATATCATGGATATTAATCAACCGCAACTGCCACTGACCATTCAAACCAAATCATATATTTGGTAAATTAGTAAATAACCAAATCCACCGCGTCGGTTGCTTCGGGTGAGGCCTGGGAGGCCGTTCTGGCGTTGGTCGCGCAGATCTTGGAGAAGTTTGGGCTTCAGCTCAGCCGCCAGGTGAGAAGCTGAAAGGGAGGGGCCGTGATTTTTGGAGGATTTCATGTGGTTTTCAGAGGTGTTTAGAGCATTATATGACCTGTTTTTTTTTTGAAGGATTTCATGTGATTAAAGGAGAGTCAATGTGATGTAAGGAGAGTCAATGGGAGACAAATGTGATTCAATGTGGCTCTATGCTCTTTTTAGTATATTTTGTGGCTTCAGGCTATGGTCGAATTCCCTGTTTAGTGTTGTTTTGCGGTATCCAGATGGAACATCGAAATGGTGAGATGCAATGTTTGTGTTTCAGAACCGAACCTGGTTTCTAGTCTTTGCGTAGAAAAACAAGTTTGGTGGAGAGATATTACCTTCAGGTACAACTGGACGCGATTTCAAGGCAGGGTTGGACCTAGCCTCGGAGAATGCGAACTGGGTTTGCCCTTGAAATTGATCTGGATCAACAACAGAGCCTCCCTGGGGTTCCTGAAATGATGGCAATCTTCCTTAAAAAGGCAGTGGTTGAAGAACCACCATAGTACTGATGAACAAACTGGGACGATTTCTGAAAACTGGCAGTTGAAAGTAGCTTGTGGACGGAATCCTTTGATTGATGAGCAATCAACAAAAACTTATCAATGATGATTGATGGTCAAAACACATTGCGGACAGCTACGCTTGGTTTCGAGAACGCTTTCCATTGTTGTCCACTGTTGGGTCACCAGGAAGCAACACCAACAAGACGTATCATCAGGAAGGATCATGAACCAAAACAACATGAATCAACCATCATTACATGCATCCACGATCATTGACCATTGTTGACCAACCTATCAATCAACATGAAGGTTTCCATGCGCACAAAAAAACCATCTACTAACCAAGATTAATCAGTCGGGTATGGCCATAATCCATGTCCTTCCCGCAGATTGGTTTGTGGCGAGCAGCACTTTTCCTGTGCCGCCGGATGGCCCGGCACCCAGGGGCGGCAAGTTGATGTGTAGAAACAACAGAAGATGGGTACATAGCAAAGCTCACTGATGGCTAAGCGTGTGTCAATACCATGGTTGCAGTTGGTGGCACCGTCATGAATGGACACCCCCATACGCGTGTAACCGTACATCACAGGACAGGGTCGTGGCCATTCCAGAACCATCCTGAACCCCCAGCTACAGCCGGGTTTATTGGTTTGGGTCACTACACTGGCATGAAACAGTAGTGACGTTTTTTCATGGTGAACAGCCCTTAATAATCATCCATCACCGCGCTTAGCGACCATTATGAATCTTATAGCGGATTCCAGCCAAGGGCTAGTAATGAGTGACAGTGGTCATTCACCAGTTATTCTCAGGACCAATCTTTGCCGCTAGGCCAGGGGACCATTCATCAATGATCATTTGAAGGCTTGAGAAAACCATGGCAATCATCAGACCATGCAGGATCCGAATGGTGCCATGACAACAATGGAAAGGGGGTCTGAGGTGAAGACACATCACATGCTTCACTTTCAGTAACTTTTTTTGGATTAACAACAGCTTTGCAACAAATTTAAGTATGTCGCTAACAAACTGTTTGTTGTTAACAAACTTTTTGTTTAGAAACTTTTTGTTAATTACCCACTATTACCCATTCTGAAGCATGTAATCATTCTTAAGCATTCAACCATCGCGAAGCATCATGAACCATCGTCAAACATTGTTGAGCATCCATTGCTAAGCTGTTGGATTTTGAATCGTGGAGTCGATAAAGCTATCAGCTGCTACTGCCCAGGTGGAAGTGCTGGGTGACCGTTTTTTGGACATCCTCGACACCTTCCTTCCTTTCCTCTACGTCTCTTGGCACGACCACAGCAGCCCATGGGATTCTGGGTGCTTGCGCAGGCCTAAGTGGACGCAAGCGTCATTATTAGCCAATGAAAATCATCATTCGGTCTTGTTGCTTGCCCTTCATATGTTGTGTGCCCTTGATGAACCATTCAGCCCAGCACCAAAAGTCTACAAGGTGGGTTGATCAGGTCATCAGATGGTCGCTCCCCCAGGCATAAAATCAACACATGGTGGTTTATTACTAATAATGTAATAATGATGAATACTGATGACACATGGTGACTATTGGATGATTTGATATGATTTGGGTGGTGGCTCCCCCAGGTAGATAACATAGCCAGTATAAGAATCTCAGATAACTTCCTGCAAGATCACCGCGTCAACGGTCATAAGACGCCTCAACGCCAGGCCACCAACGACCAGACGGTGGCTCGGCTGCGGTGGGCAGCGTCAGGCTGCAGCAGAGTCCATCGTTTTATGACCGCAGCTAGAGTTCTAAGCAGCAAGCAGGAGACTTGTGAGAAAGAGATGATGGCATACAGCTATAGTATCGGATCTATTTTATGACCATGATGGGACTATAATTGTTGATTTCCTTGAAATCGTTGGTTTCCCTCGACGCAAGAATCCACACAACAGAGTTTTTGCAAACGACTACAAGATGATGGGCTGCGAATCAGTCTTTGATTACAAACTCACCCAACACGTCAATTTAGTGAGCTACTCTACTATAACTAGTAGCTACTCCAATATAATGAGGTATATTTGCCACAACCAGTAGTTTGTCTACATATGTTCACCAGCTTTTTCCGAGACCCTGATTTTGATGAAATCTCATACTATTTATTTGGGTACACGGTATGAATGATTATAATTATGCTATTGTTCATTGACAGCCCCATGATATAGGATAGTGGGTCTAATGCTAAGTCTCAAGACATTGCGATTGACGGTGATGCAAGTATCGACATGGTCATGATATGGCATCAGCCCCAGACTTACATTATTGGTTGAATATCAATAAGTATCAAATGATATATGCACTTATAGGTTCTGAGGCCTTGTTCATGCCTTGATTATGGTATCAGACCCATGACCTTGTATCAGTAAGTAGCAACTCATGAACCATTCTCTCAACAATTGCCCTAGAAAGGTGGACCTCAGGTGCCAAGAATTCCTTGACGGAGCCATTCCCAAGGGTTGGACACCTTGGATGCCCAGCTGGTCAGCCGGGGGTGCCGCAGACGCTGAGGAGTTGGCAGAGCTGACGATTTTCGCACATCACTTGGTGTGTCACTGGCCGCAGTTGGGGTTGGCTCCGTGGTGGACATGGGGTGCTTCCAAGAAGCCATGAGGAATTTCATGGAACCCCCAAAGTTTTGGATGGTTGATTGCTATAAACGGCTATTAAGGATGATTTGGGGGCAACCTTATTTTTTGACACGCCCACATGCTTTATATGTGTACGTAGTGCATATGCACAGAATCAAGAGGATCGTGAACTGGCAGACTATACCCCTATTTGACAACCAATGATGATCAATAGCAATTTATCAAATTTCAATTGCGGGAATTCAGCCTACCAGGCCTGCACTTGCCTGGTCTGTGGGTTGCAATAGCCTTGCTTACAATGTTTTACGGTTACGAAAGTTTGATTTGATTTGCTGAATCCTAATGAATGTTGTTGGCAGTTCGATGATTCCATGCTTGATAGCCATCCAAATTTGGCCTGTTGTTTCCTGATTTGCTGGTGAGTTGGGACTCGAAGCGATGAAACCGACGCGGAGCACATGTGGATCATCATGGAATTCCAAGCATACATTAGGATTGAACTCAATGACATAGGAATACCTGAACCAGTGAGATTCGTGCATTGATAGTGGACGAGGCATGTTAACCGGGATGGTGGTTAAGTGTTTCGTTGGTTCATAAACCCACCAGCCACACCATGTGCGCAGGCTGACGATATTGGAGGTTATATCGCCGCAGAAATTGAAGACGGGGATGCATTTCCAACAATCCGAGCAGTAGCATTGGGCAATCTTTGAATATTTACACAGGCTTTGGGGGATTGCTAATTGGCACGACTTTGGCAAATACTGAATTACTTGATGCCTACAACAACCCAAGTCAGTACCCCACCTCTGCCTTTGCTGTTGTTTGTTCTCAATACAAGTTCGACAACGTTGCAGCAACGATTCAAGCTACACTGCCCCCACTTGGGCTGTCTGGGCCCCTGGCAGTTTAGGTCAATACCAAAAGAAGACCGGGCCCTACTTCCAGAAGTGGTCCTAGAACCCAGCTGGCAGCAGTACTGATGGACACAGGAGGTAGATGTCATGTTACAGCTGCCTCCATGTTACAGGTCCTATGCCAATGACAAAGCAATGTGACATGATGGTGCTTCACTAGGTCCATTTGTACGATGCCTTTTTTGACATGTGAAAGATACGCATGCAGATAAAGAGCATAGCTAGTACATGGAGGGGTGCTTTTCAAAAACCTCGCGATGCCACCTTCTTCAAAAAGCTTGAGCTGCCACCCGAATAGTCCATGCTAAAACTTGAGAGCACCAGGTTGAAGCCAGACTTTTTGTGACGTGAACACGGCTGCGCATGGTGGTTGATTGTATACAAATGGCTGCCTCTAGCCATTCCTGAAGTCTTTGGTGTTTGTGGGGACACTGGTTACATATACATATCCGCCAAAGGGAAAACCATTAGCAGTGGAATTATCATCACAATTGTTGTTGGACAATTGCCGAACATGCCGTACACACTTGAAATGGTGACTGTTGGTACATGTTGCCCAATTGTGCACCGGTTTAAGGGCAATTGCCAGATCAACATGGTTTTAGCCAGATCAGCGTGAGGGATCAGCGTGAGAGATCAACATAGACTTTGCCAGATCAGCATGGACGGGATGGTCGGGATGGTCGGGATGGTCGGGATGGTCGGGATGGTCGGGATCCTTTGGCTTAAGTGCTCAGCAGGACAAAGGAGATAGAATGGAAGCTTGGTCGGGATGGTCGGGATGGTCGGGATCCTTTGGTTTCGTGCTCAGCAGAACAAAGGAGATAGAATGGAAACTTGTTCGAGTTGCGTGAGCAAGGAGAAGAAGAGAAACTAAGAGAAGAGAAAAGAAGAGAAGAGAAGGGAAGAGACGAGAAGACCAGAGAAGACTAGAGTAGAGCAGAGAAGAGTAGAGAAGAGTAGAGAAGAGAAGAGTAGAGAAGATAAGAATGCAGACTAGTAGAGAAGAGCAGATGGAACATCAGCTGTTCATCAGATGTCTTGCAAGTGCGAGTTAGTTTGCTCGCTGCTCCCTGGTCGCTGGTCTGGCGATGTTACAAGTTTACATTTGAGAATCGTGAGAAATTATCACTTTGGGACCACTATTTCAGGTGTCACTGGACACCTCCAGTTTGATGCGTGGGAATTTGCACAGGAAAGCACTGTAAGGATGACAAAAAGATCAATGATTAGCAATCTCTGGACCGGTGATATTTGCTGTGGGTCAAGGCTTGGCTGGTGCAAACATCTTGCGAATGATCTTTGTTGGGACAAAACATATTCTTGGGATGACCAGGCCCTCGACGCTAAATCGCGACCAACATTGACCTGAAACCGGCTCAAGGAACATGTTGTGACAGGCTATCGGAGGTATTGAGCATTTCGCGTTTGTCTATCAATCCTTCAACGGGTTTCCCACCACAAGCAGTCCTCCTAGACCCCGACAATCTGCATGCGTCGGCGTGGCAACACGCACAAAGTGATACCCAAAAAGTGTCAGACTATCAACAATACTTGTAGTTAAACATCTTCTGAAAAATCAATAAAGAAAAAATATATGTATATATTTATTTACTTATATTTCCATTTCTATATCTATATCTAAAGATATGAATAAACAGATATACATTTACATATATCCGAAATTTGATTTCAGGCACCATGTTTTTGACATTTGGCATTCCAGCTGAGGCTAAGAGGACACATAGGGGGGCCTATGCGACATGTGGCCACATAGGTTTGGGAGCTTGTCATCTTGACAAACCCCAGGGTCGCGATGCAATGATGGACATGTGTGATCATATCCTTCAGCATGGCGCGTGCAAGTTAAACATCCAGAGTTTGAGGGCTTGATGTCCATCACCCTGCCACAAATATTCGTAGTAACATGTGCCCAATGCATTGGGCAAGTTACACATCCACATTTTGAGGGCTTGATGTCCATCACCCTGCCTAAAGCAAGTGTATAAGCAGGTGCCCAATGAGATTCGAAGCAACGTTAGTTGCACAGGAAGCGCTAATGATGCTGACAGGTCAAGCTCACAGGCAATCATGGGCACACATTTTGCCCTCTTTGGGGCAATGTGCTTGAGCCAAAATGGCTACAGACAAGTAACCTGAGAGCCTGCATGCGCAAAGGCTTATAATAGGTTGCAGGCTCTCAGGTTACATATATATATATATATACATATATATATTTAGTCAAAATATCTGTTTACATTTAAATATACACTTGTGATCACATATCTTTACTTGAACGTGAACTTAAGATTACGTCACGGGGTCTATATATGTAACTGCTACTCTATGTGTGTGGCCACTGGAAATCTTGAACCTTGTCCTCCCCAGCTTCTGTTTCTTTTACCCTTTCACACCAGCCCACTCCACCGCAAACTAACTGCAGCGCTGTAGTGTTCCAGCGCCCGTTTCGCAAACACCGAGCTATGGAGGCCTTTGCAAATACTTTTCACCTGGGATGATGGTTTCAGCCCAAGCAAAGAATCTTCCAATGGCATTTGTTGCAAATCCAGCCAGGGTTTTTAATATATTCATCATAGTGCTTTAGCAATCCTTTTATTGAAGTGATCCCCAAAATACAGTTTCCAAAGGTTTGTTTTTTTATTGTTTTGGGTTTCCATAGGGCCAAACATTTCAATCTAGAACAAAAATTCTCGCACAGTTACTCTTCGGATCATGTCCTCGTCTAATAGGCACTGAAAGAAGCGCGGGTTGCCACGCACCGGTCCAAAATACAGTTTCCAAAGGTTTGTTTTTCTATTGTTTTGGGTTTCCATAGGGCCAAACATTTCAATCTAGAACAAAAATTCTCGCACAGTTACTCTTCGGATCATGTCCTCGTCTAATAGGCACTGAAAGAAGCGCGGGTTGCCACGCACCGGTATGAAATCGAAGACCCTTGGATTCGATCCAGTGAAGGAACCACGAAACATTGTAACCCAGAAACATTGAACCCAGCCAAATTTTCGGGGAACCAAATTTCAGAACCCCAAGATTACCAAACGTTGCCAACATGATCAGAGCATCATGTGTTCGAACGAATGCATCTTTGGACGCACCGGGAATCGAAGTCTTGATGAGTTCAAGGCGTAGAGGGATAAACCTTGACATGATTGAATCACAACTGTGAAATTTTAAGAACTGGGTGTGCTGACACTAGATGAAACGCCAACATTCAAAGAACAACTAAACATTACAAAAACTTTGTTTAATACCTAGATGCTGTTGTAGTTTTCCCGGTATTGAAGGTATGCGTGTGCAATCACCCGGTTTGCCCTTGCGGGCATCAGCCCTGGACCATGCTCTGCAAGCGTTGTCGCAATCTTGGTGAATGCTTCGAAGACGTTCTTGATCCACCTAGTGGGTTGAAAATTGATCTGTAAACAACTGTGTTTAAGTGTTGATGTTTCATTTTCAACATTATTTGATTTCTGATTGAAACACAAATTTGAAGCACCACACCTGTTGACGTTCGATGGGAACTTTTCCAAAATCTCTGAAGCAAGGACGTAACAGAAGTAGATGATCATGCGGCTTGCCGCTCCGTTGATCTTCTTTTGGCCCAATGCAGGGTATGCACTTGATTTGGCTTGAAGAGATTTTGTTTGAAACAAGATTGCTCTTGCCCTGGACGAATGCGGCACCCCTCAGATGCAAGCAGATCCCACTCAGCCAAACAATCCTAAACATAAATAGGAACAAACAATTGTTGATGGGTGCCCTCAAGAACCACAGGATTAAACAGCCCAGTCAATTAACCAGAATTAATTGATGTTTTTTGTTCACATTATTTGTCAGCCACCCCTTTAGGCCACCATAACATGTTGTTATTCAACTTGGGATCGGTTTTCCTTGCACCATTGAAGGTAGCGCTGGTACATCTCCAGCAAGCGATCGTCCCGCGTGCGACCCTGGAATGGACCAACTCGATCACTCCACTCCAAGAAAGATGATGCCACTGCATCTGTGTAGAGGGCCAGGTCCAATATATGGAGTAAGTCGGGGTATATACCTGGGATGCCAAATCAATCCTGACTAAAACTACACAGCAATTCTTCGGGTGACCCATGTAAATAATCTGTAGTTGGCTGCGAATGTTCCCATAAGGGTTTCGAATGGATTAAATCTTAACTATATTGGTGTTGGTTCTAATGACCTAATGGGTTAGATGAATGGTTACCAAATGAATTGTTTGTCACCCAAAATAACCTGGTTGAAATTTCACCCCAGACTCGCCATGCCGAGAACCCACGAATTGTGGTCAACGGAGTTGGCCCATTGATCGCAATGAACTCAGCATCCGTAGTGAGCCTCAAGTAACGGCAGCGTCGAGGATAAGGAAATTAGTTTTTCAGGGTGAAGCAAATATGATATATTTTGGATAGATATAGACATCCATGCCATGTGATTGCAAGTTGATAAAGCTTGCCATGTCAGACATCAGCCCGGTTGGCGCGCTGGCTCGCTGTGGGGTGGCTGGCATGGCTGGCTTTGCATTCAAGATGCTCGGCTCGGTAGGTAGCGTCTCTTCCCCAGTGGGTGTATATAAAAGGGTTGGGATCCAGGTCATCAGCGGCTTCTTCAACGTGACCAATGGCATTGCAATGGTAACAGCATTCCCGATGGCGGTAGGATCCTGAAGCATTTTCAAAGTTAAAAGACATTTCATTAAAAAATCTATAGCTAACATTGCGCAAGCAGGTTTCAAACAATAGAAAAACATTTGCTAATTGTAACCAAAATTCTTTTCAACTGAAATATCGCAGCGATGAAATCGGCATCCCCCTGAATGCCGTCCAGGGCAAACTTCCATGGGCCTGCCAATGGTTCCCCAGCTTTTGCCCATCGTTCCGGGTAATACGCTTGCGAGAAACGTTTCTTCCATGGATCTTCAAAAGGATGCGTTCCAACGCCTCAGGGACAAGGCTTCGGTTGCTGGTGAATAGTGCTGGTTTTTTTGGCCACCCATCAACTATATAAATTAGGAATATTTGCATTTATGTTTACATGTATGTGTACTTACAAATGTGTGAATACAAATATGTTTACACACTTACATGTATACATGTATGTGTATACATGTTCATCTATATTTATATATTTATATGTGATTATATGGGTTTGTTGGGCTGCCCAATCCTTGCAGGGGTCACACAAAATTTAAACAAGTACTTTGGTAACCAAGTTTCGGAGACACTCGAAAGACCAAGCAATAACTTCTAAGATGCGAGTCCGGCATTCCACAGTAGTACGATCACAGTTTCGCACGCTCACCAGTAACCGTGAGTCAAGGGTTGATGAAGAAGCGCACATCGTTGGCAACACTGTGAAAATCTCGAAATGCTGTTGGGCATCAGCCCCATCACCATAGACCCTCAAGGGGATAGTGGTACGCTTGTCCTAATTGCTTTGATGGGGAATCGCGAATGGAACCCTTTAGCTTCTACAGGAGTTCTAAACACAGTCTAAAAAACATCAGTTCAAAAATGAACAAAAACAAGTACCATGTTTCCAGATCTGGTGTGTTGAGCGCTTCGAACAAGTCAGTGTTTTGCATCCAGTATTCTTCGAGTCGTCCTGGCTCACCTGTAAACAAAGGAAAAAAGATGTCTTCAAAGTTGAAAAGAGCTGCTACCATTTCGTGAGGAGGTAAGACAGCTTGCTTCGAGAACCTGTTGCCCCCCAACAGGAATTGTTGCTCAGTCAATTGTACCTTGTTGCTCAGCTGAGGGAAAATATTGATCCCTGGAAGTTTTTCCCCATTAAAACAGCACACCCAACAAAATCAAAACGTTTGATATTTCAAGGTAAGATACCGGAACATCAAACCTTGCTTTGTCAAGTGAGGTAGCCAAAACTAGATTGATATTGCTAGCCGAAACCATTTGGGGAACCAAAGCGAAAAACAAACATTTGATTCAGTCAAGATTCTCAAAAAATGAAGTTGGTAGACGCTGTCTCCAAGGCTGTGAAACGATCCATGAATTGAAAGAACGTTCTAGGCCCCATCCACCACCGCATTCGAATCTTTCGTGAAGATCCAATATTGGTTTCCTGATTGCACGCATGGCGGTATACATTTAGATACAACCAGCACGAGTGATAGCCATCACAAATCTGCCCTCCCAGCCAAGGATCGGAATCAGACCGTGGTTCAATCGGCAGATCTTGCTCACGGTGTTCTTGATGCTGGTGCAAGTTGCCTGACAGCATGAAAAGGTTTTCTATTATGTTGGGAACGTAGGAGGCAGAAGGGGGCATGGGTCAGCACATAATTTAATGAATTCAATCAAGCTACCTTCCCCTCATACATCAGTTTGAACAAGTCGGTCACCATCTCATCGATGATGGCTCGCTGCTCATCTCTTGCCAGCCTGCATGTGGGGCGAATGAAAGCAATCATAGTCTACTAAGCTTCATGGTCATACAGAACCAAGGCGAACACATGCACTGCAATCAAGATACATAAATCATAATTGATATGAGCATGTGTAGCATGCCATCCACACCAGTACGAAGACCCCCAAGCAACACGGGAACACAATTTTGGCCCAACAGTCGTTGCGCATCGACTGGTGCATGGATGGATCCCCAGAGTCTATGGTAACACTATAGTACCGCACAGGCCTTCCCATGATTACACAGGGACCTCGGGCACTCAAACAACCCCAGCTAGATTGCACGTGCTTCGATGCACGTGGTCGAAAGAAAGAACGTGTGAGCGATCTCACCACTTGTTGCCCGCAGTCCACCAGTCGTCTTCACCCTCGAACAACTCATCTTCCTCGGGCGTTTCCTCCTCCATGTCCTCGCAACCTTCCAACATGTCCTCGCCCTCCTCCTGTGTCTTTTGATCCTCCTTAGCTTTAGCGGCTTTAGCTTCTTTGGCTGCCTTATCTTGCTTTCTCTTCACGCCTTGGGGCCGCCATTGAATCCAAATCAATGGGGAATATGGCTAAGTATGGTGGATAATATCTTTATATATCTTCCATGTCGATCTTTCTCGAAACCGGGATGTTCATTCTTTCTATATTTCCATGTTTTGGTTCTAACAAATGCTATGATGGCCTCAGCCCCAAAACCTGCACCCAGTGACTCTTTTAAGTTGTTTTTGTCATGGTGATTGATGGCATTTTCATCAAACCTAAGTACCCCCTTTAGGTTTGCAATTGAGCCCCCCACGGGATTTCCAACTTCGGACTGTGCCACTGCTGTTGTCGATGTCCTCGATAGCGTCCTCGATGCAGAATGGACCAACAAATTTCTACCAGGTATGTTTGCTACCAGGACCAGACAAATATTTTTTCGAGGATGGTTCAATAGGTACAATCGATGGATATGCAATGGCTCCTGGATCTTTTTGTCTTCAGCGTCGATCATGGAACGAATATGGACAACAGACTTCTTCTGGAAGATGGCATCTTCAAGCCTGGAGCTGCTCATGTTTCTGATCTAGTAGTTTTGGTTTGTTTATATTTCTGGTGTGGTTGATTCGAAGCCCTTATCACCTCACAGTCAAATCGCGGAAGAAGTCGTGGTGCTTCTTCAGGGATGTTGCCATAGCCTGTCATATCAAACATGATTTCTGTAAACCGGTGTGAAACTATTGCACAAAGTAATTCATGAGGCCTGTTGGTGAGGGATTCCCAAGGAATTCAGGTCAGAAGCTAGTTCCCGGGCTCTTTGCCCTTTGTCACGCAGCCTTAGTCAAACAAAGTGGCTATTATGAACCCTGATTGTACACCTGAAATAACCATAGTTGTGCAAGTGATAATGTTCTAAAGAGGCTGAGGAACGCTTTGATGTCTTTCTGCAATTTCTTGGACTCGTCACTCTGGGGGGCACGTTTAGCCTGAGCCTTAGCCTTCGCTCTACTAGTCCCCTTTCCCTTCGAGCTCTTTGAATCACCACCCTTTAGATCGGCAACTTGTCCGTCTAAGGCTTCACTCAAAGCCTTCTTGCCCGACTTGGATGATACGGTACCTTTGGCAGAAGTCCTGGTTCCGCCTCGAGTGATATCACCACCTGGGCGCCCAAAGATGGGACGTGTTTTGGGAGGCATGGACAAACAATACCCATCAGCTAAGCAATATAGTGTGAATCCCAGCTAAGTCGAGAAACTTGTTTCCTTGTGTTTTCTGTAGACCTTGTAGATCTTGAAGCGTTCATCATCCGGAAACTCAGCATTGGAAATGGGAGTGACCAAGTTAACTTGTAGTCGAAACTTTCTGGAACATATAAAGAAAACTAAGCCATGGTCCTGGGCATGCGGTTCTCCTTCCTGGCCTCAATTCGAACCACATTGTATGGGTTCAATCAATCATTGGGGTGTGCGCTGAGAAGAGAGCTCTTTTTGATACGTTCGATGAATGCCCTGGGAATCAAAGAATCAACTCTGAACATGACGGCTATAAGTTGGCCATAAGGTTGAATGACCAAAACCTACGTAAGTTTTGCACCTCCCCGCTTCAGTCTTCCCATAGAGATCTTCGATCTCAAAGAGCGCCAATTTCTCAAACACATTCTCGTTTTTGTTCTTCGCTTCCCTTGGGCACCATTGCATGGGTTATAAGAGAGAACAAATATATGAACCAAACTGAACTTATCTAAGATTTCCACTTGACGAAGTATGCCTCCACATGAGCTTCTTTCCTGAGAATTGTTTCTGGATGTGACAGGATAGTGATTAGATACATGAAGAAGAAAGCCATAGCTTACCACTGTCATGGCTCAGCACCCAACATGTTTTCGTCAATGATGAACTCTTTCAATAGAGCGAATCGCTCCTTGCTGTTTCCTAGAGCTTGCTGGTATTTCAAAGTCAAACCAGCGGGAAGAGATTCACCACCTCGCTTGAATCTTCTGTCCATCTGGTTGTACAATGCACGTCGCTGGGATATTGGTATATCCGCTTGCGAGAGTGATCGGATCTTAGCCTTTGCAGCATCATCCATGGGTGAAACCTCGGATAGTGTTGAGGGTTTTGCAAAATACCAAACATGTTTCAGCATTTGGTTGCTTGCTGAGGATTATGGACTACACTCTGCACCGAGCATCATTGGGGTGTGCGCTGAGAAGAGAGCTCTTTTTGATACGTTCGATGAATGCCCTGGGAATCAAAGAATCAACTCTGAACATGATGGCTATAAGTTGGCTATAAGGTTGAATGACCAAAACCTACGTAAGTTTTGCACCTCCCCGCTTCAGTCTTCCCATAAAGATCTTCGATCTCAAAGAGCGCCAATTTCTCAAACACATTCTCGTTTTTGTTCTTCGCTTCCCTTGGGCACCATTGCATGGGTTATAAGAGAGAACAAATATATGAACCAAACTGAACTTATCTAAGATTTCCACTTGACGAAGTATGCCTCCACATGAGCTTCTTTCCTGAGAATTGTTTCTGGATGTGACAGGATAGTGATTAGATACATGAAGAAGAAAGCCATAGCTTACCACTGTCATGGCTCAGCACCCAACATGTTTTCGTCAATGATGAACTCTTTCAATAGAGCGAATCGCTCCTTGCTGTTTCCTAGAGCTTGCTGGTATTTCAAAGTCAAACCAGCGGGAAGAGATTCACCACCTCGCTTAAATCTTCTGTCCATCTGGTTGTACAATGCACGTCGCTGGGATATTGGTATATCCGCTTGCGAGAGTGATCGGATCTTAGCCTTTGCAGCATCATCCATGGGTGAAACCTCGGATAGTGTTGAGGGTTTTGCAAAATACCAAACATGTTTCAGCATTTGGTTGCTTGCTGAGGATTATGGACTACACTCTGCACCGAGCAATGCCAACCCAGTCGCACGAAGGACTCGGCCATTCTCACCTGTTCGAACCACTGGACCTGCCTGGATGGAGAGCAATCAAGAATAGATAGGGGAACATTTACAAGTTGGGTGTAAAAGAAGTTGCTCAATCTATATATGTCTAGATGCCTCAATCGGAGATCCGCTGCCATCCTCAAGTCCAGCCAATAACCAACTTCAACCATGCAAAAGTTGCTTGAAAAATCAATCATTCGAATGACACCAGCCGAACATGTTTGGACGAGTCACGCTCACAGTAGAAAAACTCCTTGGCAGCCTGGGTTGGGACCATCAAACAAATGGACTAACTTGGTTCTGGTTTATGTGTTTTCGTAATGAGTAACAATCAGATACTTTTCAAAACCCCATCTAACAACGATATTCGGGTTCCAAGAAACTTGGATGTTGATCGAGATGATGTGGCACTCGATGGATTGGGAGAAGTAGGCTTGTTGGGAATTCTGTCGGGGGTGGTCAAATCCTCAAAGGAGTCAACACTGGTTTTGGTCCTCAAGCGGACCATGCCACTTCCAGGACCTGGAACAGTGCCGACCATTTGCTTTGGCGATTTCTTCTTGGCCTGACAATGCAAGGACAAGCTGCGGGATTGGTTCCAAACGGGGCAGATCCTTAAGGGTAATCTTCACCAAAGGTTTACCATGGAGAGACGTAAGCGCCTCAAATCAAAAGAACATGTTGAACCATTCCTTTTATCATGGGAAGCGCCTGTCCAAGCACAAGGGAATATGAAGAGGCATGTCTTTGTTGATCTAACTCCTTGATCTAAGATGAATATGTGGGGGAAGGAATGACCACTCATGTATCCTGCCTTCTCCGTCTTTCCAACTTCTGACTCCGCCGCAGGCTGATAGTCTTTGGTCTTGAGCTTCCTGAGTCTCTTCCTGCTCTTGGTCGCGGGTGGGCTTACCTCTTCTTCCTCCTCGTCCGCACACTCAAGATCTTCAGCCCATGCACCTTTGGGGATGTCTTGCTTTGCTCTCTTCGTCTTCTTGCGTTCATTCTCTGCCTCTTCTTTCTGCTCCTCATCATCCTCCTTATCCTTCAATGCCAACGCTTGTTTTTCTCCCAAACCGTTGCCATCCTGCTCCTTTTCCTCTTCTAGATCTGCAGTCTTCTTCCTCTTGACCCTCTTGGACGTACCATCATCGTCATCTTTTCTACCAGCTCTCTTGGTAGCCTTTGGATCTTCATCTTTCTTAGCTGTCGTCTTCTCTTCTCTCTTTGGTTTCTTGCCATTCTGTTCTGGCATATCATCAGCCTTCTGATCTGCTTTTGTCTTCTTCAGAATGCTCTTTGGCAACTTCACATCGTCTCCTTTTCCATTCTTCTCGGTTTTCTGTTTCTGTTTGGCATCGGTCTTGGGCGCATCTTCTTTCTCTGGCTTCTGGGTCCCCTTGCCCTTTCCTTTTGC
>VSDK01009115.1:65738-79789 GCA_009767595.1 Symbiodinium kawagutii | reverse complement strand
CCATGTTTGTCTGAAATGTTTGGTTTTCACCAGGGGGGCCCTCATTTGATAGACAAGGGAGTCCTCATTCTATAGACAACAACTGGTAGTAGTTTTTTGGTTTTACTTTGTAATCGTTTTTGTAAAAATCCAAAACTCATTTACTTTCTTGTGTCATTTTTTTGTATTGAGGGGGTCCAACCCCCAAATTCAAATTGCAATTTAATTACAAAAGCAATGATAATTTTAAAATATTGCTAATTTTTCATTTTGGCTTCAAAATTGGATTTGAATTTGAATTGAAATTGAATTTCAATTGATTTCGCTTTCGAATTAAATTCAATGTTTGATTTGAAATTTGAATTCCGGCATCATTTCAATTAGTTTTTCAATGTGAAATTGAAACAATTTTTGAAATCTGAAATAAAATCAAAATCGAAATATAATTGCTTTTACAAATTGAGCACATCTCCCACTATAAAATGAGGGGGTCCCACCCCCTGAAAGGATTATATTTTAGTCAAACAATTGAAATATATTCAAATTATTTTTGAAATGCAATTTCACAAATATATTTCAAAACAATTAAATTAAAATCGAAATATAATTGCTTTTACAAATTGAGCGCATCTCCCATTATAAAATGAGGGGGTCCCACCCCGTGTAAGGATTATATTATAGTCAAACAATTGAAATATATTCAAATTAGTTTTGAAATGCAATTTCACAAATATATTTCAAAACAATTAAATTAAAATCGAAATATAATTGCTTTTACAAATTAAGGACATCTCCCACTATAAAATGAGGGGGTCCCACCCCGTGTAAAGATTATATTATAGTCAAACAATTGAAATATATTTAAATTATTTAAAATACAATTTCATACAATTTCACAGATATGTTTCCAAATAAATTAAGAAAATTAAATGTACATTGAAATTCAAATTGCAATTTAATTACCAAAGCAAATGTGAATTTAATATATTGTTAATTTTAATTTTGGGTTCGAAATTGAATTTGAACTTGAATTCAAATTGAATTTCAATTAATTTTGGTTTCGAATTAAATTCAATGTTTGATTTGAAATTTGAATTCCGGCATCATTTCAATTAGTTTTTCAATTTGAAATTAAGTAATTTTTGAAATCTGAAATAAAATCAAAATCGAAATATAACTGCTTTTACAAATTGAGCACATCTCCCACTATAAAATGAGGGGGTCCCACCCCCTGTAAGGATTGTATGATAGTCAAACAATTGAAATATATTCAAATTTTTTTGAAATGCAATTTCACAAATATATTTCAAAACAATTGAATTAAAATCGAAATATAACTGCTTTTACAAATTGAGCACATCTCCCACTATAAAATGAGGGGGTCCCACCCCCTGTAAGGATTATATTATAGTCAAACGATTTAAATATATTCAACTTTTTTCAAATACAATTTCATACAATTTCACAGATATGTTTCCAAATAAATTAAGAAAGTTAAATGTACATTGAAATTCAAATTGCAATTTAATTACCAAAGCAAATGTGAATTTAATATTTTGTGAATTTTAATTTTGGGTTCGAAATTGAATTTGAATTTGAATTCAAATTGAATTTCAATAATTTTTGGTTTCGAATTAAATTCAATGTTTGATTTGAAATTTGAATTCCGGCATGATTTCAATTAGTTTTTCAATTTGAAATTAAGTAATTTTTGAAATCTGAAATAAAATCAAAATCGAAATATAACTGCTTTTACAAATTGAGCACATCTCCCACTATAAAATGAGGGGGTCCCACCCCCTGTAAGGATTATATTATAGTCAAACAATTGAAATATATTCAAATTAGTTTTGAAATGCAATTTCACAAATATATTTCAAAACAATTGAATTAAAATCGAAATATAATTGCTTTTACAAATTAAGGACATCTCCCACTATAAAATGAGGGGGTCCCACGCCGTGTAAGGATTATATTATAGTCAAACAATTGAAATATATTCAAATTAGTTTTGAAATGCAATTTCACAAATATATTTCAAAACAATTGAATTAAAATCGAAATATAATTGCTTTTACAAATTAAGGACATCTCCCACTATAAAATGAGGGGGTCCCACCCCGTGTAAGGATTATATTTTAGTCAAGCAATTGAAATATATTCAAATTAGTTTTGAAATGAAATTTCACAAATATATTTCAAAATCAATTCCAAATTGAATTTCAATTGAAATTCAATTTGCGAATTAATTACAAAAGCAGTTGTAATTTTTAAATATTGTTAATTTTTCATTTTGGTTTGAAAATTGGATTTGAACTTGAATTCAAATTGAATTTCAATTAATTTTGGTTTCGAATTAAATTCAATGTTTGATTTGAAATTTGAATTCCGGCATTTTCAATTAGTTTTTCAATTTGAAATTAAGTAATTTTTGAAATCTGAAATAAAATCAAAATCGAAATATAATTGCTTTTACAAATTGAGCACATCTCCCACTATAAAATGAGGGGGTCCCACGCCGTGTAAGGATTATATTATAGTCAAACAATTGAAATATATTCAAATTATTTTTGAAATGCAATTTCACAAATATATTTTAAAACAATTAAATTAAAATCGAAATATAATTGCTTTTACAAATTGAGCGCATCTCCTACTATAAAATGAGGGGGTCCCACCCCCTGTAAGGATTATATTATAGTCAAACAATTTAGATAGATTCAAAATATTTTTCAAATACAATTTTCACATAAACTTCAAAATAAATTTAAAATCAAGTTTATTTTGAAATTCAAATTGCAAATTAATTGCGAAAGCAATTGTAATTTTAAAAATATTGTTAATTTTTCATTTTGGGTTCAAAATTGGATTTGAATTTGAATTGAAATTGAATTTCAATTGATTTCGCTTTCGAATTAAATTCAATGTTTGATTTGAAATTTGAATTCCGGCATCATTTCAATTAGTTTTTCAATGTGAAATTAAAACAATTTTTGAAATCTGAAATAAAATCAAAATCGAAATATAATTGCTTTTACAAATTGAGCACATCTCCCATTATAAAATGAGAGAGTCCCACCCCCTGTAAGGATTATATTATAGTCAAACAATTGAAATATATTCAAATTAGTTTTGAAATGCAATTTCACAAATATATTTCAAAACAATTGAATTAAAATCGAAATATAATTGCTTTTACAAATTAAGGACATCTCCCACTATAAAATGAGGGGGTCCCACCCCGTGTAAAGATTATATTATAGTCAAACAATTTAAATATATTCAAATTTTTTTTGAAATGCAATTTCACAAATATATTTCAAAACAATTGAATTAAAATCGAAATATAATTGCTTTTACACATTGAGCACATCTCCCACTACAAAATGAGGGGGTCCCACCCCCTGTAAGGATTGTATGATAGTCAAACGATTTAAATATATTTAAATTATTTTTTAAATGCAATTTCACAAATATATTTCAAAATCAATTCCAAATTGAATTTTAATTGAAATTCAATTTGCAAATTAGTCACAAAAGCAATTGTAATTTTTAGATATTGTTAATTTTTCATTTTGGTTTGAAAATTGGATTTGAATTTGAATTCAAATTGAGTCTTGAGTGTCAATTAATTTCGCTTTCGAATTAAATTCAATGTTTGATTTGAAATTTGAAGTCCGGCATTTTCAATTAGTTTTTCAATGTGAAATTAAAACAATTTTTGAAATCTGAAATAAAACCAAAATCGAAATATAATTGCTTTTACAAATTGAGCACATCTCCCACTATAAAATGAGGGGGTCCCACCCCGTGTAAGGATTATATTATAGTCAAACCATTGAAATATATTCAAATTAGTTTTGAAATGCAATTTCACAAACATATTTCAAAACAATTGAATTAAAATCGAAATACAATTGCGTTTACAAATTGAGCGCATCTCCTACTATAAAATGAGGGGGTCCCACCCCCTGTAGGGATTATATTTTAGTCAAACAATTTAAATATATTCAAATTTTTTTCAAATACAATTTCACAAATATATTTCAATATAAATTTAAAATCAAGTTTATTTTGAAATTCAAATTGCAAATTAATTGCGAAAGCAATTGTAATTTTAAAATTAGTGTTAATGTTTTTTTTGGGTTCAAAATTGGATTTGAATATGAATTCAAATTGAATTTCAATTAATTTTGCTTTCAAATTAAATTCAATGTTTGATTTGAAATTTGAATTCCGGCATCATTTCAATTAGTTTTTCAATTTGAAACAAAGCCATTTCTGAATTTGTAAGATCACATAAAATATGATAAGCACATATAAGCAACAACACCATGTGCATCCACGTGCCATTATCAACTATAACATATTACGAAGGATGGCTGCTTCCATTTTTTTTCCTATAAAATGGGGGGGGGTACCCTGCAAACTTTCAGAACCATGGGTAGCACCCCCTCATTTTATAGAGCCCATTTTGTTTTATATAATTTTTATGGGGGGGTCACCCCTGGGCATTTTATAGAGGCAACTTCGTTTTAGGAAGAATTTTTCTGGGGGTATACCCTCGCAAAATAGGGAGTTGGTAAGGGGTTACCACCCCCAATTTAGGAGCCCATGAGGGGGTCCAACCCCCAAAATAGGTCTATAAAATGAGGGGTAAGACCCCCCCCCACAAATAGTGACGGACATGTGGCAATGATTTCTGCAACAAGCCTGAGAATGACAATGCCTTTGATTGGCAACTGGTATGTATAATTATGTAAATATATATATATATATATATCTGTTTCTGGCTTCAAGTTCTCCATAGGAGGCTAGAACCTCCGCTTGTTTCATGCTTGATTCCTGCCCCAATTTGTGACTTGAAAGCACTGCTTCTCTTAAAGTCAAGTGCAGCAGTTGAGAGTGGTGGGTTGCGGTGGTGCAGCAACTCATTCCCAGTGATGAGCACTGGAAACAACACCCAGTAGAAGCACTTGGCGCCACAGTGGCAGGCGGCTTGGGCCTTTGCAAAGGGCGAACGACGCAACATCACTTTTTTCTCAGCCCTGGGCCTGGGCCTCGACCATGGTAGCTTCATGAGCTGAGCACGCGGACAAAAAATCACAGATGAAGATTTTGATGATGTCCTTAGGATACGTTATGATACGTTATCATATGATCTTGATGTTAGTGGTGCATGCACTTGTCAATGTTGAACATTGATCTTACTTAACCTGCTCCTGCACGAAATAAATCCGCATTGGGGCTGGAGTTTGAGCGACGTCAAACTGAGGGCTTGCTGTTGCCATGGGCATTTTATTCCTACTGCAGGACCGCTGCTCAGAGACAGGGTTACTTGCCCCATGGTTCCGCTGTAGCTGGGGTAATCCGTCCCGGGGGATCATGGGGGACCAACCGTTTAGCAGATATTTTTGGGGAGGCGCAATGTTTTGTGGTTCCAGTGAACCGATATTGACTGCTATTTGGAGTCATGGGCCCCCGCTGCCTCTTGATGAGCGTCAAACAATCTTGGCCATGAAAGATACAGGGGACACAAACAGATGGGTCGTTATGTGACTTCTGTGCAAGTGACGCAGCCGAATGAAGCTGCCAGCCGTGGAGTTAGCATGAGCTAATTGAACTGGCTCACCTGATCACTTTGAGAGACATGTAAGTGATCTTTGCTACATTGACTCAATGGTGAACTGGAACGACCCAGCCTTGTGAATTGTTAGCTGGGCTGGAATCCTGTGGCATGGGCAGGATTCAAGCGAAAGGTTTGGCAAGAGAGGCGAGCAAGATGGGTGAGCCCATTCATCAGCTAACAAATGAATGCAAGTGGTTGAGAATCCCCATTCATGAGTTTTGAATAGTATAGAAGCAATTTTAGATAAGAGGACATGACTAATAATGGTCGATGTGTTAGCATAGCTTCTCTCCTTTATTCCGCTTGGCGTTTGAAGGCAGAGAGGCTGACCCTTCCAATGTCCTGTGTCAGGTCTTATTGAAGCAAGGAGGTTGAATTCGACAGTGGAAGAGGAAGAGCCTAGACCTTTCGGCTCGTATCCCGTGGATTTGCTCCTCGGGGACCCGGCAGACTATGAGAATGGCTCCTACTTCAACATAAAGCCAGCAGGCACGAGCAGATGTGCCACAAGCACTCAGCGAGACATGGAACGGTAGGAGGTTTTCTCACAAACTCTCGCAATAATTAGAATAGGTATCTTAGAAGCTCTTACATTTGAGAATCTTGCTATCCGCTCGCTACCAGCCGCATCCTGCAGAACGAAAATTCCTGGCCATCTTCCACGTGATGGGAATGGCCACCAGCTGAGTTTGAGGTGTCGCTTCAAGTGATAGAGTCAGCTGGTCACGGCAACCGAGGCATCAATCAGCAAGCTGAGGCAAACAATCGCAATTAAACCACTAATCAAACATTATCAAACTATAAACATCTATAAACCATATCCAAGCACTAGTGAAGTACAGTTCAGTCATCAAGCTGAGGCATATATGGTGCTTGGACTGAACACCGTATGCGACGTCTACTTTGCCGGATCCATTGATCTGCTGGTGGATGCCTGGGGCCTCACTCCAGATGTAGCTGGAGCAACTTGGCGGCTTCTAGGAGGTCTTGGGTCGCGAACTCATGGGTTGGCGAGTGGTTATATAACTAGCTAACTAGCGGTTAGCTAGTGGTTAGTTGGTTAGTTAGTGGGTGGTTAGTGCTTAGTGGTTAGTTAGTGGTCAATCATGGTTAATCACGGTCAATCACCATGGTTAACCACCGATCACGATTAAACATGCTTAAACATGGCTAATGATAAGGGATTAATAGGGGACCACCAACGACACTGGTGAAACAAACAAACTACCGGTTGAGGAGCAACAGAGTGCCATATTCAAACAACAAACTCCTTCGCCACACAAATGGGACTCGCAATAAAGCAATGAAACCTGCCACATGCCACATATTTGCCATGAATCCTCCACCATCGCCACAGCAAGGCAACCTGGATGGCAGCAGGTGGATCTGCGCCCGAATTCTTCACATCGGTCATTGGTGCCACTATTGCCCCTTGGCGGTCCGATGAGGAACCAGGTGCCGTGCTGCTTAAGATCAGTTTGGGTTGCCCATGTTGGTCCATTTTGCACTTGCCAGAAGATCTATGGCCTTCAGGTCACTTGTTGCAGTCGAGCCATGTCGAGCTCACTAAGGCACAGAATGACATCGGATTCGGCACCATCGTTGGGTCTGCAGTCTTCAACGTCCTCTTCGTCATTGGATTGTGCTTCTCTCAGAGCCACTGAGCCATAGCCCATCGCCAATGCCAATCTAAGATTTCAAAGCTCCAGAGCTGGTCTTTGTAAAGTGTAAAATGGCAATGCAATGCAGTGCAATGCATCAAGTATGCAAGCATGATCAAGCATGCTTGCACCAGAAGTAAGAATAAAGAAAGGTGATGCATACAAAGGATAATGCAGATGATGATGACTCATAACAATATGACAACACAAACATGTAGAAACGATAATGCCAGTGATTCAATGATAACACAAAGGATAAAACAATGCACAGACAGTCACTGACATGCAGTGAACTCGCCCAAGGTGTGGCTACGTTGCCAAAGGCAATATCGATCTGACTTGGTGGCCACTCTTCAGAGTTCCTTGGATGAGCACAGTACCATACTTGTAGTAGCTGCCTGGCATGCTACAAGACATGCTACCTGGCAGGTAGTAAATGGTGGCTTTCTCAAATAGGGGACCCAAGAAATGGTTGGTTGACTACTATAAATGATTGATGACCTGGATGATTTGGGGGCGCCCCTATTCTGAGAAACCACGTAGAAAATAGGTAATGGCGCGAAGACGTGCTACGCGGTACATGCAGAGAATGATCCAATGTCCGGCTGCTGTTTTTTTAGAGAAGATTTTGCTGAGATTGATTGAAGGTGTAAGAAGATGCTTCTTATGCGCTCTTGGCATTCCAAAGGTTATCCAACAGGTGTAAAACGAAATGGAAAGCGACCAGTTTGACCCTTGGATCGCTACAGATTCAGTAAGCTGCTCAGATGCCTAGTGAGACTGAAAGGCATCTTCCAGGCTAGCATCTTCCTATTGACATTTTCCAACGGTTGATCTGAGGACTGCTCGTACTACATCACCTCTTTGGCAGTTTTGGCTGCTTTCGTCTCCGATCAGGTCGTTAAATCTTGGGAGGTGCCATGTTCATCCGTGTTCCTGTTGCAGCCAGTTGTTCACCTCGTACCGTTGCAAGTGAGAAGCGACACCTGTCAAGCTGGCTAGGCTGCCGTCCTCTTCGCGATGTACATTTGCTATGTCTGCTTTATGTTCGTGAATCGACCATTGAACATCTGGGCGTGGCTTGGCAGCATCGCCAGGTGCAAATCAGCAGGGCTATGTAAAAAGTCGGGCCAAGCAGCGCTGGATTCACAGGTTTCAGGGTAGATCCTGTGGGTAAGCCCAGCGTCAGCACCGAAAATTCAGGCCAACGGTTCATGATGTGCCAAGGTACGAAAAGACCGGCACTCCCTTCCCCAAAGAGCTGAGGGAGTACATTCAGGACCGCACCTACCAGCAGCAAGACAGAACATGACAGTTGGATATACAGACATTGGATAGATTCATAAATTTAGGCAACAATTGTTGGACGATAGCTGGAGAAGCGAATCATTCGCAGATGAATGATGACGTCTCAAAACAGATGTCACACCTTTTCACACCATCCCCGAACAGGGGGAATAGTGTGGAATGATAATCCTTCAAATGTGGTGTTCTCAGTCGATTGGACATGTTCTGCGACTAAGTGACACTTTTCTGCCAGGAGAAACGTGCAACAAGTGGCAAGGTTGAGCCCGAGAACCCGGCCGCCGAAACCGCGCCTGAAGATGGTGTCATGAAAAGCCCTGATGAGCCTCCTAAGCCAGCCAAGGACCCTGAAATGTTGCCCCTTTCAAGGGCTTCAAACAACAAACAGATGGAACAGGGAAGCAGAGTTTCAGATGGCTCCGATCAGTTCTTCACACTTGGACAGACACTGTGAGAGATGTGCAGAGTGAAGACTGCAGGTGACCAGGGTAGCTTGGCAGCGGAAAGTTGTCCTCTTGGAGGCTTAAAGTACTCTGGTTTAAAGATGTTTAAAGGAGAAGTGGGACTACCGGGGAGGGACCACCAGCCAGATAAGTTCAATTGTCCGTTTGTGGAACCTTTCACTGTGCGAATCAGCTGTTCGCAAGCTGTTGAGACAGGACAATTTCATGGAACCCGACAAAGTCATTGTGAAGAGTACTCCTGATGAAGATGAAGAAGACCATGAACCTGAAGACTTGGCGGCGGGGAAGCTTGCAGACAAGATTCCGGGCAAGGACGGAGCGCGCGGCGATGCGCGACGCACGTCTTCGCAGCCTGTGCCGCTCCAGGAGGACAGTAAGGGAGCCTCCATGGAAGACGTGGAAGACGATGATGACGAGGCCGCTGATGGTTGCATTGCCGAGGGGCTGCTGGTTGTTGGATCTTGGAGCGCAAAATCCTCCAATTCCAAAGAATTTCAAAAAAGAGCGAATAATCGCCAAAAGGTATGACCTGTATGTGCAATTTCTTACTACTCATGTACAGAGACAAGGTCAGATCAATAATGATATATATATATATCTATTTAGCTAATTATGTTACTATATTTAAATGTTATAGGTATTTGTATTTATTTATTTATGCATACATATTCATACTTTGCATCCCTACATCGGATGATTCTTTCTACGGTTGAATTATTGCTGGATGAGTTGTTGGAATCACCTGGGTCTTGCCTCATCTAACCTCAGTTCCCAACATGCCCAGGGGGACCTGATGGGACCTGCTGAGGATGATGACGAGCCAGACGATTTCATGGAACGACCTGACACCTGGGTCAGTTTGATCATTTGGGTGCTGTGCCTCCCGGTGTACATCCCCCTGTACTACACGTTGTCAGGGCCTCAGATGGCTGTTGGATGGCTGTTGGATGATGGCTGTTATATGCTGTTATCATGCCGAGGCCATGGCCTTCGAAAGGATCCAAGTTCTACATGGTGTCCTTCGGGTTGTCTTTGCTGTGGATCGGCGGCTTCGCGTTCTGCTTGGTTTGGTGGACTGAGATCGTACCCAAGCTGCAGCTGAAAAATGTTGAAAACACAAAAACAATTGGCAGCTTAGCCGATGTTTCAATCACCTTGCACTTTTGTGAAAAAATCATGCGGTTTTTTACCACTCAAAGGAACCAAGAGACTGGCACGTTCTAGAGATTTTTTTGGGGTTGAAGAAAGGATGTCCCAATGATTTCCCGCTTTCCGTAGCTCAGGTCGCTTCGGTCATTGGAGTTTTGCACTCAGAATCGTGTGGATCTACAGTCACGGACTTGTAAATTGCATGTGTTTCAGAGGGGCACCTCCTGTGTCTAAAGAAATTGCGTTGAAGAGAGATGACACGTGGTGAGTAGACCACTGGAGGTTGAAGGTCCAGGTAGTCAGGGATTTGTGATGTTTGGGTGTCACCATAGCTGGCGAACTTCCTAAGATCCCGACCATCATCTCTGGATTGACCTTCCTGGCGGCTGCAACGTCCATTCCGGATGCAGTCAGCTCAATGGCTGTCGCTCGTAAAGGCTGGATGGAACCTGTTCTGTGTCAGACCGAAGCGCCACAAGAGTTTTTACAAGCTGTAAACACTTCAGATACACAATGATAGATTAAAGATTACGGCATTTGTAGCACGCAATGTTGCATATTCAAATGATCAAGGATGATCCAAGATGTTGCAGTTGTTGCTTGTATCGTAAAGAGCATTGACACTTCCGATGGCTGAAACGCACGGTGCCAGTGAGTTCGCAATCGATACTCGTTCCTGGCAGGTCAAGCGGACATGGCAGTGAGTTCATCGGTAGGATCCAACATTTTTGACATCCTGGTCCCTTGGGCAGCAGAAAGCAGGGTTAGGGGCATTTAGGGGCACTTATGGCGTCAGGTACATGCAGTCCTCGTACCGGCCACAGACTGAATACAGACAGAATGTCTCGTTTTGGGGTCAGGTCGGTCTTCCTATTCCTTGGTTGATCAAAAATGCCATCGAGTCGGCGAACGATGATTGGAAAGGCGTCTCCATTTTGTGCCTTGCCCATATACCAAGCTTTGCCTGGTCTGGCGCACGAGCAGTGACCAACAGCAATCGTTGTGGTGTTTTTGGTCCATGTTTGGAGTCATGCTACTTAACATTTGATTATGATCATTTATGTGGCAAAGTGTTCTCGCACACGACATGAAACACTTTACTTGAACCAGCGTGACCGTCAAATTGCCAACTTCTTGCCGTGGTTGCTGTGCGTTTGGTCAATGAATGGTCTAAAAGTTGAGCGCACGCCCGATGCAGCTGCCAAGGTCTCCCTACTTGATGTTCTACACATGCTTGCTTCTGGGAATGGTGTTTGGAACGGTGGTGAGCATCATGTTGACCGACTGGAAGCTGAGCAAGTTCCTTGGTGGCTGTATGGCCGTCCTCTATCTCCTTTTCATCGTCGCCTGCGTGCTCATTGAAGAACTCCAACCCGATGCTTTGCGGACCAATTGAATGATGGGCAACATGCTGAGCGAAGAGAATCGACCGCAAAAGAATGCCCTGAGCCGACCGCAAACTCAGCAGGGCACTCACAAGTTGAGGCCTCTAAGATTCTAAGACTCTGTTCGGATCAAGTGAGCAGTTGCCAAAAAACAAACCTTCAATCCATCAACGGAGTTCTGTTGGGGAAATGTGTTATGACAATTCAGGATCATAAGATTTGAGAAGTATTGATAAGTCATTTGGGGCATTCCCATTACCCAACTAGTGGAACCCTGAAAGATCCTGAAAGATTTTGGGAAACTGCTCGAATGCCTTTCGCTTTAGCAGAAGAATGCTTGGGCAGTTGCATTGGCAAAACCATTTCGCTGGTTGTCCAATCAGCATGCAGCACGTAAGTTTCCTGCGTACAATTCAGCTTATGTCTTGCTGCCTTTTGGTACGCCCCATTGACGGGTCAATCGCATTGCGATATCACGAACAGAGCTGCAAGGCGACTGCCGGAGTGAATGCTGACTGGTCGAGACTTCTTAGAAGTTCAGACCGTCTGTGCATACGCCACTGATTCATTGCACATTCGTCTCACCGCGAGAAGGTCTGATCCTTGCGAATTCTCGCTGCCGATGAACAAAAACTTGCAGAGAGATGGCTGCTCAGAGCAACCCCTCGTGTACCATTATTCATTACTGTATTCATGATTATTGGTACATCATTCTATGAGGATCCATTAAGCATTGTATCGTGTTCATTAGCCATTTTTTTCATTGGTGTGGCAATTGCTATGTCGAATCTATGCAACTACTATATACATCCATTATTGTTAGTTGGATCCCCAACCATTCCTTAATTGATGTTGAATAGTGAATGTCATATAGCTATTAATGTCATTAAAGCTTCATTAACCATTGCATTCCCTATTATCGTCTATTGTTATCCCCATAAGCCCTTGATAACCCGGAGCGGGAGCCATGTCTCGTTGGTGTGGCAACAGTGGTCCTGGGGAATCATCGATGCAGAGGGTACTGCAGTGAAGATATTGAAAAGGCAGATGGTAGTTTCTCAAGATAGGGGACCCCCCTAAATCATGTCTTATCTTAATCAATCGTTAGTAAAATTTAATAAACTAACCGCTTGTGGGGGTTTCCTATGTTGAGAAGCCCCCACATAGATACATGATGAATTATGATGATACATTAAAATCTGACAAAATCATTGATAATCGCCTTCAGCTTCGCTAAACCTTGGGATGGCAATGCAGATATATTTTTTCATTGCACTCATGGTGATGAATACATAGCAACTGCCAGGAGCGAACTCCAATTTTTTTGGCTCAAGCAAGTGCTGTTTGCCCCCTCAGTGCCCGTTGTCCTGGCAAGATGGCAGAGAGGTTGTAGAAAAGGCATGGCACACGAGGAGGCCACAAAGCCTGGAGGTAGCATTGTCCAAGCAGCTGACGCCGGGAAGCATGAAGCTGTCATCCAGCATTTGCAGCAAGATCCAGAGCGAGTTCGGATGACAGATCGTGATGGGCTCACGGCACTGCACCATGTTGCACGGAAAGGCAATAGTTTGTTGGCAAAGGACTTGCTCCGATATGGCGCAGATGTCAAGGCAAAGGATCAGTGGGGCATGACTCCGCTTCACAGGGCAGTGGCCAAAGGTCATGCGTCTGTGGTGGAGCAGTTGCTTCACGCCAGGGCGGAGCTTGGAGCAAAGAACACCCGAGGACTCACGGCTGCAGACTTTGCACGAGCACATCATGACGACAAGATCAGACAAATCTTGAGAAATTTCGCTTCGCAATGACCTGGGTAATTTCGAGCCGATTGTTTAAAACAACTCAGATGGATCTTACCGGGGAATATTTGCAGAAAAACACAAAAAAGATATATTAACAGATTTTATTATATCAATGATAATCTAAATAATTTAAACTAATGTTTATATTTCAAAATTCAAAATATACAATAGAAATTCCATATTGATCCATATTGAAACAAAAACTAATACTAATAGATTGATATAGTTCAAATGGCGCTGGAGAGAAAGAGAGTTTATATAATTAAACAAAATTAAATAGTTTATATATAATTCGAATAATTTATTAATATTAATAGTTATATCTATTTTTTGTTAATATTACTAGAGATAACCCGCTGTTTACAAGAGTAAGAAAATAAATTTACAATAATTAATTATTAATTATTAATTAAAAATTATTAAGAAATTATTCATATCTATTTTTTATTATTTTATAATTAGTAATTATTAATTGTTATTTTATAATTATTAGTTATTGGTTTTTATTTATTAAGTATTAATTATTAATTTCTAATTATTAGTTATTAGTTTTTTTTAGTTATTTATGGATTATTAATTTTTAATTATTAATTATTGTTGATTGTTTTTATGGTATTGGTATTTATTTATTAAAGATTAGTTGGTTTGGTTATTAATAGTTATTATTTAATAATTATTGG
>VSDK01009115.1:32601-56625 GCA_009767595.1 Symbiodinium kawagutii | reverse complement strand
CCAGGGTCCCGTAGCGGAGGGGCTAGCGTCGAGCGCTGCCTGAAGCACGTACGTATGGGCATCGGTGCCGGCGCGAGTTTGGAGCGCATATTAGAACGGCCTTTTGGCCTGGTCGAAAGTGTTGGCATCAGAGCGCGCGAGGGCGCGCGAGGTAAGTCGGCGCAAGGCTTCGCCGGTGGCGATGCCCCGGACGCCAGCGCCGCCTGGTTTTTGGAGCGCTGTCAAGCGCGCCAGTGCCAACGCCTCGAGGATGGGCTGGGGGACGGCCGCTTGCGCTAGCAAGGTGACCGCATGAGCAAGATGTTGGAGGCTTTCTGCATCCTCAATGAGCACTTTGTAGTGCTCCATCGTGGCGTCGGATAAGCCCGGTGCGGTGCCGCGCTTGGCTGTACGAAGGCTGGCAGCAAGATCGGTTTCATTGCTGCGCAGTGGCGCTTGTGGTTGAAATCTGTGGAGGTGATCGGGCAAGGGTCGGGTGAGGGCAGGTGGGCGCCGGGTAGGGTCGGTAAGGGCATTCAAAGTGGTTTGGTCACCGGGCGCCAATGGAGAACTGGTGAGGGTGGCTCGCGCGCGAGAAAGGTCGCCGAGCCGGACTTGGCGGCACGCGCGGTGGCGGCGAGCCACCTCCGGAGCGGTGTCCGTTGAGGTACGTGCTCCGGGGGTTGCCGGCGCAGCTGCATGCGCGGCCGCATGGAGGGCGGACCAGGCGCCGGCGTGGAAGGCGTCTATGCGCCGGTGAAGGGCCCCCCGTGGACTGTGACCAGGAGCGCCGGATTGATGTAGCAGGAGACGAGGGATGAGGAGGAACAGTTTCCATGCCCGGAGCCGTTGGTGGGGTGTGGATTGTTCGGAGGCAAGTATGCGCAGCGGGACCATGAATGCTTTGTTGATGGGCACGTGGAGGAAGCAAACTCTGCCATTTGTATTTGATGCTTTGTCTTTTGTATCTGGTGCTTTCTTTTGTGGGTGTTCCAGGAGTGGAGGGAAGGCCATATTTGTGGCAGGCACATGGTGATTTTGTTGCTGACTTTATCAGGCTACAGGCATCACTAGTCTTTGGGAGGGAGTGGAGGGAAGTCAGAAAGCTGTGGCAGGCAAGTGTCTACCTTAAGCTGTTTACCTTCGCCCCTCCGGGTACAGCGCCGCATCGTTCTGGCAAGCGCCCCTGTTCAAAAGGCACAGCCTCCCTGGATACCTTAATGGCTCAAGCATTAAAACCCTGCATGGCTCAAGACTTAGCAAAGCCTGCATGGCTCAAGACTTAGCAAAAAAAACTTGCATGGCTCAAGGCTAGGCAGCCTACATGGCTCAAGACTTCTTGGCCTAACTACCTACAATGGCTCAAAGCACGAGAAACTACGTTGCGTTTTCAAAAATGTGTTTAGGTCCTTTTCTTCTCTAAAGTAACCATTTTCTCCCTAAACCGAACAACCAACCAATCAATCAACTAGCCAACCAAGCAACAAACCAACCAACCAAGCAACCCACCCACCCACCAAACAAGCAACCAACCAACCAACCAAACAACCAACCAACCTACCTACCTACCTACCTACCAACCCACTAGCCAACCTACTAGCCAGCCAACCAACCAACCAACCCACCCACCCACCAAACAACCAAACAACCAAACAACCAAACAACCAACCAACCAACCAAACAACCAAACAACCAACCAACCAGACAACCAATCAACCAAACAACCAAACAACCAAACAACCAAACAACCAAACCCAAACAACCAAACAACCAAACAACCAAACAACCAACCAACCAACCAACCAACCAACCAACCAACCAACCAACCTACCTACCTACCTACCAACCAACCAACCAACCAACCAACCAACCACCAAGCCAGCCAGCCAGCCAACCAACCAACCAACAAACAAACAGACAAACAAACAAACATACATAATTACGCATACACCAAATAAAATTTCATTGTAGCGTTGTGTAGTCACAAAAATATTCATCAATATATTCTGTTTGTACAAGTATAAATTTATATACCTGTTTTTGGTTTATATAAATATTCAAATCTGCGATCTTTGGTTTGGTGGATGGAACGAATGCATACATTCAATTGTTTGGGCCACAGCAAACCAAGACCAATGGTAAACAATCATGCCAATGATTGACACCTGTCAAACAAGGGAAACAAAACCGAATTTGGAAGAACAATGTAACTGGGTGAGTGGGTTAATGGGTATGGGCAGGGAGTTGTGGGGTGTATCAGCTGTTTCTGAATACGAGATTGACATATAGCAAGGTCGAGGATACAGGTTCAAAAATACATGAATAAAAGTCAATGAAATAAATGGGCACGCTAAAAAAACAAATCAATAAATCATTCAATAAATATTTAACAAAAAGATAGATAGGTAAGAAAATACATAGATAAATTGATAAATAGAACAAATAAACATGTAGTAATGTAAAAGATTTCAAAATCACTAGATACTTAAATTAAATACCACTAAATATCTGTACATTTCCATATAAGTACAAATCGTTGGTTGCAACTCAACCCTTGCAAATGACCCAGATGGATCACAGTGAATCTGCCATGGTCGTTGTTGTTTTCTTAATGTTCCACAAACCACCTGCGCAGTTTCGATCTTTCATTTTCACCCCCATTCAGCGACACCATCTCAATGCCGCATGCTTGCGCGCTGAATGTCTTCAACGCTCACATCATGGAGCTGCTGGAAAAGCGCAAAGCCCTGATCATATGGCATTTCCAGCACACAAAAATGTGCCAAGTCGACTGCAAGGTTGACACCCCAAGTAGGAGCTAAAAATCCAGCGATTTGCAAGATGAGGTCAGTCAGTGAGTTCCCAACATCACTGTGAGGGCTAATACCTGGCGGCAAGTACACAGGCACCACAATAGGCTCATCACTGGAAAGAGAAGTCTCCATGGCCAATTGCCCAAATGACTAGTTGGCGGTCTAAAAACGAGAGGCCCCTTGATCAAAATACTTTTGGCACACACATCTCCCTTAACACCTGCTCAACATAGCATTGAATACAATGCTTCAAGTGTACACATTCCGCAGATCAGGGCAAGACTGAAGCATTGAAAATGAAATGCCAAGAATATCGCAAGTAAGGAAACACATGTTGGGTCATTTCACTCGCTCAACCTGTGAAGATGCAAGTTCAAAACTGGTTGGCAGCCAATCTGTACATATGCTCAACGCAGCTCATCGCATTTACCTGGCCAAATTACAATGAAGATTCTCTCACAAAAAAATCACTGAGAAACTCGTTGGCTTGATGACCAATGCTCAAACCACTGGCACCTACCAAGGCAGTTTTGTCAGCACACGGACCTGAGCTTGAAAAATGGGAGGCGAGAAACATTGGAAGCCTTGTGAGGCACACAAAAAACAAAAGCTCACCACAGATTTCAATAGTTTCCTGAATCAAGAATTGCAATGCTCATCAGAATCAATCCTTTTCGCTTCTTGGCATGATCGAATCATGGCATGATCCCCACCCATGAGGTTTCAAAGTTGCGTTTCAAAGCACGTTGTGGCCATCGCTCTCGGGGAAACACCTGTAGTGTGTACAATTGTATTGTGGTCATCACAATCGCAATCGAACGTTTCCGAATTCAACACTCTTGAACGTCTTCAACAAAATGACCAACTGTGCTTAAACAAAATGACCAACTGTGCTTAAACAAAATCAAAGAGCTGCACACGATGTCTGGCACCACGCATGGTGTTCCACACCACTTTGCAACCAACGCTGATATGCTACCATCAGCACATCAAAACAGAGCCAGGCTTCGCCCAGGTGGGAGTTCCAAATCTTTGGTGAGGATCACCTGTGGCCTGACTGGCGCCAGGCCTGATGCAGACCACTTCACGCTGAAGAGCACGTCAGAGCAATGGCCTCGCAATGGAATCATGAACAACAACGACAACGGGAAGAAAACAAAATCATCATCACGATCATCATCATCATCATCATCATCATCATCATCATCATCATCATCATGATCATCATCATAATCCTCATCATCAACAACAAGGATAGCACCCACCAGAAGCAAAGCAGCAGCCATATCCAATAGCTCAACAGTAAACTAAAAAATGCATCGAAACCAGCCATCAACCAAACCCAAATGCCCAAACAAAGCAGGGAAATGACATCACCAATGAAAAATTTTCCAGTCAAAGATGAACCCAGGGACTGGTCCATGCCTCAACTGGCAAGAGCACAGCCACATTGGCCTGGCTGGCAGTATTGTCAGCGCCGCCTTCATTCTCCACCGAAGCACCAGGTGTGGGGCAAAAGCGGAGGTCATGTGTCATCTTGAGCTCGAAATTGCCTGGGCACTCATCAGTTGGCTTGTCTGTCAGCTGATGGTAATTGACACTCACCACCGGCGATGGCCCTGATTTGCGGCGAGACTCAACCAGCTCACGCACAGTGGTCAATGCACCATTGTAAAGCACGTTCTGATCGGGTCCAGACAAGCGATACTTGATCTCCTTCTTGGCATCATCCTCAGGGGTGCCCTGTTGCTGCTTGACAAACTTTCCACGGCCAAACGCAGCGATGACAGTGCCAGCTACCAGATTCTGGCCATTGTCACTCTTGTTGATCAGGTAGGGGCGGTTGCCAGTCTTGATGTGAATGACGACATTGCTGCCCTTGTTCAGCATAGGGCACTCACAGAGTTTGTCAGCTTCAAGGTTGACATCCTCACAAGATGTTGGCAAAGTAAAGGCAAGGGTCAGGAAATGACAGAAAAGCATCAACAAAGCGAAAAACAACAATTCAGGTTTGAACAACGGAGAAGAGCAAAAGATAACAACTAATGTTTGAACAACGGAGGAAAAAAGAAGTGGAACAATCAAAATTCATGCTAAAGAGATCAAATGTCTGCAGTAGGAGTGATCTTTGCTCGGTCGACCTTGCCCCGCTTGGCTGCACTGGCAGACAATCCGGCATTTGTCTTGCGCTTTCGACTTGCAGGTTGCGCCGGGGCAGATTCTCCACTCGCATTGTTGGAAGCACCCTCTGTGGCAACAGCAGAACTGCTAGCATCAGCTTGGGCAGGGGCCTCTGGCATTGGCCCATACTTCTCATGGATCTTGTCGAGGAAGCTTTGCAACTCAGGGCCAAACTCATGTTGCACCCATTGCCTCACAGTGGCACCTGGCACTTCCGGGTAAAGGTCCTTGCGAGCCACCATGATGTTCAACTTGGGCAAATCGGGCTCCTTCTCCAACAGATCGGCTGGACATTCTTGAGGCGCTGCAGCATGACCAGGAATTGTCAGAGTGCCAGCCAAATGCCCAGCTGCCAGCATCTGAGCCTGCATCGAAAACACCAATCTATGACAAGCCTGATCACCAACTGCTGTCAAGAGAAAGAAACGAACCAACTGGCATCAATCAGGAACAAGATGTAAAGGCCTTGGATCTGACAACCAACTGCAACAACTGCAACAAAGGAAACACAATAAACAATTCTTCTCCTGCCAAAGAGGAACTACAAAGAACCCCAGGGGCCTAAGTTTTCTGAAAAAACGGAAGGCACATGATTCACTTGGTTTGATTTGGGTAAACATACAACACCTCCAAGTCACGGTTCATGCTTTGGGCTTCTTATGTCCAATGATGCGCAACCCACTATCAAACCTACTCATGCGTTTCCACTTTGTTATCCAGGTTTCATTGTGAACGACATCTGCCCCACCACATTATCCTAACCTAACCATAAAGCTTTCTGCTAAGATCTCTTGCAAAGGTCTTGCGAAAGGATCTTGCGCCAGCTCCCATTAAGTGAGTTCTCAAGCAGTTTTCTTGCCCAAACATCTTGGAAGAGTCCCCTTAAAAGAGCTCTTGCACAGAATTAATTCTGTCCAGTTATTCTCCCACCTTGGTTTCCTGAAACCATTCAGAACTGATCGCATCAGGCATCATTGCGACATACTGCAAGTTGAAGTTCACAGAGGGTCTCTTCTGGACATAGGCATCGAACAGGTTGCCCACTCCAGGATTGACATCCACGATGAACAAAGCGCAGTTGCTGTCAACAGAAATTCCATCCAGGATTGCGTCCAGGATCTTTGTGGCTGCACTGACGCCAATCTGCCAGCAAGAAACATGTAGATCAATCAAAGGATGATGGAACCATCAGTTGAACACACAATGATTGAAAGGATTTTGCCAGAAACCTGCCTGTTGGTATTTCTGTGCGCCTTGCACTGTCGCATTGTCATCATCAACGGTCGCAGGCAAAGCGTCTGCACTGACATCTTCCACCTGAACCATGTCACGGGCGTGGAGCATCTCTGCCTCTGCGGTCCTCCCTGTCTTGACCAGCTGACAGTTGGCCCAAACGCGGTCCTTGGTGGCAGAATTCTGCAACAGAAGCCGGCCAGGAAATGTGCATGGGCGACCATCTCGAGAATCAGCCTGCATGGAAGGGCTAAGAATGTAGGGACAACTAAGAACATTCGTTGCAATGGCACACCCGGGATTTAAGCTGGAAACACACTGTTTGAACATTGGCACACCTTCTTCGCGAAGCACAGGTGCCATGCAGTGTCAACATTCATTCCAGTCATCGCCAAAGATCTCAAAGTCGCTGTCTCCAGCATCCATAGCTGCCCACGCTTGTACGTAAAGATCGGCATGAGCACTGCTCCAAAGTTGTGCTCAGATCCATTGATGCAATGGGAGGCAAACTGGGTTTGGGCCGATTGCACTGAGCTCTTCAGGGTTGATGGCGCCAGCCAGTTCAGGAACACAAAGTTGGCCTGCAACAAATGGATTGAAAAAACAAATCATAGGGGTTTGTGGTCAGAGCCATGAAAAGACCATCTGGGCAATCAAAGTACACCAGGCAAACAAAAAATGGGAATCTGAATGTCATCAGCAAGAAACGCTGCCAGCTGCATCCAAGCGCAAGCGAGAGATCACAGCCTGACGATGAGCTTGGAACTCGCGCAGCATGTCATCAGAAGATTCCGAGTGGATCGTCTTGACAAAGTTCTGGAGAAACTGCTGGGCAGCCTGCATGCTTTGCTCATGCTGCTGAACTCGGTGCTGCAGTTTTGCATGGTAAACGCTTGCGGTCCATGAAGAGCGTTTTGACCTGGCAACTTTCAGAGCTTGAAGGTCATAAGCCAACTGCCTCATGACCAAGTCGAAGCTGTCCCTTTCCAACTGCTGCATGCACACAGTCTCCTTCTTGGGGATGGGACATGTTGAAGCATGCTGGGACATCAACCCATTCAGGGTTGCGATGTCTCTGACGTTGTTGGCAGAGCGAGTCATGATGGCTGATTGGACTTCCACGGTCACAGCCTGATCTCCGTTGATGTAAGCGTCCAGCCACTTCTCCTTGATGGCATCAGGGGACACTGGCATGAGTGAAAGGACCTCCTGAGCCATGTGACAAAGACATGCTGCCTCTTCAGCAATGCGATCCCACTGCAAGCGGTCCACCTTCCTCTTCATGCCATCAGGAGTCTTGCGGCTCTGGTGGATCAAAGTTTGTACCTAAACATGGAGCGTCTAGGAAAACATAATGAGAGTTTCATCTTGGGAAACCATTTCGCAACCTACACTTTTGTTGTGGAAACAAAGGAATACTTGTTGTCAAGGAGCGAAAAATTCACAAGATTCCTCTGTAACTTTGCCACGGTTGGCCCAAACATTGTTGGCTCCTCCTCCTCCACTATGACGAAACCTGCACAATAGACAGGCGCACGCAATGAAGCTGGGTGCCCAGTTGAATTGCTCATGGGTTCATCTGCCCTTTGGGGAAATCGGTTGGATATATCATTGTACCTGTAAGCGCAAACTATTGGATAGAAAGCGGTTAGTGTGCTTAAATGTGTCATCTCCTGAGCTTGGGAACTATTGTGGGTAAGTTCGAATTTTGTTAACTGTTTGACATGCCCTTTCTGGTCATTTCTGTCAAAATTTGTTGGACTGGTGTCACTTCCGCAACTCAGGAACTATGGTGGTCATTCTCTCAAATAGATTTTTTGTTTAACGTCTTGAAATAATCTGTCTAGACTCTTATGGGTCATTTCATGTCATTTCCATAGCTTGGAAATTATTACAAGTAATGTTCTCATCCAAACAATACAAAAATATATTGGGAGAAGCACTTACAAGATTTGCCAAATCATCAGAGGAACTGGAAGCCTGGCAGCCATTTCTTGCTGCCGAGAGAATCATCAGACCATGGTGTCATCTCATAGCCAACTTCAATCGAGTAAGTACAAATCAATTTCTTGACTGGCGCTGGAGCCAAGTTGAGTATATTCTTCACTGCCTGTGCCTTTGATCCGTTCAATTGGCCGTTCTTGGAAGCATTGGCATTGTGGTCCCTGACCTTGATCGCAATGAATGCATCAAAAATATGATCATTTCTGATATCAGCCAAGATTTACATCAAGTTGAGCAAAAATATCTGAGATGCTCACAAAGGTAACCACATCCAAGGAGGAGTCAAGCGTTTGCAACTGCAAGATGCTGCTGATCCAGGACCTAATGAAGAAAAGGTGGAGGTCACTTGGTCAGAAGCTACAATTGAAAGCAAAGTAAAATGAATATTCAAAAACGTGATTGCGCCAGTAGCACCAAAGGTTACCAAGGTCCTGACACAACGTTGGGAGCTTTGCGAATGCTTCCACGAACGCTGAGTTTGAAATTACCTAGAAGCTCATCTTTCTTCGACGGCAGTTGCACCCTTTGCGCCACAATGCTTTGGATGGAGTCATGGAGTTTTGGGTGCACCTGGGATGAAAACAAAATCATGAAACTGGCCAAAATCTTTTGCGATTTTCCAATGTGCACTCAATCAAAAATCAAGGGGAATGGCTGGAGAGAAAATTCTAGATCAAGTTCAACTGATATCAGTTCTTGGCACATACTCAAAAAAGTATTAGGATAAATGACTGGAAGATATGTTTCATGCAACCTCACTTTGGATCAAGAAACTTCCTGCAGCTTTCCAGGGATATTGTCTTTGACCAAACTCAAGATTGCCAACAAGACTGTGATTCGGGTTTTGCCTTTGTAGTAGCCAACGCTCAGAGGGCGCAGGTGCATGCCACCAGCTCGCTGCCATGGAGCCTGCAAGGTGTCCTGCGGAAAACGAATCTTTTTTATATGAACCCTTGTCGAATTAGGGTAGAAGGGTCAGGTATGAAATGTACAAAGAAATATACTTAGAAAATGGCTGACATCAAAGATCGAATGTTACCCTTCCTTCTTAGGCACAAGGAAACAGTCTTGGCTGTCTGCAACCAGTCCTCAACCTCTGCAAGCAAATCAGCTGGCTGTGTCACAAGCACCGGATCACCTTGAGACACAAATCCATCTTGGAGCATCTCCTCCAAGAGTCGAAAAACCACATCGTTTTCAGAACTGCCTCTCACACTGGCCAAAGAGGAAAAGCTGAAACATCCGAGGTGGAGGAGCAGCTGTAGACCCTACAGGGACATGACATGGAACCCAACTGATTTCCAAAAGCATTCAAGGAGAAGCAGAACTGATGCCCCAAAGAAGCCCCATATAGTTTCAAAACCCCAGGGTTTTAATTCTATGAGTTGAGAAAACATACCACAAAAAATTGTAAGCTTGCCACACAAACTGCAATGATTCGCATCCCTGGCCTGGCTCAAGAGTTTCGCATCTGAAACAGGCAGGTCAACAGATGTGCTCAAAACATTCTCAAATGAACGATGATCGCAGTCTTGGATTTCACCCAAGTAGTTGAGCCATTCCTGTTTGTGAGCTCTAGTTGCATATCGTCGCCTCAAGTAGTTCTCTGGCCCACCGAACTGCTTGACCATGTTCATCATCAAAAGCTTAATGTCCGATTTGAACTTCTCAACAGAAGTTGGAGGGCCCGGCGGAGCCAGTCCCCATGTCTCTTCAACAGTCAGAGTCACACTGTCCTGGAAGAAGAAATTTTCTTCGGGGGTGGTAGAAGACAAGATACCTAATACTTAACACATGTTGACCACCAACAACCAGGTTTCCAAAACTGACCTCACAAAACTGTCCTCCCCAGCAGCTGATTCAGCACCAACATTGTCATCACCGACAGACATTGCACGAGGAGATCCTGATGGCTCTCGAGCTTCTGGAGCTGAAGCAAGGGCTTCCGCAGCCGCTTGTTCGGCTTCTGACATCCCGTCCATCAGAGGCACTGAAGCTGGATCGTCAACCACAACGCTTAAGATTTGAAAGGGCTAGCGAAGCAAACGAAACCATGACCATGGAGAAAACATCACTAAGTCCTTTCAAAATGTCATGTGTTGGCTAATTCTGCCCATACATCTTCCATAATGAACGAAAAAACGGTCGCAAAACGGTTGCCCAACCATGAATAAAAACACAGCTTCTACCAAAATGGATACCCAATAATCACAAAAAACGGTCCCAAAACGGATGCCCAACCATGAATAAAAACAAAGTTTTTACCAAAATGGATACCCAATGATCATTAAAAAAACGGTCCCAAAACGGATGCCCAACCATTAATAAAAACACAGCTTATACCAAAATGGATACCCAACAATCACAAAAACACGGTCCCAAAACGGATGCCCGAAAACGGCACATATGCATATGAACTAATCAAGGCATGATCTGATTACATACTTCCAACATCAATGGCGTCAGCAGTCAACTAGACGACAGTTGGCCCAAAGAGAAAAACACCATCAATGGCATCAACAATCAACTATAACTAGACGACAGTTGGCCCAAAAAGAAAAACTCCATCAATGGCATCAACAATCAACTAGACGACAGTTGGCCCAAAGAGAAAAACTCCATCAATAGCATCAACAATCAACTAGAATGGCCCAAAGAGACAAAAATTCAAAAAACTGAAAGGACATAATTTACAGAAATCCGACAAGCAAAGCAAGAAAGGAAGCACTGGAGAAAGACTTTTTTTGCTGGAGCTGCAACGATTTCACTTCTAGTTCAAATTGATCTTCTCAGCCTCAGACGCACTGCATTCATCCAAATACACCTTTGTGAATTTGAATGTCCATTCACCATCTTCGCCTCAGAACGGAACGCCTGTTCCATCAAACATTGAAAAACATACCCCCATTGACGCACTGGATCAAACATGAATGGATTTCCTTCAAAGTTTTTAAAAGATACCCCCCTGGAATTGGAAACCGAAATTCAAGAGAGAGTACATTCAAAATCTAAATTTCGAAATATTAGATAGGGACAAGTGGCTCCTTGACACTAAATCAGCTAGATCTAGAATCGGAGACATCCACCACCACTGGCCATTGTAAGCAACTGGAACTGCAACTTTCCCGTGTAGAAGCAATCGTCTTTCAAAGGCTCTGCTCATCTCTTTGGCTACATTTTGTCGTCCACGTAAAAAAGTCACTCTGGAAAATGACATCCTTGTCTTCAAAAGCCACCCTGAAAGGTCAACATTGATCTTGTCAATTGCCTTCCTCAGAATATCAGAAATGCACTTCGGCCCTATCCACTCTTAGACAAGACACCCAGGACTTTCACAAGAAAGTGCGCTAGAAGGTTGGAAGAATTGCCCCATCATAAAAACATACTTTACCACCTTCTACCCAAAGACTGTAAACAACAAGTAAAAAGAAAGCCCCACAACACAAAAAAGCAAAGAGGAAGCCCCAAAACACAATGCGCGACAAGGAACTTCAAAAGCACATGTCTGGCCACACAGTCTTGAACTGTGAGCTCCCACCCAGCACGCGCAAACTCACTAGCGATGGCAGGCAATTTGCCAAGCTCTCGACTAAGTGCCAACTGGGACACTGTGTTGAAATCCGAATCTGCCACAGTCATGCTCTGAGACTCCATGGCCAGAGAAGTGTGGTGAACAAGGTCCAAGTTGGTGCCACTAAAACTTGAAAGGAGAAGCCACAGGTTGCAAAAAAATGATGTCGCAATCATCATGCACAGCATGCTCAAGCTCAGAACCTGACCTGCCGCACTGCCATCGAATCTATAACGAACCTTTGCTTCGCAGGTTGAATGAATTTGCTCAACATGATGGGAAAAACATGGCTGAGGCCATAGCCTCAAAGGCACTCGAAGAACCATGGCACACCTGACAACCAAGTGGAAACAAAGTTGAAGATGGATGCAAAGCAAGCTGGAACCTGGCCTGAACAAGCCCAACTCTTTGGAGGCATCGTAACAGTGAGTAGAGGCCTGAGCCCAGGAATCTGCACTTAATAAAACCAATCCCAAAAATCCAACCAGCACAACCGTTTGCAAATCTCAGTGCCTGGCTGGCACCACCTGTAATCAGAAATGCTCGAAGTCAAAGTCCATGCCATGGTCCTGAAAACAAGATCTTCAACATCCAAGCAATCTCTGCCTCAAATTTTCTGGGGGGTGAGATCGCTTGAATACAATTGTAATCAAGCGATCTTGGAGAAAAGATCTTATTTCTAGCTAGGTCTTGCTAGAGACATACAAACCCTGGACAGGAGGTTAATAAGAAAATTTTGCTAAGATCGCTTGATTACAATTGTATTCAAGTGATCTTGGCATCCAAAAATCTTGAACCCCAGTTCGCTTGGATACGCCAACTTATATTTCAAAAACTGAAGATATCACCCAACCCATGTGAGCCCCATTCACTTGATCTGGAAAAAAACCAAGCGATCATATGTCACCACAACTTAATATCCCCATGTATTTATATATAAAAAATTTTAACATATATATATAAACGAAATGCTGCCCGTTTTGCTGCAGCAGAGTTTAGGGTTTAGGGTTTAGGGTTTAGGAATTTGCAAAGGCAATTATTTTTTCAAAAACATTGGCATCACATCAAGTCCTGTTTGATGTTCTTGCAGTGTTTGTTCAAAAGCTATTTCATACACTTAGATCCAGCCCGGTCAATCCTCCATGCCATCAATAGACTGGAGCGAAGAGGAGCATGATGTTCTCCACTGCAGCCCTGCCATAGGAATTCCAATGACAAGTAATTCACATGTGAAATGAAGATTTTTTACGTTCCTATTTTAGAGAATTCGGCAAATGTCAAACGTAGCACTTGGCCTGCTCTCCAGGTCCATCAACAATCAGCACAAGTTGTCGCCACATGAAACAAGTTGTTGCCACACTCGAGCCTGGCAAACCTTGTTCGTACCCGGTGAACAATGTCCAAGGTCTGAGCCTGGGTGTGGCAGTCTGCAGGGACCGGTTCTGAAACCCAACTTTCTGAAAGCCATGCATCCTGGGTTAAGGAAAGGGGTAATCGCGATAGCGAATTCGGCAACAATGATGATCAGAAGGGGGTCCAAAATCCATTTCCTGACCCACAGAATTATTTTAAAAAATCCCAGGGTCAGGAAGTGTGGTTTGAAGAAGGGTTTGGAATTCCCATGTTGATTTTGAAGCCCCACTTAAAAAGACAAGTTGGTAAAATCCTGCAAATTGAATATCCAGTCTAGAATAATCTTCAGTAACATGGAAAGAACCCCAAGGCTTATTTCGATGAGAGAGCCATGGAATAGGTACATTCGGCTACACTTTACCCAGATGCTTCAAGGGGCCCAAACAATTAATCAACCAGTATAGCAATACATGTGCTTGCCAATAAATCTATATACGTAAGTTGGCCTTCTAGGTAGAAGCCAATACCTAGTACATGGAAGGACAGAAGGAAATGCAACAATGAAGAATCGGAAAGAAATAAAGAAATAAAATCAGAAAGAACAAAGGAAGGAAAAAGAAAGAAAGAAAGAAAGAAAGAAAGAAAGAAAGAAAGAAAGAAAGAAAGAAAGAAAGAAAGAAAGAAAGACAAGACAAGACAAGACAAGACAAGACAAGACAAGACAAGACAAGACAAGACAAGACAAGACAAGACAAGACAAGACAAGACAAGACAAGACAAGACAAGACAAGACAAGACAAGACAAGACAAGACAAGACAAGACAAGACAAGACAAGGCAAGACAAGGCAAGACAAGGCAAGCCAAGACAAGACAAGACAAGACAAGACAACACAAGACAAGACAAGACAAGGCAAGACAAGGCAAGACAAGGCAAGGCAAGACAAGACAAGACAAGACAAGACAAGGCAAGACAAGGCAAGACAAGGCAAGGCAAGACAAGACAAGACAAGACAAGAAACAAAAAAGAACAAGGAAAGAAGAAGGAAAGAAATCTAGAAATACAGCAATGAAGACAAAAATAATTTAAAAAAGGGCATGAAGAAAGAAAGATAAAGAAAAAAGAAGGAAGAAGGAAAGGAAGGAGAAGAGAAAAGAAGAAAGGAAGAGAAGAAGGAAGGAAAAAAGAAAAAGAAAAACAAGTCTTGCCATGGCCAAACAATCCCAAGACCCAGGCATAAGAAGTGGACCCCCATCAGAAGTCAACAAAATTGATCGATCATTTTTCCATTCTGCGTTGCCAAGAATGCAGCTATCCTTCACACTGCTGGCAATATGTGGAAGGCTCGTTTTAAAGAAAACGCTGCCCCACTGCATCACCCAACTAACAAATTAATTTGGAATTTGGATGCACCACTGCAGCTGCCCTGAGCCCGATGAGTAGGCTGAGCGCGACGGGAACATTGGTCACGGCACCTGCGCAACACATTGACAATGACAACTGGACAATTCTTGACAAGATCACATCTTTGGGTTGGGCTCGAGTGACTGGGCATTGGTTAACCTAACTGTTCGGTTCCGAACTGAATTGCCTACCCCTGTGTCTGATCTAATCTGTGTGAATAGCATCGCCCGAGTTCCTCTTATGATGATGAAATTGTTTCTCTGAAGGTAATGCTTGAAACCTAACCACTAACACAAAAAGTATATAACAACCCCAGCATGGTACTTGCATCCCATCCCTGCCTCATGCGCCCTCTTCCTTTGCACATTGCAGCAAAAGCCGGACCATGTTCGGAGGATAGCATTGGGCATGCTTGCTGAGTTGAACACCGCATTCACTTCCCTGGATTCGGCGGTGCTCGGTCTCACAACGGCACTGACAGTGGGCAAACCGTTTCACAACAACACGGCTGTTGGTAAACAGCCGCGTGCGTTTTTTCATGGGCTGGCCGAGGGGGCTAACCAGGCCAAGGGAACACTGATCGAAATCGACTGTGTAGGTGCCGGGCCACCGGATGGCTTGCTTGAGCTTGGTGGTCCTCCAACTGGATGCTCGGTTTGGGTGCTCGAAGACAAAGAATCGCTCGGAGTCATGCTGTTCCTTACAAGAGTCAACTGCCTGGCTCACCATGGCGTGGGCTTCCTTCCTGCGAGCTGCAATCATCTTTGGACTCATCTTCTTGAAATTCCACATGTGCATCAAAGGGCTGAAGAAAGTGCATGGTGGTCCAAGCATCAAAAACGATGGCTTGAGGTGCACAAGCAATTGGCGCGCAATCCTCCGGTGGTTGGGGTTCAGGGCATCCCAACCATGAACCTTGTCTAGGCTGATTACACCAACCATGCCAAACTCACCAGCCCTTGGGCAAAGGCGTGGGGGGCTGTAGAACTCCATGATGTCGTGGTTACACAACCACTTCTTCAACTCCCTCTTGGCCACCTCCATGCACACGCTATCTTGTTGGATCACCTCGGGTGGCGCTGGCAATGCATGCACCTTCACCTTGTTCTTGACGTTGCCTCCCTTGATCACCTTGTTCTTGACCTTGCCTCCCTTGATCAACTGCTTGGCACGACGCGCTTGCTGCGAAGCAGGCTTGCTGTGGACTGGCATGGCTGGATGATGAGTAGGCTTCCTGTGAAGCAAGCTCGAGGAGGAAGGGCTAATCTTCGGACTAAACTTGAGGCACTTCTTGATGTCTTGCCGGGGCGTCGGCATATCAATATCACTCTCCTGACTGTGTGAGACTGATCATTAACTGAAAAATGTATGTAGTCATTTACACAAGTAACATGGTATTCCAATAGACAAAAAACAAACAGAAAACATATTGAGACATGATCAAGCACATCTGAGATACAACATCAGAAGGCAAGGCAACAGCATCATTGAGCTCACAATCATGGGATCGCATGGTCACACTTCCCTGCATCAGTTCATCCTCACCATCCGATACAGGCGAGGGTAGCTCAATGGATGAAGCATGACGGAACAATCGGCTCATGGTAACCGGTATCCACAAGTGGATTCTGCTTGATCCCAGCCGCTTTTCAACAAACATAAATTGGATCATAAATTGGTGTATGATGTCATCATTCTGGCGCAAAACAATGCTCACTGACCAAGGCCACTCCCGACAAGGCCCCGGCACACGCAAGCTGGCTGCCACAACAAGACCTGCCAACAGCTGCGCACTTCTTGTGGAAAACTATTCCTGAAGCTGCCCTGAGTGTTTCATGGGGGGAGCAACAAAAGTGATTGCCATGTTTCCCAGCTGTTTCATGCCCTTGAGCCCTTGCGAACTGAGTCTCCTGACCAAGCCCAAATATGTTCCCAATGATGGCTTCAAAGTTTCCAACCTGAGTTGAGATGAGTCCAACCCCAAGTGTCTGACGTAATGCCTTGCATTGTTCAAAACGTGCCAGGAACAAGATATAGAGCGAAATGTCCTATATCACGCTGAACACCCACCTGGATAGACCCCTCTACCGTTCAATTAGTTCATTGACCTCTGGGTAACAACAATGGGCCTTTGTGTATCCAAAGCAATGCTTGATGACATTCTCTTCCACAGCACACAAATTCACATTCAGAGAAAAACAAAGGGAGAGAGAGAGAGAGAGAAGGGAGCGCTACAAGTTGAAATGTTTGAACACGCTGCTAGCAAGGATGATCACTGAGTCTCCAGACTTATGGCGCCAATCACTTTTGAGACTCCTGGCACGACAACTTGTTTGCCCCGTTGCAAACACTTAAAATTTGTCGACATGAAATCGAAGCATCCAATTGGTTGCGCTTTTCTGCTCTGAAGCGAACTCATTCCTCAAGTGAAGGAAGAAAGTGAAGGATTGATCTTTGCCTTGACAAATGATGGGATTAAAGCAAAATAAAGGAAGATTATCCCTGATTTCGCATATTCAAAATTGTGGTCTCGCAGGCCAAGATCATTGGCATCTAAATTGATTGATCTTCTATATTTTGTTCGGAACTATGACTGCCGGGCTTTCCACAATTCATGGATCTCTTTACAACGCGAGCACCCCATCTGGCGATACACGCACTTGTTGCAACCCAGCTTGTCCTGCTGGTCCACAACTCTCACTGTGTATCTTTTGCCTGAAGGGGCAGCAATCATATTCTTGGCCCCTGGATTCTCTGCACTCGCAGGGCGCTTCAGACCTTGCTTCGGGGCAGCCTTTGAGGCCACCTTGGGGGCAGCTTTCGAAGCTGCCTTGGGGGCAGCTTTCGAAGCAGCCTTGGGGGCAGCTTTCGAAGCAGCCTTGGGGGCAGCTTTGGGAGCTGCAGGTGGCAACTCTGCTACAGCTCCTGGTCCTCCTTCCTCTGGCGCAGCAGCAGGCAACACAGGAGCATCCACCCCTGGCTGTGGTGGACCTGGAACAGCAGCACCACCGCTGGGCTCAACTTCAACATTTGGATCTGGATCATCATCAACCCTGGCCCTACCACGTCCTCGGCCACGTCCTTGCCCACGACCCCTGGCTGCAGCTGCTCTGGCCCTTTCAGCACCAGCATTCAAATTCACAACCACCCGCTTGGGAGTCCCTGGGGCAAATGTGAGCAATTCCTCAGGTGGACCTGCTGACTCTCGCGCTTGCTCCCTCAACCTCATTGATTCTGATCGATCATTGAAAAAAACCAAGTTTGGGGGCAGTGGATGAATTTGTGACATATTGTTGGAGCACAGTTCGATAAGGTAGATGCTTGCACGGGTCAAGTTCCAAGGGGGCAAAGCTATCTGCCTTGCCGTCTTCCTGAACTCTGAATGCTGGCGCTCACTGAAAAGGTTCCTGGACAGCTGCTGTGCGGGAGCAGGTCCAAGTGCTTGGAGGCGTTCGGCTGGCAACAACAATGTCGGCTTTTGTGTCAGGGCAGTAGAGTGCATGAAATGCTTGCAAAGGAGGAAAACGTCTGACTTGCAACCTTCTGGGTTCTCACTGGTGACTTCCAAATCCTGGGAGCTGCCAAAGTCAACCAAACAGAAAATCATTGACCCAGTAGTAACTATTCTTAAGAGACATGAAATATAGAAGTTTTCCAAAGTATATTGATGTTCAAACAATGCGTTGCTTTAGAAAACATCAAACATCAATTTGAACATTCATAGTCCTCCCCCTCTTCGAGCCATTTGTTGAATCCAGCATACATCTTCAAGTCGTGACGGGTCACCATCCGAAATGAAAAATTGACATCATCTTGATGATCTAGAATGGCCAAACCACTCAGAGAGATGCCCAAAGGTTCCATGTATTGCTGCCAATCCCAGAAAGCATGCACCCACTCAACGTGCAACTCCCTCTCCCTGGAAGGCTTGATGGAATTTTTGATGCATGCGACGAAGTCCTGTCAGGGGAAAAGAAGATGACAAAGGATCAAATATTTTCAACCATGTGGAAAATTGCATTTGAATATGATACACTATGTACTGTCACGCATGTGTCCTCACAAGTCTCCAATTTCGCAGATCTAGCTAGTGCAGCAGCTACTGGAACAAAACGTTGGTCAACTTCATTGTGCGTGTGGCCCGGTATATAAAATACCGGGCTCACACTGGCCCAGAGTCCACGTCCACAGCTCAACGCACACCACGAGAAGAGGAACTGGTTTCTTTGTTCACGTGTCGTGTTGTCTGCTTGAAGTGCCAAGTGGTGGGGTAATTCCACCCCACGGTCTTTCAAAATTTCCAGGGCAATGTCAATGGTGCGGTTGATGAGGGTGATATTCATGTCACTGTTTTTCTTCATGTCAGCATCCATTACGTAGTAGCATTCTACCACCCCGTGCGCTATGGCGCACACCAAGTGGCATGAAGGCCGCCATAGCTTTTCGTACTCCTTCGAACTGAACATCTCAGGACATCTTGGCACACGAAATTTTGCCTCACTAGCGCATTCAGGCTCTAAATAAGGTATGGCAGAGCAGGGGTGATGATCATAAACGCTGATTGGAAAATAGGAAAGAAGGCAAGCACGCAATGAAAAACGATTTGATTAGAGGATCCCTTTCAGCCCTTGATCTAAATTTTCCGCACAAAAATACCAAAACACAACAAACAAACAAAACAAAACAAAACAAAACAAAACAAAACAAAACAAACAAACATACATACATACATACATACATAAACAAACAAACAAACAAACAAACATACATACATACATACATACATACAAACAAACAAACAAATAAATTTACAAACAAATTTACAAACACACAAATTTACAAACACATAAACAAACAAACAAACAAACAAACAAACAAACAAACAAACAAACAAACAAACAAACAAACAAACAAACAAACAAACAAACAAACACACAAACAAACAAACAAACAAACAAACAAACAAACAAACAAACAAACAAACAAACAAACAAACAACCAAACGAGATATTGCTGTATGCTCCGACATGCCTGGTCCATTCCATCCAAGCTGATGTATAGTGTCCCATGCGCTGGAGAATATGATGATCCCAAGGCTGTGCAATTCTCACTCATATACATCAGTTTTCTGCCCACTGCACGGTCCCGAAAAACTCCCTGCTTGTGTTCATTCGCAGCTTCAGTGAAAGCCTTCTTGTCTGCATCTGTGGTTGCCTCTCGTCTCATTTTCGAGAACCTGGTACCTAGGCAAGGATGGCTCTGGGAGACATATCACATATGGAAATGGCTAGATTAATTCTGATTACTGTAAGGGTGAAAGCATAGCAACACATGTTGTTACTCATTTGGTTCCAAGGCGCAATCCTTGCACTGTGTATGCTGTGACGTCTTTCGGATGCGAAGGCAAGATCGCCATTCATTTACATACACCCTTCTCAGCAAAGTTCTCCCACAAGTACTCTCTTCTGAATGAGTGAACTGGTACAGGTCCAGCATCTCCGAAAATTTCATTGGGTGCAACCACCTTGAACCCAGGGTCTCAGCAAATGCCGCGCAAAACCCTCCAACAGGAAATCTTGTTTAAATCCAATTATTGAACAGAAAAAAATTGATTCATCAACCAACAAGAAAGAAAACATGTTCAGAATCAGAATTATGGTCAAACAATGTTTCAGTTGCAACATTGCATCATTCAACTGCAACATGGAAAAAACACATATATTAATTTCATCCAGGAACTTCTGGGGCAAGTCTGACTTAGAGGAAGCCGCTACTGCAGAAACTGGGTTCTCTGCTGCTTCACCCTTGATGAAAAAGGAAAATTCATCATGAAGTTCTAAGTCATCACCTTCTGCTTCTGGATCGTCTTCCCCTTCAGCTAAGGGCTCTGCTAGATGGTCATACAAATATTGGAAAAAACATCTAGCGTGGTCGGCTTTGGCTGCATCTCGGTGAGTCCGCATTGTTCTACCATCCTCTGGCGGGGAAACCATTCCCTGCTTGATGCTTTGGAGGAACTTCTGACACTTGCGCTTGCTAATCGCAGAGGCTTCCAAAAAAGCAGAGAAGCACAACTTGACACCACAGAACTCCCAACCAGGGCCTCTGGAGCGAATGATGCCATCCTGGCAGCAGAAAGTTGGAAGTGGACCCATGAAGGCTCCAAAACACAAACATGAATTCCACACCCAAACTTAAACCAACAGCAACCTTAAATCAAAGACCCAAACCAATATGTTTGAATATAGTCCTCATGAACTCTCATCTTCCGCAGGACACTGAAAATGAAGTTTTCCCGACCAGAACTTGACATCCCTTGAAGTTTCTGTAGCCATTCTTCTCGCTTTGCTTGACACGATGGGCTGGCATAGAACCGGGATAGGCAACCAGCTTTGCAACACTGTTTTGCAGGGCACCTACATCGCACAGGGACCCAAGAAGAACAAATAATACAAAAGGAAAAACACCTCAACCCAGAACCGCTAGTCACGATTCCACCTAGCAACATGCAAACCAATGGCCCAACAGTCAGAAACAAATTAGTTCTAGCTGCAACCGAAAGCACGTTGCGGGTTCTTCACTCACATCAGAGGGCATCTCACAGTCAAGGAGATCTTGATTCTGCTCTGGGCTATCTTCGCAAGGATCCTTGGAAGGCAGCGGCAAGCCCCTGCTATTGGGCTGGTTTTTTATAGCACGCAGGAAACACACATCAGTTTTGAATGTGTGCATTAGCAAGTAAATGCGCTGTAGATGCTTTCCTTGCCCCAAACAAAGCGCACACACCTATGCACTCATCCATGCATTCATCCATCCATATGACAGAATGCATTTAACCATCGATTTGCAGAGATGCCTATGTTCACATTTTTCGGGGAATGATGAATGATAATGTTTTCCCGAAAATGATAGATGATAGCGCTCGATCAAGCGACTAGACCATCTTGATCCCTAATTTCGCAAAGTCTTTGGCGTCGATATTCTTTCGAACAGGTCTTAAACCCTGCTCTGCCAAGCCCACAGCATTTAAGGCACAAACCTTTCACAGACAAACATTAACAATATATAACAAACCATCAACAGATAAATGAACTGATGAAGATCCAACACCCAAAGAAAGAAATCATGAATAATTTAGATGTACAAAACATAAATACATATATATTTATATGTGTGTGTTTAATATATGTATGTACAAATATGTAAATACAGATGAAATAACCAAAGATACATGAGAAGATAATCATACATTAATGATTCATAGCTACATGGTGAAGAAACCAATGGACAAACCAAGAACAAGGAAATAAACGAATAAACTTCTGAACGCAAACAAAGAAGTCAATGAATCAGCAAACAAGGGATCCTACCCTGATGTACATCCATCCATCTGTTTGGAATTCGGTGCGAATTGAAGAGGTACAGCCCAGCCACTGCAAGGCCTAGCAATTGCTGAACAGAAAGGCCCTCGTCATCGCTGGGCATTTCCACATCTTGCGAATTACTCGCCATTGCAGTTGCCAGCAAGACTGGCTGGCAATCCAGAACCACCCCTTATCAACATATATGATGGTGACCTTCAGCACAAATAGAGAGAGTTTTGACAAATGGGCGGCGACTATAGATGTTCTTTACTCGCATTTTCTTACATACCCCATTTCACATTGTATCGTTGACATCTCACTACTCTCACTGCTGTGTCTGAACCAATCAAACGGACATGGCAATTTCGAAGCGCGGTGACTGGACTGCCAAAATGAAACAGCGGTTCAAGATGCAGCGCCCTCGAAAGAGCTAGTCAGTCACATCATCTCCACCCAATGCCAAGACAACTTGCCAACATCTGGCTGCGCCTGATCGAAAGCGCTGGCACAGGGATGGAATGACCTGGCCAAGAGGGCTGGGCAATGTGAAAAACATCAAACGTGGAAATCATCAAAACCCAAGCTTTGAAACATTCAGCACAAAAAATATTGTATGCATCTTAGATTGAAAGGCTGGAAAAAGGTCTTGGTTGATCTGTTTCAAGGTAAAAGAAATGGAAAATGCCTGGCCTGGTGCTGGGTTGCTGTTCTGCACTCGTCTGAAGTTTTGCTGCCTCCAGCGCATGGTGCAGCATGAATTGCATGCCATGCGTTTGAATGATGTAGGTGGGATCGAATCCTTCCAGATCAGCATCATTCTCATGATCATAGTAGGCTACCTGTGATTGGAGTTTGAAGCATGCTATGTCCTGGTTTCAATGGGATGGCTCTAAGGGTTTGTTTTCTCATGTCACGCCTGGTATCAGCGACAGCTGCCATGTCGATGCCTGCCAGGGTGATGAAAAGCAGATTCCCACATGTCGTCAAAAACACACTTGCATAGCGCAGCCTAGCCTTCTCAACTCAGGAGCTGAAACCGAAATCCAGCCATGGAGGCTACAGGGATAAGTGCGATGACCTGATTTGGAACCAAATTTTGTTGTGTTATTTGTCTGGCCGATAGTCTACAGGAATGACACCACGTCACACCTTCTCAAAGCATGTGAGACCAATGAACTTTAAACCTGGAGCAGCGGCGAGTGGGCGAACACTGTTTCTGCTGGCCCCAGGTTCTGGCTCCAGATCGGTTGAGCACCGCAAAATGCCCACATACCAGGGCAGTATCCAAATTATTCGAGAGGTTTTTGTTTTACAGGATGCATACCCAATGCCATCATGATTGGATATTGCAAATTTCAAATTCACGTGGCTGGCTAATGGAGAAAACCCGTGAGAGGTACAAAAACCACTTTCTTCACCAACCAATACCAACGACTGCGCCGACCCTCAAAAAAAATAATGCATCATGGAATGCTACTTACCTTGCATGCCACTGTTCCCTGCTTTACACATTTCCAGTTTCGTGAATGGTTGCTGAACCTTGACATTCCCAGGGTGGTCCATTAATTGCTTGCCATGCCATGTATGTCATGATCATATACACATGTAGCGCCGTGTGCTCAATCATGATGAACGTACATGAACTATCTTACATATACATCATGCATGTGACGGCGGGGGGAAGTCCACAAAATATTGATTCTTTGTGATGAACGTACGTGAGTTATCTTACGTATCCATCATGCATGTGAGGGGGGGCGCAGGAAATAAACATACATGTTAGTAAGTTCCTGCGCAAAAAAACTTTGAATTGCATTTTGTGTGGCAGGTCTTAACCTTCGTCAATGTTGCCGCAGCAGCAATGTAACTCTGTGACACAAAGAACACATTTGGGGCACAGACTGCAGAAGTAGGCAGGCATGGCATGTATCAACATCCTTTCGCCTCCATGTTGTGCCTGGTTTCAAGCAATGTAGCAGCACCAGATACAAAAGACAAAGCATCAAATACAAATGGCAGAGTTTAAGCGTGGGGGCTGACGGATACAAGGAACTGGTGTGCGGAGCTCGGCGGCAAGATCGACGGTGTCTAGCCATGCCCATGCCGCTGCCGGGACGCGGCTG
>VSDK01009115.1:578-30406 GCA_009767595.1 Symbiodinium kawagutii | reverse complement strand
ACCGCGACGCGACCCGCTTCCCGCGCGCCGTGCACGACCAGCCCGTGGGCGGTCAGGCACACGGGAAAAATTTAAAATATTATTAATTTAAATATAATATATAAATTATATTTTAGAAACATAAAATATATAATTTTTAAATCATTTTAAAATTTAAAAAATAACAATAATATATAAAAATTAATTTATTTATTTAAATATAAAAGAAATAATTTGATAATTATTATTTCATAATTTATAAATAATTTCCAATTAATAATTTTATTTTAGATATTTTATAATTGTTACCTCGTAGTTAATAGTTGGCAGTTGCCACCTCATACTACCACCTGTACCTAGCAACCTCCCCAAAAGCCAGCTCACAACTGCCACCGCACAGCTGAAATGTGCAGCTGACTGCTCCCAGCTCGCAACTGCCAACTCACAGCTGATAGCTCACGGAGCCTTACATGGACCTGGGGGGAACCGAACCAGGGCCAAATTATCTCAGCGTCAGCGAATTATTTCATGGTACATGAAGCGGAGATGGTCAAGTTTTTCGTGGCTTTGAAGTCAAAACCCACGAAAAAATAGAGGAGTTTCGGGGGTAAAAGCGCAAATTAAAAATAATTTTCGCGGAAACCCCCAAAAATGTGTCGCTCCTTCGCAGTTTTTGAGGCTTTCGAAACGCCTAATTTTCGGCAATTAGTATTAATGAAATTTATTTTCACAATATATATGTCATTAATATTTATAGCCATTTGTGTTTATCATTCTTTTTCCGTTTCTAAATTAGTTGGCCCAGGTGGATTCCAGGATTTGGTCCATCAAAAAAAGTTGGAATCGAATCTGACTCCATGTGTTCCAGAAGTTTGTCACCTGGCAGGTCGGAACCCCAACATTAACGAGGAGATGTATGGAGTCACCCCAGTTGCTGGGATGCCTGACAAAAGGTCCCTGGATCCAAAGGGATTGAATTGATTTTGCCCCCGGCTTCACCCATCATTTCTGGTGGCGCAGAAGGGGTTTTTCATAAACACTGTAAAAAAGACTTTGGTTTTTCATGCTTTGTTCAAGACATGCGGATTTAGAAAACGATTGAGTCACATCAAATAACAATTAAAACCTTCCTAGTAACCAAATATAGAAACCCGTTATATATATATATATATAGTTGATTAATATTGGTTAGACCAGTATCATATTTCAAAAAATCTGCTCTGTTGGTACCGAGCCTTGCGCCCTAAACCAGTCCTTCTGCCATGAGCTCGCAGCCTTTCTGCAGCCGAAAAACGAGTCTGCCCGGCATCGACAATTTCCACCTTGCGCTGGGTCACCGGGTGCAGCAACTGCTTCAGGATGGGCCACAAGAGACGTGCAAAGGCCCAAGCCTTGGCCGCAGTTGTCGTCAGGGCTTTCAGCAACTGTTTCCCTCATCTGCCAACTGCACGGGTAGATGATCCGAACAAGTGATAGATAGTGACAGTTGATATCACCAATTGCCTTACTGAGCAGTTAGATCATTGAGTTAGATCATTGAGTTAGATCGTTCTATATAGATTTAAACAAAAAAGTTTGTAATCAACTGTCCGCTCGACACTGCTTGTATGTCCTTCAGGTTATGTTGACCCTGTAGGCCGCTGGGGGGAACGCTGTTGGGGGAAATGGAAGTGTACGAAGGTTTCATGCTTCCCGGGCTTGACCCTGCGAACGGCTTGCAGGGGTGTTGGATGGGAGCGATCCCAGAATCTGATGATCCGCGTAATTTTGTGGGGCTTTGCGCAATGATGTTTGCAGATGCAAACGTGGCTTCGCAATGTTTTACCGTGGGAATCTGTGTCGCCAGTTTGCTCGTTCAACCTGCTATTTCCTCCCTTTCTTGCCATGGCGCCGAATGCAAAGGGAAGAACATTGCTAACATTAAAAACGTCTCAGCTGTAGCTACTAATAACTACTATAAAAATCTACACATACATTTTAGAAGACTGGAAAGGTACCCGCGAAGTGGATGCAACAGCGCGCTCTCATGAGCAACAACCTGATGCAGGAGAGTAAGGCTCGATTCTCAGAATGGATGATCAACAGCCGGCCACACGAACACACATGTAGGTGTAATATATTCACCGGTTTGTACCCATATGTATGTGTATATATATATATGTGTGTGTGTGTGTGTTTGTCTTTATTGGTGCATCTATCTATCTATTTATTTAGATGTTTATTAATTAACTAATTAGTTCATTAGCTAGTTCTTTTTTCGAAATATCATATCACATATCCGTTGATGCTACGCAATGCCACATCGTATCCGTTTCAATCCAAAATCTTGCCAAAGTGCTTCTTCTAGGGCATTGACACAATCCATGGTATTAATGCTTTAGATTAGCTGATTCGCTCAAACACCAGACGAGCTTCTGCATTCACCACGAGCACTCTGTCCAGCGTCTCTGGGTACAGTACGACAAGCTGTCTCACCGCAACTGCCAAAAAGTCTCTGGCAAAGCCAATGTGGCTCAAACCAACTCCCCATAGATCGATAATCCTGGCCGCCGTTTGAAAAAAAATCCTCATGAGTAAGCAGTCTGATACGCATATCACGGTATATCCCTCAGATGCTCTGAAATGAGGGCTGGCATCAGCAATGGAATCACTGGGAGGAAAGAAGGAAGATCCCAGACCAGCAAACAGCATCTATGATCCAAAATGTTTGCAAGAAGAGTCTTGAGAAAGCAAACGGTCAAACAACTGCCGAACAAAATGTGAATACAGAATACATTGTTTCTTACATCTTGGAAGGCCAGATCGGTAGGCGCACGTGCTTTGTGACACAAAGCCAACTGGCACATCACTGAAGGAAAAACATGCATCATCAGTTTGGATATGCGTTGCAGCAAAGCAAGTGGTAGCCGCTAGTCCACTGAGTGGAATCCAAATGCTTCTCAAAAGGAACTTCAACCATGTACAAGCATTTTGAATAGAAATGAATAGAATAAATCAGCCTGGACCACATCAACCTGAAGAGGTTTGCCATCCACTGTTGAACGTGCGTCCAAGGCACAGGGTAACTCGATCCGTCAAATGGCCAACTTGTTGGCTCTCGCGTGGAACCGTTCTTCGAAAGAGACACTCCTCGCATCGCAGGAAGCACAGCACGGCAGCATTAACCTTAGCCGCGCGCGCCCGAGCAATTCAGTGGCCCAAGCTGTGCTTCTTTGATTGTCCCACGATGTGCCACAGATTGCGGAATGGTTATTAACTAATTCATGTCAATGGTTGATGATGTATGATAGTAATGAATATGAATAATCCTTGATGAAAGATAGATAATGGTTCGTGCTGGTATCGCTGAGCCCCGTCTACAGTATTGGAAAGCCACCAGAACCATCCATGGAAATTGAAGCATCCATCCGTCGGCAGCCAAAATTGCATGGTAAACTGCGTAGTTTCAACTGTTCAGGTTGGTTCGCCTGACTCAGTGCCACGGGTAGTGGATGCAAGTGTACCGAGATAAAGAAAATCATTGAAACAGCTGTGATTACAAAAAACCAACCAAGAACATCCAAGAACTAAATAAGTTTTTGACCCTTGCTGGCGGGACAAAAAAACCAGGCGCTAAGAAGGAGCAATGTTTCAGAAGAATCTGAGGGCGCTCCCTCTTGTTGTAACGGCGGTCTGCCGCGCGCACAATCAGTATAGGATCATTGGCATACACACACACATTGCTTGAGACATTGGGATTTGCCGACGCATGCCGACGCATCAACAAGTGGCATGTGATGACACGGCGAAACTTAATCAATATCATCAATTATCAACTATAGTTAGGTACATCTACGTACCCCCAAGATTGCAGCACCATCCGCTCGATACACGCTGGATGCAACAAAGACACCCCGTCAACTGCGTGATCCTGTCCTGCTGATAGGAGCTTGTTAAACGAAGCTGCATCAACGCCGCTTCGAATCAGCATGATCGGCCTTGGACGCTTCTGCCAATCACATCCAATAACATCTTTAGATGGCACGAGCAGGGTGTCGAAACAAATGTGGGAAAGACACTGTGATTGCATGTGATTGCAACTTATCACAATTAGAATATGTTCTATGTTGGCACGCAGTGGCTGTTCCCGAATGGTACACTGAAACACCTTTGTGTCAGGTAAACATGTAAGGGTTGGTCGACAATCTTACTCACAATCACAGGAGGCTGAAGACGGCCAGATCATCTCGTAGACAGCGACAACAACGAGGAATGCAATACGACTTTGTGCATCAAATACAACGGCAGCGAGAAAGCTGGAAACTGGAGCCTCCTCAAATCCTCCAATGCAACGGCGCTGGCGACGATTTTGACGACACTCAGCATAGCAACAACGACAACCATGGCAACTGCTCCGAAACGCGGAAGTCATTGCAACTTTTCCGTTTTGATGCAAATCACACTGGCACACCGTTGCAACCAGGGTCCTTGCAAAAGTCCTTGCGACTGACTTTTCCCAATTTCACACCGAGATAGACCAAACAAAAAATCATTGAAAATTAGAAGTTTTAGCTGACAATCCCACTGGCACACCGTCCCGAGAGCATCAAACCTTTGTATCGAAGTTTTGTTCATCAAAAGCAAGCGTTTCAACGTTAGATCTGCATGGCAGGGACGATTTCAAGCACCACCTTATCAATTTACTTGCAGTCGGTCTCGTGAACGTGCCTTGGGAAGCAAACCCGCATGGCACACCATGGTTGACAAGTCGTCAAATCTATTTAAAAATCGTTGAAAATCACAAGTTGACCATGGAAGTACACAACTTTGACCACGACCACCACAAACACCTCCCCCACCAGCACAACGGTCACGACGTGCCACGACCGACCGCGACCATTGCATCAACAATAGCATTCAATAGCATCAACAGCAGCAGCAGCAGCAGCAGCAGCAGCAGCAAACAACAACGACAACGACGACGACAACAACGACAACAACATGACAACAACAAGAAGAAGAAGAAAAAAAATAAACAGCAACCACAACAACAACCACAACAACAAATACAACAATAAACTGGAAAGTCTGCAAAGAGGCCGGCCTCCCACATCCACCCAGCAGACCCACAACATCGGGAGTCTTCAGCGCTCTTGGTTTGGTGATTGCCGGGGTCACAAGTTACACCGTAAATTGACAACGGAAAATCATAAATCATCGTTTTACGTAAGCATAATGCGATGCCTATCACATCACTTGGCCCACACTGAGGGTCCACCCAATCACCCAGTAAGAGTAGCGTTGTTTGCCATCATTTTCCATCTCATTTTGATGCTGTGAATTGCACCATGGATGGAAACGGCAATGTCGATCCGAGGTGCTGTCCTCTCCGGCCTAAGCCATGGTAGGTCTGAGGGACAATAGCCATGAAGGATGTCCAGTACCTGACTGACCAAATCGCATCACTTGAGGCCTGCAAGGTTGTAACACACACACAAAGCCATTTTCGCTTTTGCTGGCTGATGACTAGGCATCCCAAAGCTAAAAAGCGATCCCAAACACTGCAAGTTCCCCACGAGAATGAACCAAGAACATCCAAAAAACACCTTCTCACTTGGCAGCCAGTCTTTGGTTTGCACGGAGGTTTTGTTTCCGAAAAATGATCCTAAGACCTCCTGACATATTCCAAATCATCCGCTGAGATCTGCTGGGAATCTTGTGACATTTAGCGGCAGTTGTTGACGCTTCAAAGCCGTTTCAAGCAGGACACTCGTCTGGAAAGCTGGGTGACTCCAGGACAGAATTCAATCCCAGCCTCAGCCAGGGAACATCACGGAAACTCCCACCAAATCACCAAGTCAAGACACAAAAAAACAATTGTTTTGAGGGCTGAAGCGGCTGTAGCATAGCTGCAGCATGGCTGTAGCATGGCTGAAGTCAACGTGACTGAGAGATTCGATCCCATCACTGACTGCAGCTGGGCAGCTTTACACGCTTTTCCCAGCACACCTCCAAGAGCCGCACAGCCTCAGCAAGTCTCACCCCTCGGCATCGACCCCTCAGCTTAGTAAGTGTTTAGCCAAGTGCAGCCCCACACACCCTAGCGACAACGTGCAACAGCGTGCAACAACGTGCCACAACCCAGCCTCCTGCGCGCAGTCACTTCCCTTGAGGCCGTCTTGTTTCGCTTGCCAGCAGAAGCGCCTGGCATCTCTGACCCAGAAATGGTTAGTTTCAGTCATGGTACGTAGCACATAGCAAACATAGCACATTGCAATGATGTCCATCTGCTCACCTTCATACTTGGTAGCCCATAGTAACCTCTTCCTTCTCATATGTCTCCAGGGACACCATGGCCCATGAGCACGGGTTCCATACATGCACGTCACCACATGGATTATGAGACGGATTCAAGAAACCCTGGTGCTCAGTCATGAATCGGGGTTTGCTACAATACCTGGCCAATGTGAACAATGATTGTATGATAAGATTATCTACCTAGCAGCGATCGTATCATTTTTTCCTTTTGCTCTCGCTGTCGTTGCTGTTGCTGTTGCTGTTGCTGTTGCTGTTGCTGTTGCTGTTGCTGTTGCTGTTGCTGTTGTTGTTGCTGTTGTTGTTGTTGTTGTTGCCATCATTTGCCATCCCCAATTGATGGCGACCCACTGAGCAAAGCACCGCAGAGTTGCTTTGACATCTGCATTGATTGCAACGAAGGCCTGAGGCGAACGAAGGCCCAGGCTTACGCAGAGAGGTTCCAACGTCCAACCCTGCGGAAACTCAAATTGAAAAGCGATGGTTTCACACGATTCACTCAGGAAAAATGAAGAATCAAAAGGCATGAATGGCATGAGCTCAGGGCATTTCAAGGGCCATGTATCATGCATCCCGTGCTTGAAACATAAGGCGCTCTAACGGTTGCGTGCAACGAACATGTGCTCCGAACTGCGCCTGCAAGTGCTCCTGAAGCTGAGGTTTTTCAGCAACCAACTTGGCCGTGGTCGCCAGCTCATCCTGGACATGGCGAAGGTTAGATTGGGAACCTTCCAGGGAGGGATGGCATGGCCTCCCTTGACAGCCTTGAGAATTCGATGGGAGCCAAATTTCATCACATGCGGCATCTAAAGAACCATCGCGCAACGTGAAATCTTGGTGCAACATGGTGCAACAAGCTGAACTTCCCGATCGGAATTCACAGCCGAAAACCTGATGCAAATCCCACATCTCCCAGTGAGGTTTCATACTTGTATGCCATTAATCAGTTGATGTTTGATGAATATGATAATTACATATATTTACTATATTTGTTTAATCATTCATCTAGAACGATATACAAATACATACATAGACATACACATTAAGTACATATCATACATAGATGATCATAGATGTGTCACTTTTCGGATTTCGACTCTCCGCAGCGACGTCCACTCCTCAGACGGCAGGTAGTGTGGAAAGTACTCCTTGACCAAGGCATCGGTCGCAAGCATCTCTCGGGCCTGCCAGGCACCCCAGTCTGCCATGGAGAGACTGCCATCGGATGTCGCTAAGCATCAGTCACTGCAGCTAAGCAACACGTGTTGAATACGTCATGAATGTGTCATGAAGACGTCCTTGACTTCCCAAACGGCAGCAGTAGTCAAACAAAGTGCACGCTTCATATCGCTTCATGCTGCACGCTGTCAATTCAAAGTCTGGCATGTGGCTTTGTGCTGTTGGACAAGCTCTCTGCCTGCCCCGTCTGCCACCATCAACAAGTACAGCTCTCTCTGTCGGGCACTGTCAGCAGTCCCAAGGAGACGCCCCTTGGGGGGTTGTCTACTTTCTTGTCTTCGCATAGTGCCTGACATTCCACTTGTCTCATCTTGTCTCATCGTGTCTCCATTCCGCATGATTTTCAATTTGCTGTGAGATCTGTCTGGCATTGGCAAAAGCATCGTAGGTTTGAGGGAGTTGCTTCCATGCTTATCATGGTGCTGCTCGTCTGTTTGTGAGCAGCAATGGCAGCTTGCACATGCAGGAAAGGGCCAGTGCGGTGCAAAAACAAGGTGGTCATGGGTCTAGAATTCCGCAGTGCTGCCTGAAGGCAACTCTCACGATGTGATACTCAGACCCAATATCATTTGGATGTGGGTCAAAACCCTGCATCCCTCGTGAACATCCCAAAACTGACTGAACTCTCTCTAGTCCTTTTTTGGGTGTGGTTGGTACTGCCCATTACCACTTCTACATCAATGATCATGCCCTCCACACAGGTGGATTGGCATCAAACAACAGTTGCTGCCCCGTGTGCAAACAACTGGACTCCGCGCGATCAATTTTCGTTGCACTGACCTTTCCCGAACAACTGGATCTTGGGAGGTCCTTTGGTCCGCTCAGTCGAGGGCACGCCTGAAACCAGGACACTGTTCAGCCGATCTGAAATGACAAGTGAAACAAGTCCCTCACTATCTGTGAGATGAGCTAATTGACTTGAAAAAATATGGCATGTCCAAAACCAGTGGCTTTTAGGCAGAGCCAAGCAGCTAAGCTGCCTGCAAATAATTTTGAATCTATGCCTTTGTACTGTAGCCAACTGGCAGGTGAACACTTTTCAACAGCCAGTGATCCAGTTGAATTCTTTTAAAAAAATGCATGCAGGTTAAAACCCACAAGAAGCGGCCTTGCGCACTAACATGATCACAGAACAGTCCACAAGTTGCGACATTGATCATATCTACCAATGTTGATTGCTGAAAATGAATGTCCAGAAGATCGATGAACAAAATCTATGAACATGTTGAGAAATCAAATTTGGTTCATTCCACACATGGGCAAAAGGTCAGCCCTTAGTGTTTTCCCACCTCGAGGAACGGACTCGAAGTTTCTCCAGGAGCCCTCCAGGCAGGCCCAGGCTGCGAAACCGTTACGGAACGCCAGGTGATGTGGCCATTGAAGGGGTGGTGCTTCCAATTTTTGGGTTCCATCTGTTGCGTTCCATCTGTACTGCAACGAGTTGTTACTCGGTTGGCGTTGCCGAAACATTCACCTTTGATCACCCTTGTCGGCGGTTCAGGCCCGAGCTCCCTTTCCAACAAATCTGGTCGGTGCAGCAGAAAAACTACGATAACAAATGGATCTTGTGACATCCATCAATGCCCCAGCTGGAACACATTACACGTGTGACTTCTCGCCGCAGCAATGTAGCAACTTGGGAATGTGTGGACCGGACTACACCGGACTAGCCCCGCCCTTCAACAATGTGGCTCTGCCTCGAATCTTTATACTGTAGACTCTGTAGACCAACAATTTGAAAACGAAAGTGATATCAAGTGATCAACCGCAAAGAGCGCCAAGCACTTTGATGTGCTTCTGGCCACGCACACAACCGCATGCATATAGATGTGCCCATTAAAGGCCACCAAAACAGGTGGTCTGCAAGGCAGGAATGAAGACTTTGTTGGCATGCATGCGCAGCACCATGCCGTTGACAGCACCCAAATTGGGCATGGAACGCAAAATTACGCCGGCTTAGACACCAAAGAACAACCCACCGGTAAAGTTACGACACCCAAAACACCGACCAGAAAAGTTGCAGCACTGATCTGGCAGGAGCAACGGCACCCATAGGCCATAGGCAGAAAGTTGCGACACCGATCCGGCGTAAAGTCGCAATGTGGTTTCGTCTTATACTTGAAGTAATAACCCAAGTAGCTTCACTATGGGGGGAAAATGTAAGTTCAATCAGCTTTATCACTATTTGCCTGATTTTGCCTGCGGTTCTTGGGTGAGAGTGAAGCTGCAACATGTCTGCTGCCTTGACTCCTCATCAGTTGGTCCTGATCCAACCGGCACGACACAGTACCTGAGGGCAATCTGCCTTTGGCAGGGCATTGCCCAGTTCCAGACTGCAAGTGCATCTGCGGAGAATGCATTGAGAGGACCAATACAGAAAACACAAGTTTAAGTGCTGCATGTCGCAAATGGAGCTACTAGTACCGGGGAAACCAGGGTTGGAGGGCATCGTCGATGCAAATCCCTGTAGTATAGATACTGTGTATCCCGGCTTAAGTGTGTCGGGCGCTTCATCGAAGTGGTTTTTCCAAACCAAGCCCAGAGAGAAAAGCAGAGAAGATATGGTATACTGATGAATTCTGATAATACCTGATAATATATACTATACATACACATCTTTGTAAGGCTGCACATATGTATATACATGTATATAAATGTGTATATACATATATATATATATATATATATAGAATCTAGAAATACATGAGAATGAAATGAAAGTGCTGAGCCTCATGATCTCCAGGCTTGGCACGATTCATGCTTCACTTGCGCCAGGTATCGTCACATCCGTGGCCGAACCTCAGACTTCCGGATGAAAACATCCGCCTATTTTCCATCCCAATGACATGGAATATGGGATGATGATATATGATGATGGATGATGCATGCAGGGTTTCAATCCAGCTCACTTCCAGGATCAGCTACATCTCTGGAGTATCAGGGGCAGGATGATGGCTAGCCACATCCTGGGGGACCCCGCTGCATGAGGAAGCTTCTGAGGATTCTGAGGAAGGCTGCGGTTTTCGCTTCTTGCGGTTCGCAGAGCGCGCAGCTTCCTGACACGTTTGAGTCAAAGATTCGGGGACGAAAAGGTACGAAAGGCTGAACAGGACTGTGAGTGGATTTCAGAACTTCCTCGCTCTACGCTCTGAAGTCCATGACTACTCATGCGCAGTGCCATGCCATGCTACTGCGCCTTCTTTGCCTTCTTCGCTTTCTTCCCCTTTTTACTCTCTTTCTCTTTTTTCTTCTCCTCGCCTTTCCTTGCTTTTGACGGTGTCTCCCTTCCGGCTGGTTTTGACTTGGCTTTCTTCTTGTTCTGCTTCGCCTTCATTGATCTTTCGTGTCAAAAAGCCCCACTGCTGATGTAAGAGTGCACTTCGGCAAGCAGGTGCCATCATATTCAACATGGCGCTTCTCCCACATTTGCAGTTGACTTTTTTCCAAGCGGAAAATCTCTAAAGATGCACATGACCAGCTCCAAGAGAGCTTCACCGTAGGGCCGCCAGGGATTTCAAGGAGTTGGATCTACAAAGAGTTTGGTGGCATCGAAGCTGTTCAAATGAACTGACTATGACTATAGCAGCTATCCCCTATTCCTGTTTGCTTCTCTCATTTGTTCACATGTTCTTGGGTCACACCCTTGTTGCGCCTACGATGACCATGGTGAAACATCTGGCCAGGGCACAAAATCCAAATTATCAAACTGATCACTGCCCTGTCAGCAGCGACTACACCTTTCCAAGCTGGTCAGGTTGAGGATTGAAAGCCCCAAGCAGCGGTGACCGCAGCGATTGACGAAATGGAGCCGTCAACGTCTTTGGCCTTGCGAAATGGAGACGTCAACGGCTGACAGCATGCAGCACTGGCTACCCTACTGAGATCCCGGCGCGCAACATGTCCACAGGCTCCGCGCAACACACGTGGCACTGGACAAAATCGACCAAGGCCATGTGATGAGCCTTCGGGAAGAGCTCGATCCCATCACTTGACAGTCAACAAGAATGGTAAGTGGTACGCATTTGAGCCAACAATAGAGATGCTTGACAATGGCTCAGGATGGTGAATCTATGTGAATCTGATAATGGTGATTACTAACGACAAGTGATGACAATTGATAATTACACAGTGATGGTTCTCCTTCTTCTGTCCGGGCTTCGTTTGACAACCACTTGGGAAAGGCAAATTTCCCGTCTGTCAATAGTTCTCGATAATTCATCATGTTGAAACACCGCCAAACACTCTCTCTTCACCAGCACGAGGAAACCCGCTGAGACACACACAGTGTCTGGAGTACGGGCGCTGCAATAAACATGAATAAGACCTGAGATCTGTTCCACCCCGCAAAGGCGATAGGGTTTTCCAAAAAAAAGTGTGTCCGACAATGATAACCATGATTACAATGCTTTTTGCTGGGACACCAATGATTTTTGGGGACCTTGCCTTATCCCTACACTTTTCAAACTAATCTCAGCCCACCAATCCGAAGTAGCGCCATGAAGTGCCCCAGTTGATGGGATAGTCCACCCATCTCCATTCGCAACGGCAACTGCTGCAAACGCCCTACAGCTGGATGTCCCACCATGGTTATAGGCGTGATATGGTGATAGCCTACCTTATCGGGGAGTCTAGGATCCTTATAGATCCTGAAAAAAGGGCAATTTTTCCTCACCGTTACAGCCCCAGCATCCAAGCACTGACCCAGTCCCTGAGATTTGGACAACTGGCACCAGCATGGTCGCCCACAAGCAGATCCCACGCCTTGGTCGCCGCTGCAACAGGCTCGGAATTTTCTTGGTTTTGGAAGGAAGATATGGAAAAACATGGAAGACAAGAACATGGAAAACATGGAAAACATGGAAAATATGGAAAACATGGAAAACTTGTCATAGAAAGAAAGGGGAAAGAATGAAAAGAGAACAATGGAAAAACATAGAAGAGATCGCGGAAGTACAGCGAAGTACCTGTCCATTGCCGTCTGTCGAGCCGAAGGCTAGAGCCAGTGGCTCCAACTACTGGGAGCATCTGGGAGCAACCCCATTCCGAACATATCTGTCATTATCAACTTCTAGACTGCTGCTGTGTGACATGCCATGATTGTGTGCCTTGCCACGGTCACAAAACACGTCGAAGGTTCCGCTTGGAGATCATGTCAATGACAAGCTACAATGGACCCACATTCACGGCTTGAACCTTCTCCAGGATTCGCCTTAGATCAGCACATCGATTGGGATAAGGCTGCCTGGTAAAGAAGCTTCGAACTGAGACGCGCACCACCGAACTTCTGGGGACACAGAAAAGACATCCAGGAAGTTCAAATTCAGCAGGTAGCTTCCCATGAGATACTTGGCTGGCCATCTGAGGTGCCAGAGCACCGCACGCCCAGTGCACGCGAGACATAAGGTCTGCAGCACTATGAGCAGCAGCCCCGTCAGACGTGCGAGCAGCAGTGGTAACCACGGCCCTGGCTCCACACCTTCGATTGCAAGTTGAGCCCCTGGGAGAAGTTCGGACAAAACGCAGGTCGCAACGAAGATCGCGGCAGTCACTGCTGGCTTGGCTTTCCGAATCAAGCGGGCACACGCAGGAGCGAAGTGCGAAAAAGCCACGAAAAGGAGAGAAGACAACAGGACCTGTCATTAGCGCAGTGTGGCAAAGAAATTCAACATGTGGATGTGGGCACTCTCTGTCCCAATTGTTTGCATGTGTGAGTGACTTCAATGTTTCCCGCCGGTCTGTCACACAGCATTGCACATAGCACCCATGTGAGGGGAAGCCCAGCTGCGGCCTTTGGTGTCAGTATGCAGGATCGACAGTGGGGCCACCAGTCGGTCGGCAGAAAGTACGCCCCACCAGCTTGACACCAGTCCACGCCACAGGAGAAGCACGAAGGCATCAACAAATAGCAGCAAAGCAAAGGGATAAGCTGCACTAGAGGGCCTCCCAAATGGCTGGTCATGGCTGGGTCTAAACGTTCCTTGTGCACATTGATGATGCGGCTGCACGCATCTTCTTATTTGCATCCATTTGCATCTATTTGCATCCATTTGCATCCTTGCATCCAGGGAACTCATGCTACACACCAAAATAGTTCAGCTGGGTGCGCTCTACATTTCAACGGGTGCATTTTCACGAGCTAAAGTCTGACCTGGGGTTCCACTGGCGTGCTTGTGATACTATTCGCATCTCTCTCTCTCTCTCTCTCTCGCTCTCTCATTCATATCCATTCATGATATTTCATATCTATTCATGTGTGCTGGTAATGCTGTCAGCCGCTTGCATCTACCCCTCTTCCACCGCCTGCTCCACTCCACAAACCTCCCACTAGAGTGGCTCTGCCCAGGAGCAACGCCAGCAAGAACCATCTCTGCACAGTTTCCGCATGGAAGATGATGTCATTCCATGGAGCGTCGAAAAGTTGTGAAATGATCATCGGGAAAAAACCTGCAACTGGAACAGTCTGAGACACCAAGAAGGCTCCCTGCAATTTACCCTACAGCCCTCGATCCCAAGGTTTGGGCAAACAGGCTGCACCGCCGTAATTTTGAACAAACGTAAGAGACATAAGAAGCGAACCTTTCAAAGCAAGGGGGCGCAAACATGACTCATGGATACGAATGGGAGCCTGTGTAGAAGTACAGCAGTGCAATGGCAGCATCTCGGCTTGTGAATCTGTTCTGTCGAGGTGACATCTGAGCGGCAGCAAACATGAAAACGCCATAGGCCCAATCCTGCGTTGCAACACGGTACAAGTACAAGGCCCATCCACTCACCTCCAGCTTTGGCATGGCCACAACACCTCCCACATGAGCACGTCCGGAAGGATAAGTTTCAGGATCGATCAGGACGCACCAAAACCAATGAAAGAGTATCACATTGATCATAGCCACCACTGATAGGTTGTCACAAAGCCGTTGCATCTCCATCTGCTTTGAGCTCAACAAACGCTCGAAGCCAAGTGAGTCCAGGATCTTAATCAGTTCCGCTTCATCCGTTTCACCGGCTGCCAGTTTGGCTTCTGCCTGCGCCCTTGACTGCAGCCCAAGCGTTCTTGTCCGAAGCAAGCTGCGATCCACCTTGTCATTTGCCAATCTTGGCAAGCCATCCATATGGATAAAATGCACAGGGACCATGTACAATGGAAGGTGCTGCGATAAGAAGTCCGCAAGATTCTCTTGGGCGCCTGCCACAAAGGCCACCTGCGAAACTGCCAAAGAACTGCCCCTGATGAATCCGAAAAGGAAAAAGAAGTAAACTCCTCTGAGAGGGTAAGCCGGCCCCGTTGTAAGATATAGAACAGATATAGAACAAATATAGAACAGATATAGAATGGATAGAGAACAGATATAGAGAGCAGATATAGAACAGATAGGTAGGATAGAGCAGATAGAATTGAATGAAATGATAGATAGATTGTGGATTGCCTCGACAGATTGGATTGATAGGATAGATAAGTTAGATAGATAAGTTAGATAGATAAGTTGGATAGACATAGAGAGAGATAGAGAGATAGACAAATAGACAGATAGAGATAGACAAATAGACGGATAGACAGATAGACAGATAGATGAATCAATGAAGAAAGGAAAGAAAGAAAGAAAGAAAGGAAGAAAGAAAGGAAGGAACATAAAAGATAGATAGCCAAACAAATGCAATTGAACACACAATACAATCCCATACTACACAATACTAGACAATACTAGCCAACACGAGACAATACTAGACCATACCATCCCATCCCATCCCATCCCGTCCCGTCCCGTCCCATACTTACTCTGTTCTGCGGTAAAGCTCAAGAACCCAATTCATGCCCTGGGGCGCAGCCACCCACCCGTGTCTTGCGCCACTATGCGCCACCAAAATGGAGCCTAGCTACAACCTTGAGCACAGCCACACGGCCACCCACATCATCCGCAACCGCTGCATGGCAGACCTACCCTGCGGGGAATCCTCATATTGAATTGCCTGCAACCCTTGTCAGCTATAAGTCGCTCCATTCACAGCTGGGAATTCTAAAGAAGAGCCTAAACTTCGAAGATGCGGGAAACTTCTTTAAAGACTCCAGGACGTTGAAATATAAGTTCAATGCCAAATTGTTCACCTAAATCTTTAACAAAAAACTGATTGAACTTGTTCCTCCTTGAAATCAAAACCGCTGGCATCTGCTGGCTGAGCTGCCAAAGTCTGGGCATCTTCCATTGCTTGCACCACAGCTGCTTCCTTGCAAACCACTGACAGCGAAGCCTCAATTTCTGCTAACTCCACTCTGATGCCATTCAGCTTGACCTTTGCAAACTGGAAGGTAGCAAACAGTGGGGAAAGATAGGGCTTGCAATGCACATTTTCGGTGGATTCTAAGTAAAAAGGATGCTTTCGGGTATCCCATGGCCAGGAAGCCGACCTGAGCATCTCTCCTTCCGCAAATTTCGAGCTGCTCATTGCTCCAGCGACCAAAATCACCCGTCTGAAAACGAGTCTCACCATGAACCTGCTCAGGGCACTCATCCCTGCAGGGCGCCATCCCTGCAGGGCACTACAATGGAAAGTGCAGAAAAATGGGAAACAACATGAAACAACCTGCAAGTTGACCAACCCCAGGATGAACAGTTGCTGAGCACCTGATGATATCTTTGCCTGGTGAGCTCTGGCATGTTGAAGTATCCTTGAGACATGATGCCGGCAAAGTAGATTTCACCTTCCTGCCCAGGTCGTGCATCTGGCTCTAGCAGCAAATGGACCTGAACTTCCGGCTGCGGTTGGCCCACTGGAGCCACTGAGCCGGAGGGGAAGTAGCTACATCTCCAGGTGGTCATGGCAGTTTCAGTTAAGCCGTAATAGTTTCGCAACACGGTGGTTCCACTGGTTCCACCTTCCAGGAAGGGCCTACACAGCTCACGCGGCAATGCTTCCCCCACACTGGCCATGTATTTCAAGGAAGGGCAGTTCCCCAAATGGTCCACCAGGAGGGAGAGAACCGATGGCACCGTTGTGAGAGCGGTGATGCTGTGGGTCGCTATGACCTCCTTCAAGTACTGAAAGTGACGTTGTGATCCTTCGGGGCTTATGTACAACGTACCCCCGAAGCAGAGGGCGGCGAAGAGTTCGTACTCCGCAGTGCGCCACTGATATGGCGTCTTCCACAACAGGCGAGTTCCGCTCGAGGCGCCAATGTCCGCGGCAAAGCAGGACACCGAATGCCAAAGGCATCTCTGATCGCACTGAACGCCTTTGGGTTTCCCTGTGGAGCCCGAGGTATAAATCACCATGCACATGTCCTCAGGCATAGGCTGCCGCACTTGCCTTCGGGAGGTGAACTCTGTGTCCGGCCTTGGCAGCAATAAGACTGTACAGTTGTGAATCTCACAAGCCTCAGCTGTATCTGTGAGGACCATGTCTGCATCAAAGCACAAAAGTCTCCGCCTTGCAAGTGGGGTGTCCTTGGGTACGGGTGCATAAGCCCCACCTGCTTTCCACACTGCCAAGATGGCTGCTAGGGCGAGCGCCGAACGATCCAGTACCAAAGCCACGAGGAAAAAACCAGGCGAGGCATCGCGTTTCGCACCAAATGTCTCTGTCACAGCTTCAATCTTTGTACAAATGTCATCCGCCCAGGAAATGAGCTGAGCGTAGCTGAGCCGAAGCACCTCCTTTCTTGTCAGGGAAATGAAAAATAAAAAGCCATCCACAGCCCCCCTTAGAAACTATTCCCGACCTTTTAGAGACCCCGGTGACCGGTATGAAGCGTTGGGAGAAGCTGAATCGAAGACCTTACATGTCTCATGCCTCAAAAAATGCCAAGTGCGTTCCAGTCGCTGTTGCATCATGCGCAAGCTCTAACACGGCCAGGCTCTGAGGTGGCTGCTTTTCAATCTCAGACAGCACCGAACCTGAGAGCTGATGGGGAACGCCGCGGTGGTCACAGAAATCTGTGAACTCTGCCCATGAACTACTGCAAAGAGCGGGAAGCAACGGATCTTTCCCAATTTCCAGGCCATTTATGCCAGTGGAACTGGCCCCTCCTATCTCAATGGCACTGATTGCTCAACATACCTAACTCAACAATAGTAGCTATGGCACTCCTTCATAAACTCCTTCCGCTCATGTATTGGGTTGCGGATGGCTGAGGCTCCCTGATCTCCCTGTACCATTCTGTAACCAGTTACCATAACTACTGGTTACATAACCAGTAACCATAACTGGTTATAATGGTTATGAAAAGATCCTAAAATCATAACTTCAATTGTTTCTCATTGCTCAATGTGCCTCTGTCCAGCCTAGTGGCTGTTAAATGCGCTGGATGATGGCAACTTTGTCCCACCCATTCGGTCGGTGGCAGGGCTGCATTTCTGAGCCAGTGGAACTGGAACGGCCGGCTGGATGAGCAGGGCTGAAAGCCTTACAATCCCAGAAAACTTGATGGGAAAACCTGCAAGGAACTCCTACAGTTAAGGAAACAAGGATTTACTGTGGATTTTCCCATCAACCAACCCAATGACACAAGTTGTTTGAGTCTAGAGATGCCATAAGATTTCCCGACTACATGGGACTGCCACCACCTCCTGCATCACAGTTCAACATGTTCATCCCCAGTGGGAAGTGGTTGTTCTTACCCGCCGGCCTCAAAATTACTACAGTAATGGATTCCAGTCCTGAAAAGCTTGGCTATATTGGCAGGTTGTCGCGCACCTTCAGCAAAACTGTTACAATAGTCCTTGGTCATATTGGTTGTCGCCTGAAATGGTAGCACAAATCTGCACATGGCGACTGTGGAATCGCTTCGGCCAGAGTATAGGATCCTGGCATCCCCTGGACGTGTTAAGACCGCCAAGATTTTGCTGCATGCTTCTCAGCTCACTGGACCTTTGCTGAATTGCACAGCTGGCTAATGCTGGCTATATCGCCTATCTCGCCTGTATGTTCATACTTCTATTTTTCATATGCTGCGGTCAGAATCATCACAAGTATACAATACACTGTAAAAATCACACAGCATTGTATATATTGAAGCATATCAAATTCATATTGTGCACTATGCTGTGTGTCACATAGGACCTCCGGCCATGCCACCCCTGCTAAGCCCAATTTACGCTCGAGATCACATGCATTCCATCCTCACTGACTTGCACTTACAGCCAACAGTGTCTAGATGCCTGCATTGCCTTCTTGCTGGTCTTCTTCTCCTTTTCCCTTCTTTCTTTCTTGTGGTGTTTTTTCTGCGTTTCTTTCTTCTCCTTCACAGTCCTCAGGAATCGAGAGAATCCTAGCCAGATGCAATCAGTTGAACCTGTACAAAACGCATGCAGCCAAGGAACCGAGATGAGCTGCAACTCGAACTGAACCAGCTTTGAAAAGGCTGCTACTTTCAAAAGTAAAATCACAAGGAAGAAAGCCTCACAATGCAGAGCAGCCTCGAACTCGGTTCTCGTATCTTCTCCGGTGCCTTCTTCTCCTGCACAACAAACCAAGCATCCAATGTGAAAAGAGTCACGATACCCAAAGCTGAGCATGAAACGGGATGCGCAAGCATAAGAACTGTTGACACGCCAGCTGCGGCTGAACCCTCGGAGCTTTTCGCGTGCCTTCTGCTTCTGTTTGGCATGCTCCTGGCTGTCCTGGCCATGGCACCGCATTGAGACAGTACCATTCAGCGACCGACTGCCCTTCCTCAGACTTCCCCACGGCCCGTTGGGCAGCCGCGTAGGCCTGAACGGTGCACCAGCAAGCCCCGTCCCACAGAGAGTCCGGAAAACAATGCGAGGACATCACGCAACGTAATAGGTCTAAACATCCTTATGTACATCTTTAAACCTCGTATACCTTTAGCGCCATAACCCTTACTTTTTGCAGGGTGAAATTGAATACATCGTGTTTTTTTAAAAAACCCTTACTAAGTTCGGGTGGTTTGAAAAAACATCGTGTTTTCCTATTTGGCTACCCCAAAACTCATTTTTTTGGTTTTTCATGTGATAATATGGCACTGGCATTGCTAGAGAGTACGGCTGCCGCAATGGGGAACGCATATACTAACAAAAAATATGGCTTTACATGAATTTGGGACGTTTGAATCCCAACACAATTAAAAAAAATGTCATTCTGAGGTTTTTGATCACAAAAGGACGGGTGGTATGAATCTAGGGATCGCAACCCGTGCTGAACCCGTGCGAAACCCGTGCTAACCCGTGTTTTTTTGTGAAATAAATCGTGTTTTTCATGAAATACATCGTGTATTTTCGAAACATCGTGTTTTTTCAAACCCGTGCTCAACCCGTGCTCAACCCGTGCTCAACCCGTGCTCAACCCGTACTTTTCCCGTGCTAACCCGTACTAATAGTTCGGGTTAAGCACGGTACACCAGCCCGGGAAAGTCAGTGCAACATCCACCTGACCCTTGAATCCTACTGGTACGCCGCGCATTCGGGAAGTCAAAGAAGTCAGTGCAAAACTATGTAAATCCTATTGGTACGCCGTATGCCAGGCAATGCTTATTTCAGCTGATGTTCCCCTCTTTTACACGTAGATCCTATTGGTACGCCGTATGCCAGGCAATGCTTATTTCAGCTGATGTTCCCCTCTTTTACACGTAGATCCTATTGGTACGCCGTATGCCAGGCAATGCTTATTTCAGCTGATGTTCCCCTCTTTTACACGTAGATCCTATTGGTACGCCGCATGTCAAGCAATTGATTTTTTTGGCATTTATTTAAAAACCTTATTGGCACGCCGTATGCCAGGCAAGGTTGATCTCAAAAGCAGTCTGGTCAGGAGCCGTAATTTTTTAGATGCTTAGGGATTATATTCTCCTCGGGAGGCTGCGCAGGGAGCTACCTAATAGATAAACAGTAAGCTTGCTCACCTTCTCCGGCCAGTTCTGACATCATGTTTGGCGGATCGACTCCGTTCCATCCATCCCTACATGGAATCTAGGTTTGGAAATATGCCTTCTCAGGGTTCCACCAAATCGCATGTAAATTCATTATGTTAGAAAAAAGAAAATGCAGTCCCCCAGCTGTACGCAACACGCACCGACTTCCTCAAAATGTTTCCCCAAGCTGTACGCAACAAAAATGACAAACGCATCGACTTTCCAAGTCTACTGTACCGCACAGACCATGTTTGATTGCAAAATGGAGGCAGTTCAGAGCTCTGAAACCACATGGTTGCAGAAATTCAGCTATGCCTGTGGTCCCCACATGCTTCGAAACTGCCAGCCATGACGTTGGTTGCACATAGTACCCTGTAGCATGACACGGGATAATCCCAAAAAAACACCCCCCCAAAAAACATCGTGTTTTTTAAAAAAACATCGTGTTTTTTTTTAGCAACCCTACGAAAAGTTCGGTTTTTGGACTTCAAGGTATATATATATATATATAATATATGTGTGTATATATCTGTGCGTGTGTGTGTGTGTGTGTGTTATTTTTGTAAAAATAAATAAGTAAATGAATAAATAAATAAATAAATAAACAAATAAATAAATAAATAAATAAACATACATATATATATATATATACATATATAGATGTGTGTGTGTGCATGTTCACTTGCATGTATCTATATAACAATGATTCATGTCAATTGATATGTGTCAAGTCCTTCATTTGATAAAATGTATTGTTTATGTATTAAGTCATCAATTTGACAAAATATGTATTTTGCCTTTTTTTTTCCATCGCCATCCGGAAGGGTCAGCTGGGCTGAGGGCGAGACAATGGCCCAGTCAAAAGGGGCCAATGTACAGAGATGGCCATCAATACTGCTTCTTTATGCTTCACAATTTTTTGCACGTCGTCCTCCCTTCATACCTGGCCTTCGCTTCTGCTTGCGCCCGTGCAAGCTCTGCAGCTTTTGCTGCTTCCACCTCCCACCGACCAGAACGCTGGGGTGGTGGATCTCCAGTTTTGGGTGTTTCTAAACCACATCCTCCATCAAAAACGCCATTAACATCTATTAACCATATAGATTTCATCCCGTGTAGTTAATCTTGGATGTTGGAATCATTAAGCCATCAGTAACCCATAAAACTTATATAGCTATGAACCCCGAGGGCTTCTGTATTCTCTACTCTCCACAAAAATCACAAAGTAAATCCCATATCACCCAACGGGCGCTGCGAAGATGGGATAGGTCCGATCTGGTCCGATGGAACTTAGATGTGGTCCCACAGCGAGGTTTGACAGCCAACGTAGACATTGGGCTGGGGTGGTTCAGTTGCCCCAGGGTTGAGATGCACCCGGGGGAAACTGACATGTCCACTTGTCCACGTGGAAAGGCTACTTTTAGCTCTTGGCCTTGAGAATTCCTGAAAACATGCGGATGATGCACTCATCGATTCACACGCATCCAGGATAGTTACATGCTGAACAGTCAAAATTCATTATGCAAACCACCGTGGCCAATGATCGGCGATTTTCTAGCCCATCCCCATGAAGCATTACGTTGCGGTGAAAAGGCCTGTGCCAATTGAGCAGCAGCAGCTTGTTTCAAGGCCGCCATCTGTGCCTGGCGCCCGGCATGAGTCACCTTGATCTACGTGGTGAGGATATTACGGATAAGCGGAGATCAAACCAGCGATGAATATATGAATGAAGTCAAAGCCCATCTTCGTTGCCCAGGGCCTAGCTGGGATTCCTATCCTGAGACCACGCTCTAACTACCCACGGCTCTTGAATAGAACCATGGCCAACCCTCAAAATTGCTGTTCAGCCCCCGCAAATGGCAACAGCCTTTCAATGAGAAACCAGCTGCCGATATCTCAAATGGCTCACCCTGCGGTTTTTCCAACACGGTAAATTCTCCTCTGCTGCTGACTGCTTGATCTCCTCCTCTTCACGGATCTGGCCAAGCTGAAGCAGGAAGGTCCACAAAGTCACCAGTCCCCAGGCGGTTTTCACATGAGCTCGGCTTAGCTGTCCTGCGGTTACATGAACCATCTCTAGAAACATCGCAACATGTTACGCCACATGATCAGAGTGGTGCTGTTGTTTTCAGTCAACTGGTTTTCAAAGGACTGACTGAGCATCCGACCACCCATTTCCAGCCGCTGTCCTCATGATTCTTCGGAGCAGTTTTACCACCCTGGGCGGATGGACGAGCAATGTACCCAGTTCATCCTCATTCCCCCTTCCTGTTGCGACGGCTGGTGAATTTACATTATCATAACGGGCCATGATAATGCCCTACGTTCAACGGCATGCTGATTTGTTTCGTTGACTTTCATATCATCAGAAACGCAAAGTCATGCCATTGAGCCTATCCCCCCACCAAAAAAGTATCCAAGGAAGGGAAGAAACATTGAACCATACAAAACCAAAGCAAGCAACATACCAACCCTTACTAACCCACACTCCCAAGAACCCCTTTTTTATGATTTGTTCCCCTCCGTAACCAATGCCTTCTCTTTCGTTGAGTCAAATTTTGGTGTGGATACATCGATCGAATCCAAGCCTCAAATTGGAGCAAGGAATGGGTCTCGCCGATCACGCGGATTCTCTGACCTTCGCTGCCCATGAGAAAAGCTTCGCTTGGCTGGGTTTTAGTCAAGTGAGGATTTCAATGTTTTAAAAAATGCGAAAAAATTGAAAAAAAGATGCGTTTTGAGATGCCAAGCGAGGTTGGTGGCGCCAAGGCGCCACCCTATGCTAGGGCTTGGACCCTTCGAACATCCATACTTTGCCTTGAGAATTTCTACCACACCTGGTGTGGCAACTTCGCACAGTGGCCAGACATGGCACCACAGATTTGACAAGTTTCACTGGTGCAAGGGCCATGTACAACGTCTCAGTCCCTTCGCTGATGTGCAAGAGTCCCGTGCCTTCGGTCTCCCTAGTTTGCTGCCGTATTTTGGATTTTCGATGCTGTCAGGTAGCAAGTGCCTTCGGAAGGCCTTTCTCGGTGAAAATGTGATACCGCGTGAAACTGCAGGCTTTGGCCAAACTTAACATCCTACATCTCAAAGAGATGTTTTTTCATGTTTTTTCAAGGATCAATCTAATCTGCTGCAAAGATGACAGACGCAATGACTCCAAGTAGACTTGCTCATGACTTGTTTATTCTTCCTCACAGGATGGCCAGGGGAACATTTGATGTCCGCAGCCTGCGCAGAATGGAAGATTCTGAGAAACAGAGATGTGGGTTCTCCCTGTGCCCAGATTGTGGAGCGGTGCATGCAATTTCTGCCGCTCAGCCGCTGCGCCACCAGCAGGGTTGCCAACTTTGAGTTGGCAATCTCTGTGGTTTTTGTTGGCAGCATCTGGCCGATATCATGTCTACAATCCGTCCAATCATACACTTCTATTCGCACGCATGTCGACGGACCCACGAGGGGCAAACAGGAATCAAGGAATATTACTGATAGTACTGTGTGAGCTTTGGAGTATTTCGATCATTGCGGCAGAATGGCAGGCACTGTTGCCGGACTAGAACTTGTCTTGGCTAAAATGCTCGACGGACATTTGAAGCCGTCGAATGCGGATCACGTGCAAAGGCCATTGGCTCAATGAGACTCTTAGCCCGCACGAATATTTCTACACATTGGCATGACACTTGACATCTTTGCATAGATACTACTATGCATATTGTAATACATGCAACACAATGTTGAATCACGAGAACAGGCAACCAAAAGTTGAAGCTTTCAACAACTTGGACCTCAAAACATCACCGAAAATCAAACAAAAGAATCATGTGAATGACAATAGGTCCATTTCATTCTTGTTCCGAGATTAGAAAAGAGGCGCTTTGGGAAACACCGGTTGGAAAGATTGAATCAAAGCCACTGCTTTTGGTGCTGATATAATTTCTGAGTTCTTGAGTTGCTCTTGGTCCTCAAAGCCCTGGCCAGGCGTTCCTTAAAGGAGCTGAGGTAAACTGAACGACATTCTGCAATCGAATTTTTTACAGAAAGTGCAGGGGCGACCCGGTTCAGGTCGGTGGATTTGTCATCAGCCATGTCGGTTGTGACAGCTCCACGGTCACAGTTGTGACAATGAAAATGAAGTACAGGACAGCCATGCAGGCTCCAAGGGTTTTTTGCAGCTTCCAGCCACTAAACTTGATGCTGCAAACCGTCCCAAAAACCATGAATAAAAGGAGGCAGGTATAGAACATCAAGAAGGGAGATTTTATGGTGATCCCCTCAAAGTCAGGATTGTTTGCTTCAATGGCGCATTTGATGAGCCACGGGATGGGCAGACCGACCTGGCGCCGGAATTTTGCACAGCGCTGGTGATGCAAAGTTTTGGGGGCTTTTTGCAACACACGTGGAATGCCGAGGCAACATGGGAGACTGCCATAATCCAGTGAGACTCTTGGAGATGGTGACAAGACTAGGTAATAAAAATGGCATTGACAAGGTTATAAGTTATATGATGATATTCTCGAAATCTCTCATGGGATGAATGATTGCAGATCTTGTTGTTCCCACTGTTTCCCACTGCTCAACAAGTGCCAAGCAACCAGGATGTCGAAAATATTGGAGCCAACTGACGAACTCACTGCCATGTCAGCTTGTCCTTCGGTGGCACGGCCACGTGTCCAAAGCCAGCAGCAGTACCGATGAAGTTGCACTTGTTATGACCCCTCGGAAGATCACGCGTATTGACCCCATTCTCACCTGCAGCAAATACCTAAGGTCCCAACTACCACAGCTGCCAAACAAGGTCGGCTCACATCACAGCCCCAGATCCCATCTGGTGTCCTTTCCGGGCAACTGCCATGGAACTCACGGCATCCGGAATAGACGTCGCTGCTGCCAGAAAGGTCACGCTGGATACGATCGTCGGGATCTGGCAGTGACCAGTGGGAAAGCCGAGTTTGAAGAAAGTCACGCGCTGCGATGTGCTGTGGACACTTTGCATTCTTGATCATGTCTTCTTCTCTGGGCCACACCCAAACACAAGGGTACAGTTCTGTGCAGTGTCACTAGTTGGCTTGCTCTCCCAGTGTCAACCCCAACCCGTGGACAAGGCTGCTTTGACACTGAGGCAGCTGCTCCAATCACTTTGGCAACCTCAGTTGCACCATTGCCGGCGGAATCAGTGGAATTGAACATCTTGGATCGAAGATTTACTGATCTAAGATTTGGGATCAGCAATAAAAGTGTTTGTAGATCAAAGATGCCACTCCCAGCGGCGTTTTCCACATTGTGACACGGTTCACAAACGATCTGGGGGCAGGAGGCCAGCAAAGGGACAAAATGCTGAGCTAAGAAGCCGTGTCCGTCCACCAGACCAGCAAGAACGCAAAGGCACCAATCCATACCAATGCCCCTGCGAAAGTCACCAGAAAGAGCCTGGAGCCTTTTCTTGGCCATGGCCTGCAGTCGCTGCAGTTGTGCAGTTCTCAAATATGGCTGGGTCAAAGGTTTGGCAAGTGAGCAACCCAAAAATTGAAACAAGTTGAACAAAAACTTGGAACGGAGCTCACTTTAGGTTGAAACTTCGAAAGTCGAAAAAAATGTAGAATGTAGCTGTGCTTTTTGACATCGACAATCCAAGGAGTGTCCAACTCGGCGCTAAGCGCAGAACAGGGTGAAGTAGATCAAGATGTACACTGGAAGGCACAAGGCCCACAGAACTTGATTGAATCTGCCTGTGCCAGGTGCTGTTCTCAGGGACTGAAGAATGCCGATGCACAAAATAAACTGATCTGCTTCCATCTGCTTCCCAGATCTTACCAGGTTCTGCATTTGAACAGCACTATCCGATCCTAAAGAAACCCCAAGCCTTCTGGAATGATCATGAAGTCATCCGGTTCGTCATCGTCGTCGTCTTCATCATCTTCTTCTTCATCCTTATCTTTGTCTGCTCCAGCTGCATCTGCAGCATCCTGCACTGCATGAACTGAAACGATCTGCACCACCCATCAGAATCACAGCTCAGACAAAAGCTATGTTCAGCGTTGCCTTGTCAACATGCCCTGCTTCCTCGTCCACCGGCTCCTCAAAAGATCAAAGAAAATCAAAGTCTTTCATTGTCACCATGGTTTGAGTGTGGGACATTCTCTCGGTGCTCAATTCTTACAATCACATGTTGCAGCAACATCCCCTAACATGCACACAGGGTCTGGAAACGGCACGCGGGCTTGCGCGGACATACAGTCTGATTGTGAACATACATGTTTGCGTGTCTACGCGTGCATATATATATATATATACATCTCTCTCTCTCTCTCTCAATGCGTGTATGTACTGTATGTATTAAATTGCATTAGTATGTATTTACATATTCATATACATATCTCTCTGTGTGTGTGCCGAACTGAGTAGAAAAAAGGCAATACGCAACGTACACACATAATCATAATCAATTTAAGTCACAAATGCACACAGGATATCATATGTCGTGGACTTTAATGCAGTGACATGGCGTTTCATTGGATCGAATTGTGTTCCGCACACCCAAGCATGCAGTATTTAACACATTCATGGGGACATGATATGCACACATGGGTAACCACCTGTGACACATGCAACATGTGCCCGTTCCATCCGGTTCCATCTTCCGTTCCTTGATCACGATCTTATCAGATGTCTTGTCAGGCTTGACATCCTCAGGCTCGGAAGCCTCAGCCTCGCCCTCCTGAGCTGCCACAGGGCGCAATGTGTCATAAGTAATTACTGAATTTATCTAACTAATGCCTTACTTATTATTACTATTATTATTATTACTATTATTATTATTAACATCAATGTTTGAGGTGAACATCTTGAGCCTATGATAACCACGACATCGACACACCGGTGACCTTCTCAGATGCATGTCATCCTGAGGAAAGGACGGCTGGCGGTGATCCTTCCTCTGTGCTGGGGCCAACCTGTTCTGGCTCCACTTTGGCTTTTGTCTTGTTGACCTCCTCCACATATTCACGCAACTCTTTAGGAAGTGGAGTGCCAGTCTTCTGGTACCTAAGTGCTTACTAAGCCATGCTCCATCAAAGAACCAATACAGTAGCTGTTCTTTTTGCTGGTGGCAGATGCATCAAGAACTCAGGCGCACTCAGCACAGCTTATCATCGATCATTGCCAAATCATGAAAGAATCTATCAAACGATCCATCCTGTCAACAGGAATGATGCGATCAATCTCAAGCTAAGCCAGCAAACGCCCACACGTTCAGGGGCTTATTGACGAACATGAAGCTGACATAACCTGAGTTCTTCAAAACCATCAACTGCGATGACTGGTTCTTCACATGAATGCCATGGGGCATGGCGGAGCCTTGCGCCTTGCGGCAGCTGGTTGAGGCCGTGACCAATGTACAGAGTGAACAGGATGGCTGCCTGTCGTACGTGTGGCGTGGTTCCTGTGTCACAGTGAATGAACTTCTGGATGATCCTGTGGGTTTCAACCAATGATTGATGGTTATGATTATCAATGATGGTTGATGATTGTCAGTTGATCAATGCCTCCGGCTTCGTCTACTCATCTGCTAAGAACTGCTAGATGGTTGGCAGTGGCTCAAAACCGTCACTAGAATCACAACAAACCATTGTCCATCTGTATCAAAGTTGTATCTTGGCAAATCCGTGATTCACCCATGTCACAATGGTCCTATGAAACCATTAGGAATTAATTGGTACTCACTTACCTCAACCAGTATGTACCCTAAATCAACCAACATCAACCAGTATGTACCCTAAATCAACCAACATCAACCAGTATGTACCTTCATTCGATGGCAGTGGATCAAAGTACCCCTGGTTCCCCTATCATTAACCATTGTTTTCCCTATTGTTGGTTGGTTATTATCCCCCCTTATTGGCTGATTAACTGCTTGACCCATAGCTGACATAAGCATCAGTAGCTGGTGGTTGCAGGGCTTCGCCGGTCTCCGGCCTCCCAGGCTTCGATGATCTGATTGAATGTGAAGGCAGCCAGGACCGCCAAGGAACAGATGTAATACGCACAGTCCTCGATGGATCCAGCCGTCACGGCTGCTGTGGCGACCTGCCATGCCTGGTGGTTTCTCGAGTTTGGGGTACCCCAAAGTTAGGGCTGGTTTGTTACTACAGTGAAGGATCATTGAGGAGTACCCCTATTTTGAGAAACCCTCATTTCTTGTGGTGTAGAGGTTCAAACTGCGGTGACTCATTAAATAACAATGTATATAGTTAAACGTTATCTGTATAACGTTATAGCTTAGTAATTAGTCTTATGTGGTGGTGATGAGCCGTCTTGTTAGTAAGGTGCAGGTACTCTAGTTATTACTATATAGTGTTCCCGAATAGAATTGAAAACGGCTAAAACGTTAAGTGCAGGCAACTGCAGCAGCAACACCTTTTGCTATGCAGTTGGCCTGTGCGGCTGGTTTTGATCAGATGTCAAACACACCTGTTTCACAGAATCCAAAATTTAACAAGGGGTGTCACCCTGAGATTCCACCCATCGGTGCCCAAGGCTACCGGGTAAGGAAGTTGATAAACTCACCACTTGTCAGGAAAAACAGCCGCAGCCACCAGGCTCCAATCAGGACCGTAGGTGGCTTAGTTTGAGCGTTTCCTCCGTTTCAGAGGAGGTCGAGCTTGGGGCAACCCAAGCATGGACCACAAAAGATCAAATTTGGAAAAAGCTTCATAGACAGGTAGACGTCTGTCCGAAGGAAAACCTTTGTACCCTTTGTGTGTCAGCTCATCGGCCCACTGGTTGTAGTCCCTCTTCATGTGCGAAGGCGCCAGTTGTACCCCTGCTCGGTGAAGAAGGACGATGAGCTGCATCAAGAATGCCGAAGTAGGCATCTTCTTAGTCTTTTGGTTGAGCATGGCGAAGATGTTCCCTTGATTGTCTGAGATCAACGCCATTCGGGTTCGCAGAAGGGAGTTGCCACCTTTGAGCAGTAAGAAGTAGGTGAGGATCAGCGTGCCGAACATCTCGAGGGCAGCAATCCTCTTGGTCGGATCACCATTCTTATGTGCCCAAGGGTGTTCCTCCAGGTTGACTTCGAAGTGGAACCACCATGTTTGGGATTTGGATGGGTTTTCCACGTTTGCTAACCATCCGCCCACAAAAGCCGTGCCATTGGGGTCGGCACTCGCATCACTTGCCCCCCACCATGGAGACAAGGGATCATAAGGGCAAGGTTGGACCTGAGGGTGGTTGAGCAGGTAGAGGAGAAGAGTGGCAAAGGAACGGATGATTTGGCCCGGGCGACCAGAGGTCAACGTCGCAGATTTCCAAGCCCAGAAAGGTTGGAGAAATGGACGACTCAGTGGCCAGGCGGAGGTTGCCCAATTGAGCCGTCCAAGAGCCCTCTCAATGTCCTTGGCAGAGAAGGTTGACCCATCAATGAGCCGTTGAAGGAGGGCAACCAGGACCTCCC
>VSDK01009082.1:704494-737448 GCA_009767595.1 Symbiodinium kawagutii | reverse complement strand
CCTTAGCTTAGTGCTACCGAGGCGATGTATGCGAGCAAAAAAAGACTAAATCCATTGAAAAACTTATTGGCCTTGTTGTCAACAACACAGATGGTTCCTTTGCTTTGATCTTTCTGCATTATTCATGTTCTAAATTTGTATCGCGCACCCAACACACTATTCGGTGGATCCTGGGTTCTGGCTCAGAACTAAAGCTGTTTGACTGATTCTTTGCAACTTCGGACAAGACTAATTCGCTCTGCCGCAGCTTACCTGGCCAGATACTGCTTGTGCCCAGAATTTTCTTTAGATCTGAATGGTCTTCGATGGCTTCCCGTGCAGTGGCTTCAACTTGCAAGTTTGTTGGCTTGTCTGCACAAATAGGGTTGTTGTTGTGCTTTGCTCGCTCATATTGGCTCTCTCACTCCACGTTTCAAGGCATGTGGTGTGTTTGAGTGCAGACAGTACGGTGTCACTCGTTTTCTATGGCTGGTACGGAATTGTTACAAACACCTTATCAAGGCGCCACACTCCGCCTGTCCAACCTGGTAAAGCCGCGCAGTCGCCGCCATTCTTTGCTCCGCCATGCATCATAGCTGGTTGCATTTTCAAGTCCGCGCTCTGACTTTGCTTGCCGAATTTGTACAGTTTTGTTCGGTCTCACTGTGGGCTAGTTGAACTCTCATTGATTGGGATCTTCAAGTCTTTTGTAGTTGTTACACGTGACCGATGCCACTAGTGCACAAGCGGCGCTGTCGCAGAAAAAAAGCTCTATCACTCCACGATTTCAGGCTGGTGACATCTCGAGCTTAGCTATCTTTTACGTTTGCCGACGCTGCACAGTTTCAGTCTTACTGTAGGCCAGTTAATGTTCTGTCATTGATTGGGATCTTTGAGCTCTTTTGTAGTTGTTACATGTGAGCGCTGCCACCAGTGCAAAAGCGGCGCTCGCAGGAAAAGAAACGGCTGCCGACGCTTGTGCATCTAGCCAGACTTGTCAAGTCGGTGGTTTCCCGCAATTTACAAATGGGGACACGCGCTGGTTAGTGAGAGGTGGACAGTGGATGATTTCCATGGATTATCCATTCTAGTGTCCTCTGAAAGTCAGAAAGAAATCAGCTGCTACGAACTTCTCGCGCAGATATGTTTGTTGTATTGTTTCCATTTCACTGCTTCCAGGTCAACGATTGGGCATCACAGTGAGAAGCTGGTCTGACAATTCTGGAGCTGAAGCCAGCGGAAATTTTTTTTTACAACAACATATCCTCCATGCTTGTTTGCAGAGAAGTTGTGTGTCCTTTGCACCCTTTTACATACGGAATTGGACATATCTCATATTTCTGGAGATTCGAAAAGCTGGCTGACTCAATCTCCCGATCGCGATTTGAGCATGCGCTTCCGTACGGTTTGAAGCTGACTGATCGATTGCGCATTTCCTTAGAATCCATTTGGAATCCTAAATGTGATGTCAAACTTTATCCACCAGGTAGCTCAATTTCTTGGCCCCTTCCAGGTGTGACTTGATTTCTCTTCATTGCCGGATTTTCTCCTTCACTTTCAATTTGGGGTTTCCTTTGGCGATGTCTCAAGTCCTTTTGAAGATATAGATTAATTTGGGCTTGATTCACCATATCTCCAACTGCATCAAATCAACATGGTTTGATGGATCAATGCTGTGTCCGGCAATGGAAAACACTGAGGCTGTGAGTTTGAGAGAGTGCAGAGTTTTCAACCTTGAACCTTTTATCGTCCGACCTTGTTTGTTTGGTTCTATATATAAGTTACCTGACTCCAAAATGGGCGCGTTACGTTTAATAATCTAACCTGCTGATTAACTCCTTAGTACTCTCTCTCCTGTAAGCTAAGTAGCCAGGATGAATGCTTATTTGTAGAACTCTTAACGTACTTGTTTCGTTTGTGTTTTACTCAGTAATGATTCATCGTTCATTTTGGCTCAAGTAAGCATTCATCATAACTAGCTTGGCTTGCTGAAATTTCAAATTGCCCACCCTCCCACACCTGGGCCATTTCATTCTCTTTCAGCCTTTGGAGTCCTATCACGATGACACGTTTTCTCTCTTGCATTTGTTTTCTTTTTTTGTTGATTTTTCAATTGTTGCTGTCACCTTCTCCGGGACTCCATTCTCAAAGCCTGAAGCGTTGCTAAGCTTTCACCCAACCGGATTTTGCACTAGTTGCTGAGCCATTTCGCTTCACCTGGCTTTGGCTTTCCAAAATGAGGCAAGGCTTTTCTTGCTCTTCGCTCACAAGTGTAGTGACAAGCCCAAAGGGCTTGATTCACCATATCTCCAACTGCATCAAATCAACATGGTTTGATGGATCAATGCTGTGTCCGGCAATGGAAAACACTGAGGCTGTGAGTTTGAGAGAGTGCAGAGTTTTCAACCTTGAACCTTTTATCGTCCGACCTTGTTTGTTTGGTTCTATATATAAGTTACCTGACTCCAAAATGGGCGCGTTACGTTTCATAATCTAACCTGCTGATCAACCCCTTAGTGCTCTCCCTCTTGTAAGCTAAGTAGCCAGGATGAATGCTTACTAGTAGAACCCGAGAGATCCAAAGAGATGATGAAGGATAATTGAATGATCTTGACACTCGAAGAAAGATTAAGAGACCCCAAGAGATGAAGGGGACAAATGCATGATCTTAATGTGAAGAACAAGGATTAAGAGACCCAAAAAAATTAAGAGCGGCCATTTTTTTCCGGGATCATTTTTTGTCTATCTTTAGTGCATTTTTTCAATTACTTTTTTAATTGTCATCATTTTTTCAGTTTCGTTCTTAATTGTTTTTTTTCAGTTTTTCAATTTTCGTTGATTTTTCTGTTTTTTTACTTTTCTCAAACATGTTTGGTTTTTCTTCAACAATTTTTCTTTGAATCCATTTTTTCTTGGAAAAACCATCTGTCATATTTTTCGCAATATTTTAACATGTTGTTCATTGTTTCAAAGGAATATGATATTACATAAAATTATGGCCTGACCACGATTTGGAGTTTTACAACCGCAATTCACTTTTTTGGTTCCAAATTTTAGCCTTCAAAATTTGTTTCTTGGATTAAGTGCGAAAATGTAATTTGCTATTTTGTTTTAGAAATTGTCTTGAACACCAGATTGGTTCTGCTAACATATTGCACTTTGCTCTCATCACATATTCTCTGTTTTAACTAGCCTCGAAGCAAGTACTAAAGGCAGATATAAGTTGAAAACATGCTGGTCAAGCCAAGTTAAAACTCGATAAAAAGTGCTGTCACGGTGCAGTTTAGCCTGACTAAAAAACAAGGCAACGTATCCGGTCAATTCCTAAAGACTAAAATCGAGTACAGTCCATTCACCGTTAGATGCGGATGTTATCGGAACTTTTGAATTTTTTCAGGGACTTTCTGTTGGTCAAAACTGTTTCTTTCAGTCTTTGGGACAATGATTGGCTTTGTTCTGCCTGCAGTGCGTGTTCAAAGACTGCAATCGAATGAGTTGAGTGGTTAATTGGGTACTGTTGACAAAAAAACATTGCAAAGTATAATAGAAAAAATGAAATAACGTATGATAACCCTATTAATATAATAAGTATATAAGTATAATGTAATACCATTCTGATGGGCATATTTCGGCTGCTGATATGTCGACATCAATTTTTTGAGTGCCTTAGGCCGCCACTTGCCACACGGCCTTGGGAAATTCTGCAGCTCCAAGCCTCAGAAACGGTGGCATGAAATCAACAGCCCGACGATCACATTGAGCATTGGAGGATTTCTAAGCATGGACGGGGATCCATTTATAGAGCATTTCTAAGCATGGACAATTATAGGAGGATTATAGGAAAATTTGCTAAGGAGGATTTCTAAAATGGCTGCAATTCTAGAGCAATGCTGGCGGTTTGTGCTTGCCGGGGATCCTTTCTCAGTAGGGAACACCGTGACAAATGGGCCGAAATGGTGTACCCAGAAGTGAGTGCTTTCACCGCAATGATTGTTGCTACTCGGTAGCTTCGTACCACTATTCATCGACTCTCACAGACACCTCGCGCAGCTGTCGCATGCCAGCTGATTTGCAGCAAACCAGCGGCATTGCACAAAGTTCTTTGGATACAAGCAGGGCAATTCTGGTTGAGTTTGGTGTGGGTGCTGACTTCGATCATTCAATTGCGGAATTGGACTTTACCGCATCCTGGTATAGGGAATCGCACTTTAGAAGGATTTCAATGGGCAATTGTTGTTGCTACTGTTGCCATTGATGTGGCTGTTGGTCTATTGGGTGGTCTACTACAAGGCATTTTTGTTTTCCAAGAAAATGAACTTGCATTCATGCATGACCCGTTAAATCTGAGGTAAGGAATGTAAGGATCGTTGCCGGTGTGTGGACAGAAGATTTGAACGTCTCAATCAAGGCTGTATGGAGCTAGACCCTTGAATTTGCAGGGTGAAAATATATTCCCTGATCAAGAAACCCGGCCAAGGTTTGGCCTCATTTGGCATTTTGGATCTGTGCGTTGTTGAGTTTGTTGCTGGCAGTTTGTGGCTGGTGATGTTGTCACTCCAAGAGTCTTGACCAGATGTTCGAAGGTGTACTTTTCTGAGATATTCTTCCTTTTTTCAGACTCGTCCGTCAGTGTAACCACTGGAATTGGTTTAAGTTCAGTTGCTACTTTTAAATTACGTTGATTGATGCGACAGGACATTGCAAAGGAAATGCAGTTGTTTCAATACATTGCACGCGTTCGCATCAGCGGCGTGGTTGCATAACACGTCGTCAAAAATCATATGATACCAACATATTGTTTGAACAAAAATCCATTGGGGTGAGGTAAATCTATTTCCTGAAGTGCCATGTTGGCGACAGTGGAGTTCCTTTTGACGCTTCAAACCACGAAAATCAGGGGTGCAATGTTTGGACAGCCCATGAAATGTTTGGAGAGTTGAATGAAAAAAAATCTTATAAGATGACAATTATGCAAGAGTTCTCCGCAAATATTGGATTCCAAAAAGGGTTCCCAAGTGTTCCAAGTTTGACATTGCTATGCCCCAAAAACTGCTCCCCAGAGGCGCCACGATGCTTTGATGCTGAAGAGTGGCTTGCCGCCCCCTGCCGATCACGGCGAATAAGGAGGCTGACTGACAAGTCATGTTTGCGCGGTAGTGGGAGGTGTAATCATGTGGCAAAGGTTAAAAAAAATTGATCCTTGTTTGATGCAGATTTGCCCAAAAAGGGAACTGGTTAGCTCCCCAAGTTTTGTGACATGGCAGTTGGATCTCAAGATGTAAATTCTAGAGCTACGACTTGAGATCTCATGAGCTAAGTGGTGAGTTTTGTTGGAGCTATTTCAAGTTGTGACATAGGCTATTGATTCTCAAAGCTGGGTAATTGATGGATACGTGGACGCACAGATGCACATAAGTTTGAGTGATCATTTCTGTTTGCGCGTCATGGAAAAAAGGTAACAGGTGCCTGGCAGCTGTCACAACAGCTGTTGAGTTATTCCATTGGCATATGTTTTTCGGCTTGGTGCAATTTTCAAACTGTTACATTTGGCGGGGTCTGGCGTGCACATACTATCATTTTTCTTACCGTGGTGTATCATTTATGCAAAATAGACTTATTTTGCAATCAACCCAAACTGTCAAAAATCAACCGCGTTCTTGAAATCTGATATTTCTACAACTGTGAGAAGTCCGTTTTGAATGACAAGTAGATTTGCAAGGGTCCAGTGGGTTTTGATGGAATGAAGTTGGCTGTAGGAACTGCATCTGAAGATCATTGTTGTAAGGGTTGATGAGATATTTTTGCTGTCGGCCTTCGACGTGCGCACTGTTGGTCTTGTGCGCCTGCACTTGCTACTGCCTCCCGAGGTTTATGGTAGAAGTTTGCAGCACAAAGTTCAGCAATGTGACATAGTACAGATTATCAATGAATGATCAACCATTCTTGAAAGGTTCTAGCCATCCACTAAGATTATATATCATGGACATGATCATGGCCGTAAGGGAGCATTGCCATTGGATCAGTGGCAGGCTTCGGAGTCTTTATGTCGCCAGTGTCAGAGATGTGTCCCGTGTGAGTTTGTGTTTCTTCAGGGTTCGGGCTTTATCTTTGGATTTCTGTAGTGTCTCCTTTCAAGGCTTCTTTGGGGCTGTCCACCATTATCCAGGTAGATTCTGGCTGCACGACTCGGATCGGACCCACAAACATATGACATAGTACCCCAAGGGGTCAGTCTGCTGCGTACTGAACTGCCAAAGTTCGAAAAACGTCCCTTCACCTCAGGTTCAACATGCTCGTATTGCAAGTGCGCTGTTGGCCGCCGATAACGCTTCCCATCACCTCTATATTTCATTGGCCTTTGTGGTCCGTGCAATCTTCAAACAAAACCAAATTTATGCAACAAACATGGTGAGACGACCACCTTTGCATATTTTTGGTGCCAACTGATTCTGCTGATTAAGGTTTGGAAAACTTGTGACGCACATTTTTGCAAATCCACGCATGTTTCCATGTCTGGTCGATCCAAACGACATGCTTCGCCATGCGAAACGCAATGATGCTCTGTAGAGGGTGACTATCTGTCCACTGCCAGACGGATTAGGGTCAGCAAACTTGAACCAGTGTATTTGACGCAGACTGCATCCGTTTGTCGTAGTCTTGGACAAGATTTTGGATCAGTAAGGGGTCAAATGCGTTTCGTCCGACCCTGCTTCCGTTCCGTAGCGAAAGTAAGTACCACAGCTTAAGAATCGCTTGGCACAACACCAAACCTTTTTCTTGTTCCGCCATGGGTATGAAGTTTAATTTGTCCAAATCAAAGGGTTGCTGGACTTCGTTACATTGTTTTCATCGTTCGTTTTGCGACATTCTATATTGGGTGCACTATCGCACCGAAGTTATTGCAGCACCAGCGGTCCGAAGAAAGTTGCAGCGGTGGTTTGTCCCCTTTGACTTCATGCCAAAAATGTGGTCACTGCTTGGCCCAGTGCTTTGTGTTATCACGGAAACGATGGAACGGTAGGGGTTGGATTTGCATTTTGGTTCGATTGGCGGGGAGGTTCATGGTGGGACATTGATTTTGTGGGTGTAGAGCCATGATTTTCCAAGGACAGAACATTTGTACATAGAAAATTTGTCCGTAAATGTGGTGGGAGACTCAAAAAATATGACGTTTGCATTGGTCTGATTGAGCCGCATCTGTGGAAAGACGGGGTTCAGAGGCAAGGTAGCGTGGGTTGTTATTTTGCAGGGATGTGCTGGCACCTGCAGGATTGGAATATCCCTTACCACTTCGCGGCAACAACGGCTGTGATAGCTAGATGGGCAGCAATCCTGGTGCACACCGCCATGCACGCATTCGCCCCATGATTCCCGGCGTTCTGGCACTGGATGAAATGCCACCATGGGACATCTCTTGACGTGTAATGTTTTTTTTGTTGTTGGCGTGGCACAACATGAAATCACGGCCCCACAGAACGTTTCTCAATCTAACAACAGCCGTAGTAGGCTGGTTTTTTTCTGACCGCTGGAGTGGCCCCCTGAACGTGCTATTAAATTGGAGTGGCGTGTGGCCAAATGTAACCATCCTCTTTCGCACGGAATGCGCAACGTCCAAAGCAGGTTTGTCGGTTGGCTTTGTTTTGTTTTTCATCACTGAGGTGATTTCCCGACGTGTCATTGAGCGGCAGTGCCGTTTGGCAGAATGTACCCTATTGCGTTGCGACTGTCACTGTGCAGATGTTGAGCAATGAAACGTGTTCCGTGTTAGCATAAAATATTCATGAAAAAACCTGGAACCAGCAACCTCCGCTGACAAAAAAAAACTATGATGGTAGCTAGCCGGATGCAAAACGATGAAGGTGAAGGAATCGCACATCGATGTCTCACAAATGATTTTTGTACAGCCTCCGTTCCGCGCATGCAACAATGGCAGCCAAATTTGGATTTTTTTCATTTCACGTTTGCTCGCCGGTTGGCAAAACAGCTCCCTGTAATGCATAAACCAGAGAGGAACACCAATAATGGCCAAGTTTGTGGTCAATTGCTTGAAACAAGCGCTGCATGTCCTGCAAGACATCGCCGGAAAATAATACTTGCGACAATCACCAAAAGGTGATGCGTCCAATCACAAGCACAAGCGTGTATTGCCCGACGAAATTGCAGCGTAAATTCCTGGACGTGGTTCGACAACAATTTTTTGTTTGCTTACATTGCCCCATGCACAAAAAATTGCGTAATTTTTGGTGAAACAAAATGCAGTTCCAAAGGTCAGCCGTTGGGATTACACGTTAGCAGTGTTCGAATGAATCTCTCTTGTCCGGACGAACAATCTGATATGGCGACTCGTGCGGCCATGTTCAAGGCGGCACCGGTGGCGGCCACCAAACAGCGCTGGTAAAATTTGCCACCGCCAAACAGGGCGGTGGTCCAGCCCATGGCAATGCCGGGATTGAGTTCACACATGTCAAGCACGCACGTGGGACTCGGCGTTCAAGGGGGACTTCATGGTGCGAATTTTCAAGCAGTGTTGACGTTGGAGGCTTGCGAACTTTGGCTGTTGGAACATGACTGGGTCAACATGCAACCTGCGTGCGTGTCAAGAACTGACAGGGAATTGACGGCCGTGACTGGGACCTTGGAGCTGGGCGAAGACGGGCAGGGAACCGGGAAAAGCAAAGGACGCCTTGCTGTTTGTTAGGGGCCGCTCTGTTCGACACGGGGTGTTTCACAAGAGTCGCTTGCTGGTTCTGCAGACGCACTTTCGGAAACGTGTGCGGTGACGTGAATTTTGATTTTAAATTTGCGTATTGTCGTAAAACATCCAGAGAGGTCATTCGTATGAAGTGCCTGCAGAATGGCGCTGTAAAATCAATGACGTTGACTGGCGCAGCTTCGCTCAGTCAATTTTTGAAGCGAGTAAATCCGAGTCGAGTCCAAACCTTTTTGCCCATTGGCGGCCCACGAAGCCGACAGGCGTGAAAGAATCTTGCTATGTAAACAAAATTGCGAAATCCACGGCGTTCAGAACATGCCGAGTGACAAAAACTCCTGCAATTCGCCCGCCCCATGTGCGTCCCCGTGGCCCAGCCCCCTTCCAATGCCCTTCCATCCGTGACACATGTTGAGCTTTTCGTCTATAAGTCGTCTTGGTGACCTTGGAGCTGCCGACCGCATTCGACATCAGGGCAGGGATCGCCCAACGTGAGGAAAGGATTTTCGAAAATTTTTGCGCTAATTTCCAATGCGTTGTCAACACAATCTGGGACCGAAAAACAATCCGAAATTGCAGCGGCATTGTTGCAACGTGCTCGTTCCAAACATGCAATATTTGGTGCCAAGGGCAAGTCCAACGCTTTCCAGGAAAAGGCCCGGCAATTTTGCAGAATCATTTTGTTGCGAGATTCATTGTTTGAGAATCCTGTTTGCAACTTTATTGGTGTCCCCTTGCCGAACATGCACCTGAAGTGATTTTTTTCGCTTTCCGCGCATTCGAGTCGACGAGTACAGCCTTGTAAAGACACAGGCGATCCAAGAATCACAGTGACCGGCAAAAACTGAACAATGGCTTGTTTCTCGGCGCAGAAGGCAAGCTAGTGTTGTGCTGCATCCGACCAAGAGTCCGGGTGAAAATATTCCACCGAAAATTTTGATAACGAATCAGCGCAGCAGGCTGCAGGCTGTCGACCATGCTTGGCGGAAAAAATGCATTGTAGCCACTTGGGACTTGGGGCCCTGGCTGCGCGTCATCACGCCCCGCGCCAATGAAAGTCGAAGCGATCAGAGGCACTGTCACGTGGAGCATGGGCAATTGCTTTGGGCCCCCGGGACCCCAAATGTGGTATTTGGGGTGGCGATTCCCTGGCACAAACGCCAAAGCGGCAGAGTCCAACATTTTCAAGCACGGATTGATGGAGTTGCTTGTGTGGACTGTCATTTTTTTTCCTCGTTGTGCGGATTATGGGGTGGACATGCCGCATGCTGGTTGCAGCCACGGATATTAGGCGTTCGTCCATGGCCGATGCAAAGCACGTATTGAAGAAGCTGTCCGGCGCAAAACGAAAAAAATCCGACAGGTTCCGCCAGCTGGTGCTGCATAAACGGCCGCTTGCACTTGCAGATGTTGAGAACATCATTGTTGCTTGTGTGGGCGCTGGTTACAGAACAGTGCGCTCACAAGATCTGCAGATTTTAGGTGTGGAATTTCCTAAATTGATACGTTCCATGGCCCTCCTGGTAACATATGTTGGGATTGGCCGTGGCATGAAGTTTTACATGCTTGGAATGAACGAACACAACATTTTGCAACTTTGCCTAATGTTTGCGATTGTGCGAGTTTGACACGCCGTCAATATTGGATGCTGGGTGGCTATGTGGCGCGTTTGGATCCAAGGCGCTGGGCACAACGGATTCTGAATTGGCAACCTCGTGGTTGCAAGAAATGTGGACGACCATATTTTATTTGGGAAAATAAATTTGAAAAAAATTGTCGCTTCAATAGCTTTGGTGATTGGAAACAACTGGCGCTTGATTCAGCTTTGTGGCGCAGTTTGGTGGATGATTTGGGGAGCACTGCTTGCGAAAATGCTGATCCATGTCTCATAATGCTAGCGTTTTCGTTTCACCCAGCCTGCGCCCAAAACGCGCTGTCTGGGCCCCCCAGACATGCAGGTGCACAATCGAAAAAAATCAAGTGAAAACATCATTGTTTCGTGCGCCGAACAAGCTGATTGCAAACACGTCAAGCAAGACCGAACCGCCCCTGGAACCAACCGACGCTCAACAAGTTTTATATCGAATGTGTGGCTGCAAAAGCACGAGCGGAAAAACAATTTTTATTCCTCTTGCGACAGAAACGGGACGCCAAAATCAACAACAGTTTGAATCGATTTTTTGCTGCGAAGCGTTGGGGCAGGGAGCTGGAAAATCCAATTTTTGAACAAAAAAAAGGCGTGGAGACCAAAGACCCAGCTGGATTTTTCCGACAATGGTGAGTTTTCACCGGATATTTCCAAGAAGCGATTGAGGAGGTGCTCAAACCCCACATTCGTATGTCCAAGGAAATGGTTTCCATGATGTTCCACCTTTTGCATTGGAAAAACTGGTGGCTACATTGCGGAAACGTGAAGAAAAGGAAAAATCCCAAACAAAATTGTCTTGGAAAGGTCGCGGCATGGAAACATTGAACTTCATAAATGTTTGTTCAACATGTGCAACATTGGTCACAGGCACCGTAGAACCAAGGGATGGGCATGACTGACGCAGTCGAATGCGCAGGACCTTTTTCCGAACAAAACGCCAACGAAAAGCGCACCCTTCACTTTTAGACAGGCGCCGGACGATGAAAAAACGTGAATTTATCGAGCGGGCCTTGCAAAACCCATGCTGGAGATGCTTGATGCGGTCGTCGGAGGTGGCATGACCGCTTGTGTGCGTTTGTACACTTTAAATTTGGGCTCCCGTAGCTTGAGGCAGCCAAACCCTATAAACATGTGTGGATCGTTGCAAGTAAACAATGTTTCGATTTTTTTGTTGGGACTAACTTCAACCAGGTTTGGTTGGCTATTTTGCTTGATGTGGGGCAGTGCCTTTTTGCAGGTGATTGGTGACATCTTTTGGTACCCTTGACTTTTGCGACCGCCGCGCCGCCGTGCCCATCTCCGATACAAGAAGTGAGCTGTGTCAGACTGCACGACCTGGCAAAAAAATTGGATATCGCCCTGGTGGGCCTCGTAGCACAAAGTTCGAACCAAAATGGCTACAACCAAAATGGCTATGGGTCAAACCATTTTGGTTCGACCTGTGTGCTACGAAGCCCGCCGGGGCGATGTGTTAAATTGACGCGTTCCTGTTTCCTCATTTCCTTCAAGATGGTAGCTTGCGTGGCTCGGACAGGGCGCAGAGGAAAAACAAATTGGAGCAAGGCTGCCTCATGTCGGGAAATAAAATTAGTAAACCTGATTGGCCAGGAGGAGGAGAGTAAACGATTGATCACGGCCCGGGCCAATTGACAATGGTGAATGGCCATGAATGGCCGAGACGGAAACAAAACAAACGTTGAAGTATTCCAGGTGGGGGCGTCGGATCCCAGCAAATTTGCAAATGGCAACATGAACCTGGTCACGGCCACGCCAATTACGCGCTTTGAAATGGTGGAAATAAAAATGCATGTCAACAATGGTGAGGGGAACAAAACATTCGTGCAAACATGGAAACAGGGGGTCAAGAGAAAGGGGGGACGACCTGGAAAGTGCTGCCACAAAACTTTTTGCGAACGGTGAGTATGGTATTTTCCACGAAAATGCTTGGCACCGTGGGATCGGATCCGCCGTGTAAAGGCCGTTCGTTGTTTGTTTTTCGGGAAGTAAATAAACAAATGAAATACTTGGTCCTTCCAATCTGGTACCAAACCCTGAAGCGTTGGTTTTTGGAGCAAACGGCGTTTTTTCCCCGAAACGTCAGTTTTTGGTGTTGGGGATCTTGGCAGCTTTGTTTGAAATCTGGTGTCCACAGTGTTGCCATGTTCACTTTCTGCGGATCTGACCCCCAATGGTTACATTCTCAGGATGAATTGAGCATTTGTTTGCTGCTTACTCTGTTTGAAACGCTGGACAGGAATTTTGATAGAAAACCATCTATTTGCATTTTCAACCAATAAGCCGCCATACGCAAAACCATGCGAATCTGAAACGGCGTTTTTTGGCGTCCAAACGTCGTTTTTCTGCGTCCAAACGGCGTTTTTTGGCGTCCGTGAGTTTTGGTAAATCCCATAAATTTCCAACATCTCCACTGTGGGTGTCTGGTTTGGGAGTTGGGGTTTTTAAATACTTAATTTTTTTTTTGACTGTGCGCCCGCGTGTCCGAAGACAGCCCAATTTAGGGCGCCGGCGAGTGAAACATGTGGCTCATCAAGAACGTCATTGATTGCTCGTACCAAAACTACAAATTCATCACTAAATGCTAGCCATGCGCGAAGATCTGCCGCTGCGACATTCCAAGGTCCCAGATTCGTGTGTCTGCAAAACGTTTCGAGTTGCGAAGTCCATGTGCAGCAAGGCCTTCCAATACGCGACCTGCCGCGAGGACACCAATCCAAAACACGGCGTGCCCAACGACAAGTAGGCAATGACATGATGTACGAAGCAACTTTCCAATGTTGCTGCAAGCAAAAAGATGACCAAAAGCGAATGCCAGCTTGTTCAACAAACATCCGTACGCGTTCATTCCACGCATGCAAAATTCCATGCCACGGAGATGACCAGTCTACATCCGGCGGGGGTCCAACCACAGTACGCAACAATTTGCGACATTGCACATCCAACCGCAATAGATCACATTTGTGGATTGTCCTGGGCCCTGCGGCAAAACATGCGACAGGGGTAAAAAAAAGAAAATGCTTCAAAGTAATGAAACCGTTTGCAAATTGATACCTTATGATCACACAAAACCTCCTTGTTTGCAAAAAATGCTTTAGTCGCTGCTTGCAAGTGGAATTCCACGTCGGCAGATGAAGATGTAGCGCCGGGTCCGCCACAACACAACATACAACCCAACCATTTGTGTGGCGATGTTTTCTCCAAAATTGGCAAGCGCCCACCATGAGGAATTGTAAGGAACCGCGGTGGTTGAACTTCAGTTGTGAGTACTACAGTTTTTCAACCGTTCAGTATGAGCCCAACTTCGCCCAGGCATTGCATCAAATCATCGATCAACACAATTAAATCCGCTGCTGATTTGGCAAGAATGAGAACATCATCTGCGAATCGCAAATCCAATAAGTGCTGGTAACCATCATGCAAGTTTATGCCCAAATGTTCCACGTGTTCACGCCATTTGCCCATAGCATCCTGCAAAACGGCACAGAACAACCGAGGGCTCAGTACACAGCCTTGTCGCACACCCGCCCTGATGTCGAAGAAAGTACTGTCGCCGGACCGTGATACGATTCGACCCGTTTGACCGCTGTACAATTTTCCAGGATCCAAACCAAATGATCAGAAACACCTTGGCGGCGCAGTGCCGTCCACAAAGCAGGCCAACTTACCCTGTCGAATGCTTTGGATAGATCAATACTTGCTATCCACAAGGGGGTGTTGCATTGAAATGTCTTATCTATGATCAAGTTTGCTGTGAAAAGGTGTTCCTCAATCCGGCGGCCAGCACGAAAACCGTGTTGTTCTTCAGGTTGGTGGATGTCAAATGTCTCCTCAATGCGGTTGAGTACCATGCTGGCAAAAACTTTGTAGAAGAGTCTCGACGAGGCAATGGGGTTTTTAAATATAGAAACGGATAAGAAAAAAACAAACATTTCGTTGAAGGGTCCATGTGAAAACTTGCTGGTGCTGATGTCCTAGCTGGGAGATGAACCTCCCTGAGAAAAACTCCCAATACCACGAAACGTTGATTTTTCTATCCACCTTCACGAAACGGTTTTTTTTTGAAACGTTGATTTTTGGATGAAACGTCATTTTTTTGCAGTTCGGCCAAACGTTGGAAATTATATCCCATTGGATGTTGCAGGTATTGATTTGTTGTTGTTCTTGCTGCGTCGAAATGGGTAAACATGTTTGTTGCTGGGAGGCACAAAAGAAGGGCGGCAACATGGGAAAAACTTGGCCGGGAAATTGGATTTGACCCGATAAAGGCAGAGCAGCGAACCAGCACGAAAAAGACGCACCTCATGCAAAGCATGATGAAGTTTTATTCATAAGACAAAACAGATGAAAGAGTTTTAACTCTTGAAGTGCACACAGTGAACCAGTCAAGTTGTAACTTCAACAGACCTGTTTTGAGTCAGTGCAGTCGTTTGCAGTCAGTTGCAACTTGCAGTTGAACAGTTTGAACTTTAAGTAAAATTTATTTAAGTTTCAACCATGCGTCAGTCGCAGTTGCCGTCAGGTTTTCTTTTTCCCCCGTAGGTACTGCAACTTCCATGTGCCTCAGTAGAGCCTTCTTGGCACAAGTCCGTGCCTGTACCTAGGCTACTTTTTCTTTCAGGCGCAGGCACTTTTATGTGCCTAAGCTGCCGTTTTTGTTCCCACGCATTTTCCAGCTCTGTCTAAGATGGGAGGCTGGTCCACGCTTAGAGGTTTTCCATGCAAATGTATTGGAAGAGAGATCAAGGATGAGATTGCCGACTTTGATTGCGGCGTATAAAGTTCTTCACTGCTTCACCTAAGTTTGAGTCACACTTGCAGTGTCGTTTTGAGTTCATATGCCCGCAGTGTGGCTCACAGGGTCAAGTGACCAGAGCCATCAACATGCACACGCACATCAAGTGATGTTTTGCATGTTCATGTCAAGTGACATTTTTCTTTTCGTTTTCCACCACGTTTTCTTTGCATCGCTTCCTTCGAGCAATGACGGACACTGCTACTGCTGCTGCGACTCGTGAAGCTGAAACCACTGAGCATTGGGAGCGAAGTCGCTCTCCACGCGGTGAGAATACTGAGCCAACTGAGCCCGCTCCAGCACCATCCAATGATGGTTTGCCTGCCGATGCTACCACGCATGAGGAGCCAGCTCACCCCATGATTGTTAATGTGGCTCAACAATTTCAGCTCGCAGTCCACAGTCTGCAAGAAACGAATGCCTTGCTGCAAACCGCCCTGAACAACTCTTTGCGCATTGAAGAGCTTGCTCGCAGCTTGGAGTCCCTGGGGGCCGGGGTGAACTACTTTGCTAGTGTCACTAAAGCCTCCAACAGCTCTATCAAGGAGATGTATGCCAATTTGAAATGGTCCCTCGTTGCATCGAAGACCCCAATCCACCAACATCTTGACCAGATGAACGTCACTTTGGGAATCATCGCTGGGGCTTTGCAGGCATCGAACAAATTGAGCAAGAACCTGTTGGACTGCAGCACTACTCAACTGCAGAATTTGCAGGACTTCAAAATAAAGATGGTCAAGTTGGCCAAGACTATGGAGCAGCTCACCTTGAAGCCAGCTCCCCCAACAGGTCCGCAGATGCCGCCGTTTCCTCTGACCCCTTTTGGTTCAGGTCCTCCGATGATGCCTATGCCAACTCAGATGCCAGCTTCGCAGATGCCAGCACCCACGCCGGCTTTGACCGGCAAGTTTCATTCATATTTGGGGCCTCATGCAGCCAATTTGGACCCCAATCTTGAAACCAACAGACCAGGTCCGGGCTATGGCGCAGTTCCCTCGCCCAAACCCAACAGCCTCACCGTGCTCGACACACAATACAATCGTCGACGCTCCGTGTCGCCGACCCCTTTTGATGAAAGCAAGTTGAAGGCCATCAACCAGAGTTGGGCCCCCAAGGGCATCATGGCCGTTGAAGGCCCCGGCTGTGGTTTACACCGCGTTTATGCGGATGAAGAAAGCATCGCTTGACTAGCCCCCAGATCGCATCGTGTTGCGCTCCGTTTCGGGCGTTCCATTCGCAGACAATGGCGAACAACCGAGATCGAGCTCGACTGAGTTGATGAGTGAGGCCGAGGGGTGTTGTTCTTTTCGCTCAAGTGAGCGACTTTGAGGGGTGACTTTTCCTGTTGACTCATTTTCTCTGGGGGAATGCGCGAGTCAATTCATTGATTAAGTCAACCCACTTGCTTAAGGACAAGTGTCTACTAGTGACTTGTTTAGTCAACATATTTGTCTAAGGACAAGTGTCCATCAGTGATTTGAAGAAGTGAGTCAGCTTCTTTTGCAAAGAGGGCAAGTGTCCTCAGTGATGGAAAGATATCCATCAGAGACGTCGGAGCTCACCGTGAAGGCGAGTGTCCTTGAAGATGTTGAGAAAAGGGCAAGTGCTCTTTGTGCATCACTTAGCCAAGTGGCTTGTCATTCAAATGTCTCAGTGTCTTTTTGCGATGTGCATTCACACACACACGTCTCAGTTGTTTGTTGTGATTTGCATTTTCCATGAGGCGTCAAGGTGTCATGTTTGATTTCAGTTTTGAGTGCATTCTGTCAGATGTTGCAATGCATCATTGAACGAGTGGACAAGTGTTCACTACGAGAAGCCCAAGTGGGCGAGGATGGACAAGTGTCCAACAATAGTTGTTAAGCTCAAGTGAGCTATTAAAATTGGCCAGGGCCAATGGTACAAGTGTACCATCTATGTGCCTCATTGATACACGTGTGTCATGGATGCAAGTGCATCTGCAGTGAGGCTCATAGGAGTTCAGAATCATCTGATCAGTCGAGTGACACTTCTGTGAGTTCAAAGGTTATCACTTGTTTTCATTGACAAGTGTCTCATACCACTTTGTTTATTTTGGACCATACCCATTCATAACAGTTCCCCTTAGTCCGAATGCAACCCATTGCTTTGCACTTGTGTTTTCCCACTTTGCTTTCACACGCTGTGTTTTCGAGATGGAGAGCGAAGAGCATCAGGACGACCTTGAAGCTGAAGATGAGTCGCAACATGAAGCCTTAGAAGAGTTGTTTGAACCAACTTTTGAATCTGCAGTTAGTGACGTAGCCTCCGAAGATTTGAGAATTCCTCTGCCTGTAGATCTAGATGGATTTGATACGGCCAGAGTGTTCGAAGATGGTTGATGCAGAATCGCAGTTTTGGGAAAGTTCAAGAGAAGAGAGCGCCAATCGTCCGCTTAGCAGCAGTGAGAGGGTTGATCTTTTCAATGTCATAGATGATGCTTGTCTTTCAGTCGTGCCTTCAATAGGTGTGCACTTCCCTTGGGAAGTAGGACCCATGAAAACTGTGTTCTCAGAGGATTCCTTGGAACTTGAACTTCCAACACCCATTCAAGGGCCCAGCAAACCGTTGTCGACCTCGGACTACGACGAAAGTTGCAAAAGGGCAAGGTTGACCAGGCCGGTTAGAAGCAGTTTCCAAGACATAATCAACTTTGCTAAAGATCAATCGGACGCTGCCATAGACGAAGCGAGACTTTCCAGAGCTTTACAAAAATGGTACATGATTTTCAGGACTGGGAAGGGGGCAGTACCCTTCGGCTGCGATCTCGAGGGCTTAGTGTCCAGTGGAAGGATCCTAGACTTGCGTCGCCTCTTCGGAAACCGCAGTGCTGGAACAATCCTGAAACGCGGTAGTGCCATTCTAAACTTTGTAAACTGGTTCAAGTCTGAGCACTTCTCTTTGAATCCTTTTCCAATGGAGCAAAGCGTCATCCTTGATTACCTCTCTCACTTGGAGTCAAAACATGCCCCAGCATCAACAATGCGAGGCTTTTTGGAAGCATTGAACTTCTGCCATCATGTTTTAGGGATGGACATAATCCAGGGAAACATTGGGCCCATTTTGAACGTGCCAAAACAATGCCTGAGACGTGTCGAGCTCAGGGAGGTTGACAAAGCCGAACGCAAACAGGCCCGTGTTCTCTCAGTTTTGGAAGTCAATGCACTTGAATCCAGTTTAGTAGATGGGCGTGAGTCCATACATGACAGAGTCGCTGCTGCCAGTTTCTTGCTTTGTTTACACAGCAGAAGTCGCTGGAGTGATGTGAGGAAAGTTTACCAGTACAACCAAGATGTAGTAGAAGATCATGGCAAGCTCTCTGGATACATTGAATTCAAAACACGCTCGCACAAGACCGCAAAGAATGTTGCAAAGAGAGGCCTGGCCATGCCCTTGATAGCTCCCATATGCGGCACTGGTCGCACACCATGGGGACTCAACATGGTCAAAGTGTATCAAGCTGCCAAGATACAACTCAGTGATCTGCACCATCAGCCGCTCTTGCCGGCCCCAACACAAGATGGCAAGTGGATGTCTCGGAGTGTCACAACAGAAGAGGCTGGGTTGTGGCTAGTCTCCCTCTTGCGCAGAAAAAGGGAGGGGTGTGAACCCACAACCATACATGCATTAAAAGGTACTGCTTTGAGCTGGTGCGGAAAGTTTGGGCTTCAACCCGAAACTCGGTTGCTCCTTGGCCACCACTCGAGTGGACGCCATTCTGCTGACACATATGCTCGTGACGTTCTAGCTCAGCCTTTGAGGGAGTATGAAGGGGTCTAACAGCAGATCCGCATAGGTGCATTTAAACCTGACAGCACTCGGTCAGGGCTTTTGAGCCAACCCGAGTCATCCGACCCTAGAAACCATCCAGTGGAGCTTCCGGCATCAGAAGATAAGACAGGAGACCCGGACCAAAAGGAGACAACCAGTGACAGTGACTCCTCAGACTCATCTTCAGAGTCCTCTGAATCGATCAAGGTTCATCAAGAGGAGGAAGAGGCTGCATCTGCAGTAGATATGGTCATTCAGCCTGCCCAATGGGAACCAAAAATCAAGATGTATCAACATCCGCGAAGTTCAATTGTCCATGTGATGGCTGTTGGCACAACTTCCAACCGCTTCAGTTGCGGTGTTCCACGCAGCTCTGAATATAGGGAAGTCGCCCAGGTCACGTTTTTGGAACTACGCAAATGCAAACGTTGTGACGTTGCCAGGCCTGTGAGAGATGTAGGGTCGCTAGCCTCTGCATTGCAGAAGCACCGAGAGGAAGCTGCGAGTTAAAAAAGGAGCTCTAGCTGTTCAGTGGTCAAAGTGTCAGCTTCAACCTTTTGTCTTTCACCACTACGGTTGTTTGAGTTTTGTTCATTGATATCCACTGTGGAGTTTTGTGCTTAAGCACCATGGGTACGTTGCTGGAGTCAGTAGAGGCCTTTAAGGCCAGAGCCATAGAAGTGAACCTGTCCAATGGAGAAGTTGACTCCATTGTGAGACATGGGACCGACACGTTGGCAAGGCTGGCTTTTGCAGCCTGCCCACCGGGTCAATCACCTAGTGATGACCAAGTCAGGGGGCCTTGTTCCCACCAACCATGGTGCCAAGCCAAGGGGCGATGAGCTCGTTGAAACGTCTGATTTTCGAAGCTCAGACCTTAGTGGTGGCTGACGTCAAACAAAAAGTTGCGAGGAAAGAAGAACCTCAAACAGTCACTCTGGCTCCCGCAGAACGTGAGTCTAGACTTGCTGACCAACGTACCAGGCTCACAGGCTTGAGGCTGAAAGGAGAAGAAGAGGTGGCCCACCAATGCTATGATTTAGTTCTTAGCATGGTGGAAAAAGACGCCTTGGTGTACCTTGGCCCAGAGAAGTTCATCGCCCGCAGGGCCGAGCTTCAGCGCAAAAAGCCTTCAAAAGAGCTGTCATTAGATGCTGCAACCTTAGTCGTCAAGGACAAACATCCTTCCCTGCATTGTGCTACAAACACGGAGCTAGAAGTCGTCAACGCACTTCGCAGAAGGAGTCTTGCATTTGATTTGGTCAAACTGGTGGCTTATGATCAGTTCAACGCGTATTGTTGTCAGCTCATAGATCACCTCACCCTTCCGCCACCACCGGGTTACAGCCAAGTTACTGTGCAACAAGTTTTGAGAGCCGACCGTGCAGCCTTTTTGTTCCTTGCAGAAAAGCTAAGCACACTCAAGCGCAACGCCAGGAATGAGTCTCCATTGGAACAAATGTTGGGCGCAGTGTTGTCCCACAGCTCCGTGGCCTTCCACTTGCTGCCTTTGCCACGTGGCCATGAGCCAGCAAAGAAAAAGACCAGACACACCCAAGAAGCGTGAGCGAGCACCTTCCCGTGACCGGTCAGGAAGTCCTCCCATTCCCATTTGGCCTCGCCCTCGCAAAGCGCCCAAAGGGAAAGGAAAGGGGAAGAAGTCCAAAGGTCCTCGTATTCCAGAAGGTCTGATTGGCAAAGCTCTGGAAACATCAGATGGCCGTCGCTTGTGCTGGGCTTACAACCTGAAGGGTTGTAACGATGCTGAGCCTGGTCAAGCCTGCAAGCGCGGACTTCACCTTTGTGCCGAGCCCGGTTGTTTCAAGCCTCACAGCTTGTCACAACAAAAGTGACAAGACATTGCTCCTCAAAGCTCTTCGACTTCGGTGCCTTTGGAAACAAAAGTCAAAGGTAAGCCTTTGAATCAGTTTTTCGGTATTGAAATTTTCTCGGGCACAGGTCGCCTGACAGCTTGCCTCAAAGCAATTGGACTTAGTGACAGTGTGGGTATCGACCACAAGTTGCATCCACGCTTGACATGTCCAACTTTGCCTTTTGACCTTCTTGATGTTTCGAATCAAGAGTTAATTCGTTCTCTCATTGCATCACCATTTTGTGTTTATGTGCATTTCGCACCGCCTTGCGGAACTTCCAGCCGAGCTAGACTCATCAAAAGACGCAATCGCTACAACCCACCTATAGTTCGTACAGACCGTTACCCCAACGGCCTTCTGTCTCTGACTGGAGATTTGAGAACTCGGGTTTTGGTGGCCAACTCGCTGTATGAAGTCACCTGCAAGCTCATTCATTTTTGTCAGCAGTCCAATGTGCTTTGGTCTTGTGAAAATCCAGGTCGCAGTTTTATGTGGGACACTACTCATTTTGCACAATTGTTGAAAGATTTGGATCCTTTCCATACCACCTTTCATCATTGCAGGTATGGCAGTGCTCGCCGCAAGCTGACTCGTCTCGTGCACAACATTGCCACATTTCACAACCTTGAAGCACATTGTCAATATGATCATGACATGAGCCATGGGGACAACTCCCCGATGGACGGTGGGCAACTGGCGATGAGACAGCTTATCCTTGGGACCTCTGTCGCACTATGGCCTTTCATTTAGCCATGCATTTGCAGAATATTGGAGCTCACTGCATTACTCCTAGTTTTGCGCAACAAGAGGAAACCATCCAAGCTCTTCGCGCCAGCACAGACATCCAACCTTGTAGAGGGCTGCCACCCATGGTGTCAGAATTTGTCAAGGTTTTTCAACAACCAGCTTCTGACCCTTTGCCGCCTCACAGCCGCCAACTCAGCACTCCTTTTCGGGGGTACATCGCGAGTGCAGGAACTCAACAAGGTTTCGAAGAGTTTGAACCTGACAAAGTTCAAGGTGAAGTCATCACGGTAGGCATTCACAGATGTCCCAGTGAATTCGTCCAAGAAGCCTTGATAGTTGGTCACCCCACTGAAGTTCAAGCAGTTTTCCCGTCTTGCATTAGGAAAGTGGTAGATGAAGCTTTGTCACAATCCCATGAATCCATTGCAAGAGAAAGAACCGCAGAACTTCGAAGATGGGCCACACTTATCTCTGACCTCAAGGACAGAGAAGAGGAGTTGAGGTCCTCAATGAGTCAAAGAAGAAGCGCTGTTTTGAAAGACAAGAAACTAGCACTTTTTGAAAAGCTGATCATAGAAGCTGGTCATCAAGACATAGGTCTCATTCAAGACTTGACCAGAGGTTTTGATCTCACAGGTGAACTGCCAAAGTCCGGCGTCTTTGACCGCCATCTCCGCCCAGCTAAAGTTTCCTGCGACAACCTTAGGACCTACGCCAAGGTCAGCAGAGACAGTATTCTCAAGACTGTCAGCAGCTCTGGAGAAGAGGAGTTGGATCGTGGACTTTGGGAAGCCACTCTAAAAGAAGTTGGCGAAGGTTTCCTTGAAGGACCAGTGGAACCTGCGCCCATGCCTCCTGATTCACTGCTCACCAAACGTTTCCCTGTGAGACAAAAGAACAAGATCAGACCCATAGATGACTACAAGGCCAACATGGTAAATCAATCAGTCACTCAGACTGAAGGGGTCACCATACACACCATCGACCACATAGCGTTTATGGTGGCATATTGGCTGAGAGCCAGTTCGTCATTGGATGGAAGAGCCGAGCTGGTAGCTAAGTGTTGGGATCTTTCGGATGCTTACAAGCAAATCCCTCTTTCAGACGATGCATACCACAGAGACGCTTTTCTTGCAGTGTACTGCCCAGACTCCCGGAAGGCAGAAGTGTTTCGCCAGAAGGTTCTGCCTTTTGGATCAATAGCTTCAGTCACAGCTTTTCTGAGAGTATCCTTGGCTCTGTGGGCAGTAGGAAATACCAAGTTGAAATTGGCGTGGTCTGTATACTTTGATGATTTCCTTAGCTTAAGTGAGAAAGCTTCGTCCAAGCACACTGACCTCTGCATCTCAGCCATGTTCTCCTTTTTGGGATGGAAACTCTCGGAAGACAAATTCCTTCCTTTCGATTCTGTTTGCAAGGTTCTTGGAGTTCGATTAGACTTGTCCAACGCTAAGTTTGGCATTGTCAAAGTTGCAAACACTCCGGAACGAGTGGAAGAACTTGTTGAAGAGTTGAACCACGTCATCCGGGAGAATAGACTCTCACGAAAGGATGGGGAGAAGTTGAGAGGTCGCCTTCAGTTTGCAAGCAGTCAGCTTTTTGGAAGATCTTTTAGAAAGTATCTGAAAGAATTGAACAACCATGTAGCTTCAGGGCGCAAGGTGCTGACCGAACGCACCAAGTCAGCCATGCACAAGTTGATAGAGGCTTTGACGCTGAACCACCCCAGAGAGGTTTCAAAAGGTCTGTCAGATCACGTACACATATACGTTGATGCTTCCTTTGAACCTGGCGGATACTCTGGAATTGGCGGTCTCTGTGTCAACAGCGATGGCTCCTTGCATAGCTTCTTCAGTGAAGCTGTTCCCAAAGAACTTTTGTGTCTAGTGGAACATGGTGACAAGGAAACCATTATCCTCGAGTTGGAGATGGTGGCGCTACTAGTGGCAGCCACATTGTGGCAAGATGTCCTGCGTTCAAAACGTGCTGTTTTCTTCACTGACAATGAGCCGGTCAGGAAGAGTCTCATTAGGGGACACTCCCAAAATCATTTTGTCAGCTGCCTCATGGAGGCTTTCTATTTGATAGAAGAGGAAGTACATTGCCAAGTTTGGCTAGAGCGAGTGCCTAGCCAGTCGAATCCGGCTGACGAACCATCAAGAGCGGAGTGCTCCGACATCATGGGCTGCACAGCCAGGTTGAGAGTTGATGTGATGGAAGTTTGGGTCAAGGCGGCCCAGTTTTCAGGGGGTGACAGCGCGGCCAAAGACTGACCCCAATTCTCAAAAGAAAAAGAAGCGCTGCTTTGCTCTGAGTGAACTGTGTGCCGTTTTGTCAAAAGGAATAAGACGCACCTCATGCAAAGCATGATGAAGTTTTATTCATAAGACAAAACAGATGAAAGAGTTTTAACCCTTGAAGTGCACACAGTGAACCAGTCAAGTTGTAACTTCAACAGACCTGTTTTGAGTCAGTGCAGTCGTTTGCAGTCAGTTGCAACTTGCAGTTGAACAGTTTGAACTTTAAGTAAAGTTCGTTAAGTTCTTCACTGCTTCACCTAAGTTTGAGTCACACTTGCAGTGTCGTTTTGAGTTCATACGCCCGCAGTGTGGCTCACAGGGTCAAGTGACCAGAGCCATCGACATGCACAAGCACATCAAGTGATGTTTTGCATGTTCATGTCAAGTGACATTTTTCTTTTCGTCCCTACCTCTCCCACCCTGATCAAGTGATCAGATATCTGGACAAGTGTCCAAGCGACAAGTGTCGCCAAGTCATTTCTTACGCTGGATTTTCACCCCACTTTTGCACTGATTTGACAAGTGTCCTCAAGCAAGTTTCTGTCGGGTCTTCACCCCAGGTGTGTTTTGACAAGTGTCATCACATATCTTTTCACGCTGGCAGTGTTCGTTGAGAGGTTTTGGTCTCTGACCGTTTTATGGGACTGTTTTGAGGCCATCCCAACTTCGTCAAGTGACGAATCAACTAGGTCACGTGACCATAGTCAAGTGACTATAACTCTTCTGAAGTTTGGGATTCATTATGTCAATGATCTCTCATTGACTCACAGACTGTTAGATCAAGTGACCTCTGCTACATAGCTTAGCGCTCTCACAGTCTTAGTGCCTCACCCTAAGCCGTGACAGCGCGGCCAAAGACTGACCCCAATTCTCAAAAGAAAAAGAAGCGCTGCTTTGCTCTGAGTGAACTGTGTGCCGTTTTGTCAAAAGGAATAAGGTTTGGGAGATGCAACCAGGATCTTCGGACATATTGTTGAACGATGGCCAATCGTTCAAAAGGAGGTAACCCCACGAGCGGCGTTGAAATCGGCACGGTCATTGCCGCGAGTTCCGGAATGGCCTTTCATTTTGATGACAGCGACTGGCATGCGGGAAGTTCGCGTGGATTTGTTTTTCCAAGATTGTGATTCCTTACTCCAACGACGTCATTACGCAACGATTGCGACAATGTCTTGCCTAACACGCAGTCCTGATGTTCCCAGGGTTGAAAACAATTGCCGTGAATTCAACTCAGATCACCTTGCTCATTGGGCACGGAAAGGCGATATTCAAGGTGCGTCCCACATTATCACGTCATTGCGCGGCATTGCGTTTTCTTTTCTTGATCTGTGTTTGGTGCGCGTGTTCTGGGGCGGCATTTGTGTGTCCGTGGCGTTTAGTGACTGGTCGGTAATGAATGCGTTCGTCCATTGTTGTCATATTTTGACAGCTTCTGCTAATTGTGGCGTCGGTGTCAACTTTGAGACTTCCCACGAGATGCTTTTGTTTTTGTTTGCGGATGATGTTCCGAACTTGACGTTTCATGTCCGTCGTGGATGGCGACCGAAATGCAACCCATTCATTTGAGTGATTGCATTGCCAATTTCTTATAAAAACTAAAAGTGCCTTGTCAAGACAATGCAAATCTTGGTTGTCAGAACGTTCCAGTGCAAACCTCAGCGGGGCAGTTCGGCGACCAGAAAACCCAAGACCATTCCGGTCGCTGTTACGAGGTGAATTTTGATTTGGATACCTTCATGCAATCATCGAGGTCCCAAGTGGAGAGTCATCTCCCCTCCGGATCTTCAAGCCTCAGCGGCACCAAAAATTACTTGCATGTTTTCGTGGTCTCCCTCAGCCATGGTGTTTGCAGACGTTGTTGATTTCGTTTCGTGAGCAATCCTACCAACATTCCGCCCGTCGACAGCAGCAACCCCGGTGGCTAGAGGACCCGCAATGCTAGTGCATGTTGCCTTGAACCCAAATTTGATCCCACAGATCGGTTAGATTCCACAGCATCCAACCAAAACATCGGCAACACCTTGAGGATTCGATAAAAATGAATTAAAACCCGCCTGGCGGTGTGGTAGTTGAGACGGCATGTGGTTTCCCCAATTGCAAGTTCAAAGGGAAATTGAAAATGCAACAAACAGGGGGGATGAACAACCCAAGTGGAAATCCTTGAGCAATAATTGAAACGAAACAAATCAGCTGTGCCCAGCTGAAATCATATTTTCCCCGGTGACCGAACAATGGTTTTGTTTCTTTTTCAAAATTTGCATTTTGTTTTGGATAAACTTTGTATGGTTTAGGGGGTATACCGTTTTGAGATGCCCTGGCAAAATTTCTTGATAAGTGTGGCATATTGTGTTTGTTATTGGTGGGTCTGTGGTAGTACTTTAGTTTCCTTGTTTCTTTTGCCTCGCCAGGCGGTGAATGTGGCCGCAGAATTGCGTTGCGGTTCTGAACCCCTTGGCCTTGTCTTCGATTCTGGTGGAATGATTGTGGCTTTGGAACCAGGTGGATTGGCTGCATCCGTAGTTTTTGCGTGGATGGGCAGATATGTTGAAGGGAGTTGCGGGCGCAATTGGAATTTTTGAATTTGTGGTCCACGAATCCATTATGCCTTCATGTCCTAAATCTTCATGGTCTGCAACCCCACACTTCTAGAGTCACGTCCGGAATCGTGTTTTGATGTCATTGTTTTGCTTGAAATGCATCGCACATTGTCCACTGGTTTGGCTTTGTCTTGGTTGTATGCACTTTCGCAACATTTTTCAAAGGACTGGCAACACTCGTTTGTTTGTTTGTTTGTTTGTTTGTTTGTTTGTTTGTTTCTTTGTTTCTTTGTTTCTGTGTTTCTTTGTTTCTGTGTTTCTTTGTTTCTTTGTTTCTTTGTTTCTTTGTTTGTTTGTTTGTTTGTTTGTTTGTTTGTTTGTTTGTTTCTTTGTTTCTTTGTTTCTTTGTTTCTGGGTTTCTTTGTTTCTGGGTTTCTTTGTTTCTTTGTTTCTTTGTTTCTGGGTTTCTTTGTTTCTTTGTTTCTTTGTTTCTTTGTTTCTTTGTTTCTTTGGTTCTTTGTTTCTTTGTTTGTTTGTGTGTTTGTTTGTGTGTTTGTTTGTGTGTGTGTGTGTGCGTTTGTTTGTTTGTTTGTTTGTTTGTTTGTTTGTTTGTTTGTTTGTTTGTTCGTTTGTTTGTTTCTTTGTTTCTTTGTTTCTTTGTTTGTTTCTTTGTTTCTTTGTTTCTTTGTTTCTGGGTTTCTTTGTTTCTTTGTTTGTTTGTTTGTTTGTTTGTTTGTTTGTTTCTTTCTTTCTTTCTTTGTTTGTTTCTGTGTTTCTTTGTTTCTGTGTTTCTTTGTTTCTTTGTTTCTTCGTTCCTTCGTTCCTTCCTTTGTTCCTTCGTTCCTTCGTTCCTTCGTTCGTTCGTTTGATTGGTTGTTTGTTTGTTTCTTGGTTTGTTTGTTTGTTTGTTGGTTGGTTGGTTGATTGGTTGGTTGGTTGGTTCGTTCGTTTGTTTGTTTGTTTGTTTGTTCGTTTGTTTGTTTGTTTGTTTGTGTGGTTGTTTGTTGGTTTGTTTGTTTGTTTGTTTGTTTGCTTGTTTGCTTGTCTGCTTGTTTGCTTGTTTGCTTGTTTGGTTGTTTGGTTGTTTGCTTGTTTGCTTGTTTGCTTGTTTGCTTGTTTGTTTGTTTGCTTGTTTGCTTGTTTGCTTGTTTGCCAGTTTGCTTGTTTGCTTGCTTGCTTGCTTGCTTGTTTGTTTGTTTGTTTGTTTGTTTGTTTGTCTGCCTGTCTGTTTGTCTGTTTGTCTGTCTGTCTGTCTGTTTGTTTGTTCGTCCTTATTTTTGTCATATTTTTGCATCTTGACGCCAAACCGCCAGGTGGTTGGGCTGAATCTCATGGTGTCCAAGTAGGTGATCAGCTTCTAGCGATTGGTGCTGCGTCCGTAGACCGATGGGTTGCAGCACAACATGGCCCCGGTGCAGCTGGTTTCACGTTGACAGGGCCGCAACGGCTCGTTGTGCGCTTTAATGCCACGCCGCACGATGTGCCTGGTTTTCAAAGAAGTAGGCAGGAGGAATAATTTCAGGCACGTGGAGTGAAACGGACTGCATTTTTCGGGTCGAGGAGGCTTAGAAAGTGTGGGGAGTAGGCCAGGTTTGGGAACAGACGTCATTGAACCCGGTCTGAATCTTGCAAGCGGATATTTGTTTTAACACTGTTTGAATCTGAGAGATGTCTTTATGTCACAATATTCTACCATGTGTGATAGCTGAATCAGGAACCTGCGCGGTGAGGTCAAGCAAGCCTTCCGCAGTGTTTCGTCCAGTGCTTTGCAGCGCAAACGCTTCAGAGATGCCTTGAAGGAGGAGGTAAGAGGGGCTACTGTGGGCAATATGTTATGTGTGCATGAATTCTCATGCGTTGTTTGCCCTTCATTTTGTTTGATCTAGTTTTTTCTTGTAAGTTGTTCTAGCATGTAGAATTCTCGAAAATTCGTACCGTGTTGTGCTTGTTGTGCTTGTTGTGCTTGTTGTGTTTTTGTTGTTCGTTTTGTAAATTTCTTGGTCGGCCACTTTGTGAAGGCTCAGCGCTTCGAGTTCCGGGAGCAGCGCTCAAGTGGCGGCCGCCGCGAGCTGTGGCCCTTCCCGGGCCTGCCGCCGCGGGCAGTGGACGCGTCGTTGGAGCTGCAGTGCCTGGTGGGCCGAGGCCATGCCACGGGCAGTGCCATGCCACGGATCAAGGAGATGGATGCGGCTGCAAGGAGCTGTGGGGTGGTTACACGGCAGGTGGTCCAAAACCTCGAAGACATGCGAAATGACAAACCGACAAACAGATTTCTTTAGAGGATGTGATGGATTTGGCAGCACCTAGTGCCGTGTTGAAAGCAACAGACTTAGGAAAATGGTTGGTCAAACAACAAGAGTCATTTTGCCTTCTGCAATAGTCTAGTAGGTTCCTGACGCGGTTTGTGCTCTCACGGTCTGGAAGGCATGGCCAGCATGGCTTGCTTTCTTGTTTGAATTTGTGCGAAGTGCATGGGATGCCAAAGAAAGAGAGACGTAGGGTTCGACGATTGCATGTTGGGAGCAGCGATCCCCAGAGGGTCCATGGCGAGCTCCAGTGCCGCAGGAAACTTCAGTCGTTGTTTCGCTGGCGGAAGCTCTGGCGGCAACTCGATACCTCCCAGGAAAGGGAAGCTGCTGCCAGGAAGATCCAGGCCATGCATCGTGGCAACCAAGTGCGGAGAGGCGCAGTTTCCTCCGCTGCTGCAGTTTTTGATTTTTTTCTTCAGTTTCTTAAGTTTTTTGTTTTCTACTTCCTCCTTCTTCTTCTACTTCCTCCTCCTTCTTCTTCTCCTTTTTCTTCTTTGGTCATTGGTCACCAACCTCAATCAACTTTGACCAACCATTGTTCACCAATGGGAAAAGATTCCCGCGACCCTGAAAGGCATCGCAGCACAGTTTGCCGCCGTCCACCCAGAGATGGAGGTGGTCAATGTGGTGGAAGAGATTGCAATGCCTGGGGCCATGATGGGCGGCGGGTTGCCAGGATCTTCAGACACAGACTTCCAGTTGATCGCCCTTCCGGTCGTTAAACTAAACGATTGCGGGTACCATCAGGGCAGATCCGAGTGAGGCCCTGGCAAAAAAACAGACTTCCAGCTGATGGTGGAGCCTCCAAAGGTGTGGGATATTCGTGAGCATCCATAGGATTTTGATTTGGGGGTAGCGTCATGGTAGGAATTTCGCATTTTTTTGCAGGTACCAATGTATTTGATAGATGTTTGGCATTATGCAATGTGAGTCATGCATGATGAGGCCTGCACTCTGATTCTCCAGGATCATTTGATCAAAAACAGTCAGGTGGCAGTTGATGCAGTTAAATTCCAAGTGCTTGGATTCGACCGTAGGAGGTGGCATGGTCTGGCATGGCCAACTGCTGGGCTTGTAGGTAGATCTTGAAACGGACCTTTGATGCAGCTTGATAAACGGACTCCATGAAACAACCTAAGAACTGGTTGTGTTTGATGGAGAAGCCCGTGGCTATGGATTGCCAGTTTCTGCCCATGGACTCCAGCCGATTGAGGCCATTTGAGCCCGAAGAAACATCTCCTACCAGGAGTTGGGGCTGAGCATTGCCAGCAATGGATTGGTTCATAGGGGCAGTGTAGGTCACTGCTTTGATGTTCATGGCGCGGCAGGGACCTCAAAGCACACACAACCTGTCTATGAAGACTGTATTGGACAGCGTTTGTCCTCAGATGTTTTGGACCCAGATTGTTTTTGAGGGTTTGTGGGGTCACATGGGCGAGGAAATAGAAAAGAACAGTACTACAACCATCAGTACCCATCATGAACCATCAAGAAGTATCACTAAGCACCTCAACCATCAGCAACTTGATCAAGTAACCAAGGCATTGATCATGTTTGGCTTTATTTGCCCACCTCCAGGATCAGCATTCCCAGTGCAGACGCCGGCAGCTTTGCCTTGTCTCCAGAGGCGCCTCAGCCTGCGCCTACGCCGGACTCTCCGCGCAGCAGCGTGCAAGAGACGGTACCTTGGCCAATGCGGTGCTCGGCTTGAGCTCTGCATGAAGTCCTGCTAGGTTTGGGTGATTTGGCCCGGCCCAATGTGGTCGGGTGCAGCCACATCAGGGTAGCCTGAGAAGGGTTGTCATGGAAGGAAGTGGCACTCACGACAAGACCGTTCCGTTTCTATCCCATCTTCTCTGGAGCTGCATCCTTCTTGTTTTGCTTGGCATTTCAGTGAGGCGCAGCTGTGCAGCCCAGAGGAACTCTCCACTGCGGTGGTGCCACAGCCCTCAGCGATGTTGGGATTTTTCGATGCTCCGGATCCAGTGCTGGAGGCGGCAGCTGTGAGGATCCAGGCAGTGGAACGGGGACGCCAGCAGCGCAAGATGCTGAAAGCTCAACGGCAGGCAGCCGAGGCAGGGGGATGAAGCGCCAAAAAGGAAGGGACTGGGGCCGGGTGGATCCAGGTGGGGTGATGGAAGCATTGCATTTGACAATTTGAGTGATGGCAGGCCTTGGACACGCACTTGCTGTCACACGCGGACGAAGTGGCTGGTTTGCATACAATGGTCTTGCTTAGATCTGGAGCAGGGCATGAGCACTTCAATACGGAACAGTTTTAATGACTGAAATTGGTTGTGGTCATGTTTTCCGACGTTTCGCAGATGCGAGTAAGCTATACTCAGTTCTGTGCGCACTTTTTTTTTCGAAGTGGAAAGGGCCTGGTTGTTGGATATGCTGCTGCTGCCTGCTTGGATCCAGACTGGATACACTAGGGACGGAGAACTAGCTCACAAACCGGTCGTATCCTCAACAAGTTGGTTACTGATGGTCGTCATTGTGGATTGTTTGCAGGTATTGTTGTTTGTTGTTGTTCTTTGGTTCTTGGTTGGTCGGGTTGCACTCAGTGTTCCCTGGTGGTTATTTGGCTGGTGGTTGGGAGCTGCTTGGAGCCAGGGGTATCCTGCCCCAGCCCTCGAATCCTGGGGAGCCAGTCGGAGCTACCAGCAGTGCCTCGTCACCAAATGGTGGTGATTGTTGGTTGGTCATCCCGACTGCCGGGCCGAGGCAAAGGGCACTGAAGCAAGTCCCAACCAGGCCTCCCTCTTCTCACTGGGTCCTATGGAAGGTGAGGATGCGCCGCCGTCGCTCTCCCCAGAGGAGACTCAGCAGGGAACTGCGATGACCTTTATGGAGAGCACCTTGGGTTCAGAATCGATGGTGGAAGCGAATGGCGAAATGATGACCTTTGTGGGGAGCACCTTTGGTCCAGAATCGATGATGGAAGCGAAAGGTGAAATATTTGAGGCTGGAAGTCACGGAGAAGTTGAAACAGAAAGAGAGAAAGAACCAGAAAGAGAAGGAAAAGGAGAAGCAGAAGGCTGGGAATATTGGAGCGACAGGAGCCTGCACGAGCGCGGAAAACCTCACCAAATTTAGGTTTGGTGCCATTTTCTCAGAACATTCCTTCTGACTCATTCGCTTGTGCGTAGCTTTGCTCTTGCAAGCACGGTGCTTTGCACAGTTTTTCCGAGCCCCATGTTGGATGATATGCAAATTTCCATGTCGTCAGCCCGTTGGTGCATCCAACTTCGGTCTTTCCCCGGAAGGCTTTCTGGAGAGCACACGCTTGGATGATGGAGATGGCAATGATGCCACCCTATTGGCACCAGTGCAAAAAGCACACATGGGCTTCAACGGCTTCAACCCACCAGAGGCAGGGGGATGAATCTTGGAAAGGGGCAGCAGCATGTGGGTGTGTCAGAAGTAATGCCATAGGCTGGTATTTTAATCTTGCTTCAGAGGTGTGTTGCCGTGTGTTACGGCCAAACCAGCTGCTATCAGCCACAGTGGTTGTGGAAGCATGCGCTTCAAATTTTCATCCTGTCACAGAATTTTTGTCGGGTTGCATTCTTGGAACTGCCATGCGTGGGAGCTGCTCCCTAGCAGGTGAATCAACATGGGCCTGCCGTTGAAGCCGTGTCTCAAGAGGAGGTGACCGATGGACCCAGCTCAACGAGAAAGGTCCCTGCACCTCCTGCCAAACATGAGAGCAAAAGCTTCAGGATGGCTCCTGTCACTCGGAATTGTTTTCCTGCTCAAGATCAACTGTGTATGGACTGGGTACCTAAGGTGGTTGGTTTGGTTTCCCGGGTACAGGTGCCTGGGACGCCGGGCCCGCGGAGCCCGTAGGGCCCGTAGGCCCGCGGAGCCCGCGCCCAGGGCCCGCGCAGGGCCCGCAGAGCCCATAGAGCCCGTAGGGCCCACAGGGCCCGTAGAGCCCGCAGGGCCCGCGCCCAGGGCCCGCAGAGCGCCCGTAGAGGCCATAGCGCTTGGAGAGCCCGCAAGGCCCATAGAGCTGATGGCGCCCGTAGACCCCAGAAGATTCGATGCAGCGACTTATCGGAAATGGATCTGCGTAAATGTGGATTCACATAACTGTATTTACATGTGGATTTGCAGACTCATGTTGATAGTAGCCTTTTGTCCTGAAGTTCTTAGTACGCAGTGTTCCCGAGAGCGCCCGCGAAGAGTTCATCGTAAAAAACAACCTTATTTAAACATCTTCACATCATCACATTTGCGCATCAA
>VSDK01009082.1:690533-703952 GCA_009767595.1 Symbiodinium kawagutii | reverse complement strand
AATTTTCACACCCTCACATCTGCAGATCTAGAGCTTCTCACTTTCACATCTGCAGATCTAGATTAATTTTCACACCCTCACATCTGCAGATCTAGATTTTTATTCCCTCACATCTGCAGGCCTAGATCTTCACACCCTCACATCTGCAGATCTAGAGCTTCTCACTTTCACATCTGCAGATCTTTCTCGCTCTTCTTTCTTCTTCTCTCTAAGGCCGAGGCAGTGCCGACATGTGCGCCGTTTCGTGTTCATGGGACGTCCAATACTTAGGCGAGATTGCCATTTTGAATTTTTGGCTTCCTGGGTGTTGAGGTCAAAAACTGCAGTAAAATTGCGAATTTGAGGTGTCCGCGGTGCGCGTTTCGCGCTTTGTAGACATTGAACGTTCCAAATTGCGGTAAAATTGCGATTTGGAGGTGTCGGCGGCGACCGTTTCGCGTTTCGTGGACTTTGTCAAAAATTAAAATTGCGGTAAAATTGCGATTTTGAGTTTGACCCCGCCGACAGCTTTGCGTTTTGTGGACATTGGGCGTCAAAATTGCGATTTTGAGTTTTCCCCGGCGACTGTTTCGCATTTGTGGACATTGACCGTCCAAAACTGAAGTGAAATTCCGATTTTGAACTCTAACCTGCAGCCGTTCTCGGCTTTCTCGATTGTTCAGTGTCAGAAACTGAGGCAAATTTACGATTTTGAAGACTGACTTGGCACGTTGTGTCTTAGCACGTTTTGTTCTGGCACGTTTGGCTTTGGTACGTTTCGCTCTGGTACGTTTTGCTCTGGTACGTTTTGCTTTGGTATGTTTTGCTCTGGTACGTTTTGTATTGGTTTGTTTTTGTCTGGCACGCTTTGCTGGGGTGCATTGCGCGTTTTGCTTTGGTAAGTTGTGTCATGGTACGTTTTGCTGTGGTGCGTTTTGCTGTGGTAAATTCCTTGGGGGCCCAGGGCCCGTAGAGCCCACAGGGCCCGTAGAGCCCATAGAGCCCGTAGAGCCCGCGCGCGCGGCCCGTAGAGCTTGTGCGCAGGGCCCGTAGAGCCCGCGGGGCCCGTAGAGCCCGTAGGGCCCGGAGAGCCCGTAGAGCCCGTAGAGCCCGCGGGCGTTCAGAACACCTCTTCTCGGTTTCCCAGGGGGTGGCAACTAATTGGTGGGGGCTGTCTTGTCCATCACACTGCTTTGGGGTTGGACTTCCCTCCTTGGTGGTGTGTTTCCTGCTGGGCCTCTCCACTGGGATTTTACTTGGCTGTGTGGGGTGTGCTTGGACTTTTGGACTTTGGCCTCCTCACCGGTCACCTGCTTCACCATCCCGGCCCACCTTCCCTGCTGCTTCTCCTGTGGAATCCTCGTCTCGCCTTCGTGGGTACTTGGATGAGCCTGGCCAGCTCATCCACCTCTCAAGACGGCGCTGAATTCCAGCTGGCACTGGCTTTCGAGGGGCTTCAAATCACTGTTCAGGGACCAAAGGAAAAGGCACTTGCTCTTGCAAAGCGCATCACTTCGGACCTTGTCATCGAGGAGGAGAAGGGCAAGGAATCAACCTCGGCATCTTCAGGACCTGCTGTGGTTCCTGTGCTTCCTGGGGACTTGGCTTGTCTTGCGGGAAAGCTGTCAGCTGCCAGCATCCTCAGCCCAGCTGATCGAGTGCGACGAGCTTGGATTGCTGGATTCCACGCAAAGGCTATCCTTGAGCAAAAGCCCTTGCCGGTTGAGCCAATCCTGGACATCGACCTGCCCAGCAAGTTCTTTGTGGTGGTCCAAGGTTACGGGGTCTCTGAGCCTCGAATCTTTCGCTCCCAGCACGACTACCAGACTGCCCTTCGCCCGGAGTTGGGAGTCAGGCCAATTGGTCAGGAGTTCCCATCTGAGACTGAAGCCATTGTCTTCCTGGCCGCCCTCAGACGGAAGCAATGACGACTGTGGAAGGAGATGCAGAGGACTGGCTTCTGCCAGTTGGAACTTTTCCCCCAGACATCAGCGAGCTGTTGCCCTTGCATGTGGAAGGTGGCAACGTGACGTTTCAGCCCTATGTGTTGGACATTGCGAACTCGCCTCTTGCCGACGATGGAGCATCAGCTGCTGTTGTTCTAGTGGTTATGACAAGACCAGATGGAATCATGTTGGCCTTGCCAGAGCTCGCCCTCAGTGCAGATACCCTAGCAAGAGGACAAAATGCGGCTGCTGGGGACTGATGGACGAAGGCATCTTGACCACACCCCCTACAGCTGTCGCAGGCCAGGTCATTTCAGCTATGCTTGTCGACTTCAGTGCCGACGTTGCAGGTTCCCTTCGATTGATCGCTACAGGCGACGAGTTGGAGGATGCGGTGACCTTCGACTTTCCCGAGTCCTTCCATGTACCTTCACCAGAGGCACTTGTCGAAAGAGCTTTGGGATGGGTGCAGACCTCAGCGCAGGAGCCAGGAGAGAGGATGCAGTACTACTCCGCCGAAGAGACTGTGGAGGAACCCCAGGAGCTGCCTTCGCCGGCTGCCCCCAAAAGAAATTCCAGGCGAAGAGGTCCAGGAGCTGGTACTGGTGGAGGAGGAACGCCTGCACCCAAAGCAAAGGCTCGGGTCACTGTGGCCCAGCTAGCAGAGTCCCTCGAAACTATCACGAAGAGCCTACCGAACATCACCACTCAACTCCAGGACCTTGCAGAACGGACAGCCGCCATCGAGTCAGGGGAAGCAGGCCAGCCAAGCAGAGTGTCAGCCTTGAGAAAGCCACTTGGAGGCTCAACATTCGGTGGATCAACTTCCACCTCTCCGGCGGCGAAGTTGGTAGCTGCAATGCCGCCCCCTCGAAGTTCGTCAGCCCTTTCGAAGCCAAGGCCTTCTGTGACATTCGGAGAGGCGGAGACCAAGGAGATGTCATCGGAGTTCCCCCTGGGCTCATCCCCAGATATGGCAGCTGCCCTGATGGAGCAATCCCGTGCCCTCACAACTCTGGTTGCTCATTTGGCCAACTCTTCGACAGACCCCCTGGTGGACTTGGGATCGACAGCAGCATCGCTTTCGAGCAGAGGATCCTTGGGAAGAGCAAAACTTCAAGCGGAGCTTGCAGCTCAGAGAGGAACGTTCTTCCAGAGTGTGCTGCAGTCAATGGCACGGCGGATGCACCCAGCTCTCCCGGTGGATGTGGACTTGCCGACTTTGAGGGATCGGGGAGTTACCCCCACTCAATACCTGGAAAGGTTTGGAGGTTTCGGCAAGACGAAAGACCTGGGTTTCATCATATGGCAGGTTGCCATGTGCATGAAACACATGCAGGAGGGCCAGCACGTTGCAGCGATGGATGCTTTGTCTCTCCTGTTCGTATGCCTGGAACAGTCGGCGATGGACAATGGCAACATGCAGATAGGATTGCTGCTGTCCCTCCAAGAAGACCCACCACAGACCTTGTTCTCAGGTCGCTCCGTTGCCCTTGCAGCTCACCCAAAGCCCTTTGCTCCGACTGCAAACCAGAAATGGATAACAGTGGCGCTCCAGTACCTGAAGGAGATGGATGTGATCGCAACGAAGAGGACGGAGATCACAGGTGCCAAGGGGTCGGGCGATCAGAGCAACAACCCAGGAGGAGGAGGAGGAGCACAAGGATCCCAGCAGGGTCCAAAAGCAAAAGCAAAATCCAAAGCCAAAGGAAAGGGAAAGAATGCCCAGCCAGCACAGCAAGCAACCGAGGAGGAGGAGGCGTAGGAGATGAGCAGGATGAGGGCCGCCTTGAGGAGACCGTCAATAACCAGCACCTTCTTGCTTCCCTTCCCAGGTTGGTTCTTCGTTCCAAGACTCCCTTTGGAGCCTTCCTGGCCAAGACTTTCCATGTCCGTCGAACAGGCCCATGCCTTTCTTCCGCTGTCTTTCCAATCCCTGTCCCAAAGATTGGCATCTTTGCCGAGCAGGATTGCCCCAAGCTGAATGCCACCAGATGGAGAAAGCTTCGTTTTCAACGTGCACTTCATGTCATTGTTATGGCTTTGAACTACCTCCACAGTGGCCTTCAACCGATCCCCTTGGTTTTGCTTGGGAGGAGCCCCACTACTCTGCACTTGGCCGTCTACCGCAGAGTTGGTGCTCTTTTGGCAGCGTGTGATCGCCCTGAAGAAGTTCCTGTGCCTCCAGGACGATCGGGTCCTGAATTCATTGCAAGGCTGGTTGAACTTGAGAAGTTCGCGAATGAGCATGCAGCCTTCAACCCAGACCCTTACTCAGGAGGTGAAGAAGTCTCTGCGCTACGGGTTGGAGTGATTGAGGAGAAGCATAGCTTTCAATGTGAGTCCATCTACTCCCCGGTGAACCCCTATAGGAGCTTGATCTCTTCGAGATTGAAGCTTTCGGGTGATGGAGCCTGGCCAATGGAGGACTACCTTGAGGACGTCCTTTACTTGCCTTTCCTTGAGCCTGACATCCTGCTGCACAAGCTTCCGGTCACCTGGCAAGGACCCAACTTCGGTCGTGAAGATGAGGATGAGAACTTGCGCCTTGCAAAGCTCTGGGATGCGAAAGGACTCCTAGCACTTTTTCCTTCAGCCCATCCCTCAGGTCTTGCCTGCAGAGTCTTCAATGCCCATAAGAGTGCTGAGGTGGATCGACAGATAGGAGACAGAAGATGGATCAATGGAGCTGAACTGCACCCGCGTGGCCCATCACGTGATTTACCCAGCGGTTCCTCACTTTGCAGCATCCACTGCCCAACTCGCTTCAAGCTGGTTGGTTGTGCAACAGACAGGAAGGACTTCTACCACCAAGCTCGTGTTAGCAGAGAGAGAGCCTTCACTAACACCCTTCCCTTCTTCTTCGATGTCAAGGAGTTCCAAGGATCGAAGGCTTTGGATGAGATGTTTGCTGCAGATGTGGGGCCCTATGATCGTGAAGTACATGGAGATCGCTACCACTCAACCATGAAGCCGTTGCTGGTTGAGAAGGATGTGAAGAGAGTCTGCCCTGGCTTCAAGAGCCTTTTCCAAGGCGACCACCTCGGTGTCGAGTATGCTTTGTCAAGCCACACCGAGCTCCTGAAGGGAGTTGGTCTTCTTGAGGAGAGCTCTCAGGTTTTGCGCCACCATGTGTTTCCACGGGGTCCTCTTTGGGAGGCACTGGTCATCGACGACTACGTTGTGCTCTCACGTGAACTGGCTGAGCTCCCTGCAGAAGATGCACGTTCAGTCGATTGCCTCAGGGGAGCTCAAAAGGCCTATGCTGATGCGAAGGTTAAGGGCTCTGATGACAAGACCGTCGAGGCTGAGGAAGTTTTCAAGGCGATTGGAGCAGAGGTCTTTGCTGATCGTAGAGCTCGTGATGCAGGAGTCGTTGTCTGTGGGGCCCCTTTCTCAAAACGGCTGCCCATGGTTGCGCTTTCTTTGAAGGTTGCTGCGCTCCCCGTGATCTCAAAGGCCATGGCGTCTAGACTTGCTGGGAACTGGGTGTCAATCTTCATGTACCGGAGAAATTGCTGCTGTGTGCTTGCATCTCTTTTTGAACTTGGGTCAAAGAGGGCTGATGATGGCAATGAGGTCTTTCTGCTGCCACGCAGAACGGCGGAGGAGTTGGTCTTGGCGAGTGTGCTTGGACTCATTTCGGTGACAGATGTGTCGGTGCCCTATGATGCAAAGATCTATGCGACAGATGCCTCCATGAACAAGGGGGCGGTGACAAGTCTTTGGGTTGGCGAGGATACTTCGGCAACGGTTTGGCTTGGTGGAGATCGAAAGGGGTGCTACACGATGCTTGATGCTCCTGCTCGGCAGCAACTTCGAATCCTTGGAGAAGACATGGATGATGATGAGACGTTCTCTGCTGCCCTTGCTCCCCCAAAGTGTTTGGACTTTTGCTTCGATGCTGTGGAGGTCTGTGGAGGATCAGGAGTTCTTTCTGATGCCATGGCGGCAAAGGGGCTCTTTGTGTGTACACCAATAGATCTGTCCAGGTCAAAGCACTACAACTTGGAGGACACCAGGCTCGTTGGTTGGATCTTCCAGATGATCAAGGAGCGCAGGTTCAAAGCAGTGGTGTGCGAGCCAGTTTGCAGAACTTTTTCGGCAGCTCAACACCCAGCATCCCGGTCCTACGCTCAACCTTTGGGTTTCGATCGCAAGGACAGAAAGACCTACATCGGGAACCTCTTGGCCTTCCGTTGCTTGGCTATCCTCTGGTTCTGCTGGAGGCACGGAGCCCTTGCTTTGTTGGAGCAGCCGCTCCTTTCGAAGATGGCATGGCTGCCATTTTGGCAGTATCTCCTTACGCTGGGTTTCGAGGAGGCCTTCATCAACTCATGTGCTTTTGGATCTATTCACAAGAAGCCTTTTCGATGGTTGGGGCATGGTCTCCCGATGAGTGAGCTCAATGTGCCTTGCCCAGGAGGACATCAACATGTTCGCATACAGGGCAAGTACACCAAGGCCAGTGCGGTTTACCATCCGAAGCTTGCTGAGTTCATAGCCGGCAAGATCGCTGTTGCTCTCGCAAATCATGGGAGCCTTGAGGAACCAAAAACCACCAACCTGGAGTCCGTGGTCCTGAATGACCTCCTCAGTGTGAAGGGCTGGCAGGTTGTTGCCAGTTGGGATTGGAAGAAGATTGCTCACATCAACGTTCTCGAGAGCAGAGCTATGGTGGGACTTTGCAAGCACCTTGTTGTCAGTGGAGGAGATGTGCGCTTCAATGCCCTTCTTGACAGTCGAGTTGCGAAGGGAGCCCATGCCAAAGGAAGATACTCTTCGAAGATGCTGAGGCCTTCTTTGATGCGTGCTTGTGCCTATGTCTTGGCTGGGAACCTGCATCCCTCCTATGGGTTTGCTCCTACGAGGTTGAACACTGCCGATGCCCCAACTCGTGACAAACCTTTGCCAGCTCCTTCAGCTTCCTCCATTGTGGATTTCCTCTCGAACAGCCAGGTTGCTGCCCTACACTCAAACCAGTTCTCCAGAGCTTCAGCAGGTTGGATTCGGCTCTATCTCCTGTTGGTTTGTCTCTGTCCTGGCGAAGGGTGTTGGACTTGCACTCCTGGGCCAAATTTTCCTTCCGGATCTTGGATTTTTCCCTTCGATGGACTTCGTTCATCTCTCACCTTGTCTGATGGACTTTTCACTGCTTGGACTTCTGTCAGTGCTGGACTTCCCTATGGCCTTGGAATTCTGGCCCTTTGGCTTTGCTTCACTGGGTCCCTCACCTCACCGCTCCCCTCTACTTGGATTTTCTTTGGCCGAGCTCCCTGGGAAATGGTTTGGTGGGTCCCCCAAAAGGTTGAGTACCTGGTCCAGTTTCTAGTCTTCATGTCTCACTTCACTGCGAGCCATGGAATGCCACTTGGACCGACTGGACATGACGAAGCTGCTAGGGCCGCCAGGAGGGCTGGGAATGTGTTGCAGGCTGACCAAGTTGTTTTACAACAAACAAGGAACCGCAGAGATGCCTTGCTTGGGCATTTCGATGTCTGGCTCCAGGAGCACCTGCGTATTACGTTGGAGAGGCTACTTGAGCCTCGTGAGCTGGACTTTGAGTTCATTAGCGACGCCTTGGTTGCATACGGCCGCGAGATGTATCTGGCGGGAAAAAGCTACGGGCGTTTCTCAGAGACGATCAACGCCTTGACAGCGAGGAGGCCAACACTCCGCAGGAATGTTGCAGCTGCCTGGGACTTGGCGTTTAACTGGGTCGTTGATGAGCCGCATGAGCACCATGCTGCCTTGCCCCTCTCGCTGATGCTAGCCTCTGTTGCTCTGAGCCTCCTTTGGGGATGGGTCAGAGAAGCAGCGGCTATAGCATTAGCTTGGGTTGGAGTGCTTCGCATTGGTGAGGTCCTTGCCGCAAAACGCGAGGACCTTGTGTTGCCAGACGACGCTGCCCCTGGTTTCGAATGCGCCCTGCTTAAAACCAGAGGACGGGCTGCTAGGCATCAGTCCTCACGCATCGACCCAAAGGACATCGTGATGCTGCTCGTCCTGGCGTATGGAGACCTTGTCACGGGTGAAGCGCTGTGGCCTTGGTCCCCAGATCTTTGCGGAAGAGTTTCAGCAGTTTGCTTGCTGCACTTGGCCTGCCTCAGAAAGCTGATGGTAGCTTTCCCTATTCCCTCAGTTCTTTGAGGCCTGGGGGAGCCACATACTGGCTGCAAACTACAGAAGATGCCGAGTACGTCAGACGCAAAGGACGCTGGCTTTCGGCCAGGGTGCTTGAAATTTATCTGCAGGAGTCCTCTGTGATGACCTTTCAAAGCAAGCTCTCACGAGAGACATGGAGCCGAGTTGAGGATCTCTGCAGAAACTTTTCAAGTATCCTGGACAAAGCCGCGTTCCTAAAACGCACCAAGATCCCCGAAAAGCTCTGGCCAAAGCTATGGTGATGCTGGCAGTTGGGGTGGATGGCCAGAAAGAAAGACGTGCTGCTAACAAAGCAGCTGTCTCACCAGAGAAATCTCCAGCAGGAAAGGAAAATGTTGGATGCTTGAGCTCTTGGTGTCACTAAGAGCGACTGCACCTTGTTTTCCTGCTCAAGATCAACCCACCCTGGCCTTCGTCTACCCGACCCTTTTTCATTTGCACACGCTTTGGCCAGAAAGAAAGACGTGCTGCTAACAAAGCAGCTGTCTCACCAGAGAAATCTCCAGCGGGAATGGAAAATGTTGGATGCTTGAGCTCGTGGGAAACACCAATGACGGTTGCAGGCCACAGGCTGGTCTGTATTCTTTCGAAAGGTTCTTGCATATCCACAATGGCTGGTTGACCTTGCAAGTGTGCTAGCTAGGAGTTTATTCATATGGATGTCTGGACGTGGTGCGGCTCTCCTGAAGAAAGAGAGGGAGAGAGAGAGAGAGAGAGAGAGAGAGAGGGAGGAGGAGAAGGGGAGAGAGAGAGAGCGAATGTCTCACAGCAAGTTTTGCCACAAATTTGGGAGTCCGCATCCTTGTTCCAATTGCCGAAATCAATTTGCATCACATCCAGGATGTCCTGGCAACGTTCTCCCACCATCTCCCCCTTTCCCTTCCCTGTCTAAGTCCCGGGTCGGGCTGCCATGCTTCTTTGTGGGGGGGGTGTTTCCGGTTTGGACGGCTGCCATTTCCCCCATGTTTCATCAACTTATGATGCGGAACGTGCCTCCGTCCGAAAACCGTATCACGCGACGCGACACCCCCTGTAATCTTAATATAGGGATAAGAGTTTTGTACAGTTCAAATAGTTTGAACCTCCATGTTCAGGTGAGACACGGGCTGGAGGACCACGAGAATCACAGTAAGATCGATGATACTGCTGGAAGCCAAGCCCGCCGCAGAAGCAACAGCACCGATGATGCTTGGACAGAAGCCAGCTGATGTCAATGTCAAGTGTGCAAGTAGGAAAGGGGTCTTTAGCAACATATTGTCTAGAAAAAACATTTTGATTCGTACATTGCATGTTTCCACCAAGCCATCAGCCAACGATGTTATGATCTTGACTGTGACGATGGCGATGACGATGGCGATGACGATGGCGATGATGATGGCGATGATGATGATGATGATGATGAAGATGATGACGATGATGAAGATGATGACGATGATGAAGATGATGACGACGACGACGACGATGATGATGATGATGATGATTAAGATGATGAAGAAGATGATGACGATGATGAAGATGATGACGACGACGACGACGATGATGATGATGATGATGATTAAGATGATGAAGAAGATGATGACGATGATGAAGATGATGACGACGACGACGACGATGATGATGATGATGATGATTAAGATGATGAAGAAGATGATGACGATGATGAAGATGATGACGACGACGACGACGATGATGATGATGATGATGATTAAGATGATGAAGAAGATGATGACGATGATGAAGATGATGACGACGACGACGACGATGATGATGATGATGATGATTAAGATGATGAAGAAGATGATGACGATGATGAAGATGATGACGACGACGACGACGATGATGATGATGATGATGATTAAGATGATGAAGAAGATGATGACGATGATGAAGATGATGACGACGACGACGACGATGATGATGATGATGATGATTAAGATGATGAAGAAGATGATGACGATGATGAAGATGATGACGACGACGACGACGATGATGATGATGATGATGATTAAGATGATGAAGAAGATGATGACGATGATGAAGATGATGACGACGACGACGACGATGATGATGATGATGATGATTAAGATGATGAAGAAGATGATGACGATGATGATGATGATGATGATGATGATGAGGATGATGAATCAGTAAAGCTTCAGCAGTTCAGCACAGTTTTGCAATGACCCAGACCTCTGAAATTCCATGTGTCACCTGAACATCCCACCTTCGCTCCAGGGCCTTCCCGACAACACCTTGGATTTCATGGGTGAAGGTTCGCTTCCCAAAACGACGCTGGTGCCGCGGTCGCGGATGCAGCTCCCCAAAGCCAAGAAGTCGCCAAGGACGGCGAAGACCAAGACGGAGCCCGTGATCAAACCGACCCTGGCGCCGGCCTCCGCCACAACAGTGACACCAGAGGCATCATCCTCCTGGATGGTCCCTGGGCTCGGCGTTTTCTCAGATTTTTCTGGGGGGTTTCAGAGGCAGAAGATGCCAAAAAGTATTTTCTTGGACAATTTTCGGGGCGAACGGCAAGTTTTTGGAGCTCAGTCGCTTTGAGCTACCCCTGTATGATGAGTGTCATCTTTTGTTGGGTCGAGAGCTAAATCTGTTGAAGATATATACGCAAGTGCATCATTTAGACCACCGTAGACCACCAATGGCTGCTTGCTTTCTCCTGATGTTTCACTGGGGAGGCTTTCGGGAGACGAAATGAGCTAGTCAACCGTGGCGCCCTACAGAATTCAAACCGACCGAGCTGGTGAAGTGTCGTAGGCTTAAAATATGGCCCCTTTCAGTACAACCAAGTGTGGGCATGTATGACCTAGTCTGCAACAACGCATGGCCTGTGGTTGAAACCAATGACCCGTAGTCTGCAGGGCTTGGTACAAGTCCTTTTTTGGGATTATCTGGCGATCAGCAATTGATTTTGCTGGCTGGGCCATGGTGGGAACGCAAGTGAATTATTTCTGGGAATATCTACTTATTGCAAAAAAATACCGCCAATCAACAGTTCAACTGATATCATCAATGAGACGTAAAAGCCATGGTTGAACATGGTTATCCATCAACTAACCTTTTCAATCTTTATAATCGGGTTTCGAATCCAATTTTCTTAAGATCAGCCATTGCCAACCAGTACCACCGACTATTCTTAACTAAATAAATAGATAAATAAATAAATAAATAAATAAATCGATAAATAAATAAATAAATATATACATATATATAATCATCTAGATTCCTCACCATTACCAGCAACTCTACCCTTCCAGGTTGCTTCCAGGTTACTTTCGTTGCTTTCCTCATGGCTTTCGAGGTTGGAGCTGAGCTCCAAGCACCGGCGTCAAAGATGGGTGACGTGCTGGGCGCGTCGCCCAGCAATGCCTTGGTGGCGCAGCCCAGCGGCTTTCGGCTGCCCAAGGACCGGGGCAAGGACGACGACCACGACGAGTCTAAGGCCAAGAAAAAGAAAAAGAAGAAGTGCTCCAGCTTGGCCAAGTGCACATTTTCTGTTTGTCGGATTTTAATTTTGTGGCCTTTTTTTTTCGGCTTTGCTTCGCTGGGAGGTGGTATAGTGGTCCACCCTTAGGATTGCATGTTGTTCGACTTATCTAAAGGGGTGCCATTCTTTCGCCATTGAACCCGCTCAAAATCCAAAGAGCAAAATGCAGGGAATCAGGCATGAACATGAATGAATTAGATCGGCACTGTTGCAAGGAAAGAGCGGAAAGAGGATGGCCTGGACAACTATGGTTTCCAAATCTTTTAACCTGGACAGCAGGTAGACGGTGTCTCTTGAAGCCTTCAGGGGGCCACACCTCCAATGTGGCCGGTCGTTCATGTCAATCATGCTAATATTGCCAGCCCCACCCACAAAAGCGGACTGGAGATTTGCAATGGTCCCCGAATCAGCACTTTTTGGTTTTGGGATTCCCAGTCATGACCTTTCTGCTTCCCTAAGCGAAGTTCACAAAGATGCTGGGCTCTCTCTCTCTCTCTATCTCTCTTTCTCTCTTTCTTTCTCTCTCCGCAACCCTTGCACCAAAGTTGCCATTGCTCAACCCTTGAGTCCTTCTTGTGGGTGCTGCAGTTTCTTCGCCGCAAGGCGACATGTACATAGTGATCTGACTCACCAACCGTGAGGTTCAGGGCCTGCAGGTCGCCACCAAAATAGTGGAGACCTGCCATCCCAGGACACAGTTGGCAAAAAATGGAATCCATGACTTCTTTGCGACGCTATTGGCCTGGGGGCTTGAAAGCCTGCGGAAGACATGCCAACATTCTTGTTTGGGCTGGCCTGTTCAACTCATCCATTTTATGGTTACTGTAGGATTTCGCGGTGCCTGTTTGTGTGTGGGTTGCAAGATCCAGATGGGGTAGATCTTGGATGGTCTCTTGGGCTGAATGTTTTGCACAATGGGCCCAATGAATTCCAAACTCTTGGAAACAGTTGTGGTTCCAATTTCCAACCAGCAAAAAGGGCCTCATTTTTTCGTCCTTACTACCTGGTGCTGGCGGCTCAAGTTGTGCACCCATAAACGAGTTGAAACTGTTTCAGTGTCAAGAAATTCTTCATTTTGTGCCCTGGTGGCTATTCGTGTGCGCCTGGATGAAGTGGAATTCTGGTTGGATGTGGTCTGAGAGTTGGAATTTCACCAGCAAGAATTATTCTTGAAGGCATGTCAAATTTCTTCAGGGACATGCAATCAGAGTTCACTGATGGTGCCACCAACTCCTGAAAGCCTTGCTGAACTTCCCGTCGTGTTTCCATGGCAGTTTCGCCTCATCCATGGATTTTGGCTCAAGCTGAGGTTGTTGATCTTCCGGCCTGAGAGGGTCAGACAGGGTCATGAGAGACAAGTGATGGATTCAGGACTTTCAACCAGGCGTCACTCGTGCTAGGAAGGTTTGGATATTTGTACGGAATTTTGTCCTTGACTCATACAGTCCGGTGACGAAGTGTTTCGAGGATTTTCACGACAAAACTGGTCACAGGGAAAGTATTTTTCCATTGAACAGGGTTTGTGAAACACCATGCCCAGACAAAATCGCCAACCTGTAAAGTCCATGTGTGAGCGGCAAAGTACTACTTGAAACACCAGCAGCATCGCCAGTAGAGTGACTCCGAGCACATCATGGCTGTGGCGCAGGCAGCGAAGGGGGTCTGGGTCATATCATGTCCAACCACCACAGAATGATCAAGATGCATTTGGTAGACTTTGGGGATGCAGCAAACTCCGTATTTGCTGCCTACATCCCCATCTTGAATCATCATCATCATCATCATCATCATCATCATCATCATCATCATCACCATCACCATCAT
>VSDK01009082.1:663469-682158 GCA_009767595.1 Symbiodinium kawagutii | reverse complement strand
CCAGTGGCGCTCGCGCGCCGCGGCGCGCGCGGCGGAGCAGCCGCGGCCACGGCACGTGTTGGACGCGGTGCTGCAGATGTGGATCTGGGTGCGGCACCCAGGAGAGAAATTCATCAAGAGATGTGGGTGATGCATGTGAAGATATATCTTGAGAGGTGACATGTGGATGGGTATTCAGTTGGTGTCTATTGAGTGGACTTGTCTATGGTTTTTGGGTATGGGGAGGCTTTATAGCATCAGTTGAATGATGCTGAATGTGTGGGACGTGAACTCATCAACATTCGCTTCGTATCATTTCTGAATAGATTGATGCCTTCCTTACTCAACTTTGTCCATGGAATCAATTTTTGGCGAACGGCCTCGAACGACTGTGCTAGAATATTTCCAAAGGACGATTTCCCCCTTTGGAACTCCGATTTGGCCGTGTTTGTGTCTGTATTTTTGGGCATCCCTTGCTCGAGGTGGTGGAGGAAAAGCGGAAGGAACGCTTGGTGGCGAATCTCGGGGACTTCATCGCCAAGAGAATTAGCTCGACAGCTGGCTTGCTCCCTGTCCTGCACTGGGTGTGGACCCTGCCAGATAGAGCTTGAGAAGGGCATACAACAAGACACCAAAGTGTTTGGGGCTGGAAACTAAGAAATTGGGGGATGTTCTCTTGTGACTTCTTATTACCGCCTTGCAGTCGGGAAATATGCTTTTGTCTCAGGTTTCATTTGAACGAACAGCCGAACGCAAAAAGGCCAAATCTTACGGGAGATCGTACACCCGGCCCAAAACTGATGTGAGATCACCAGCTATGGCAAAATTGGAGGGGGCGTGGTGTTGTTGTTGATATGGATCTCCTATTGCCCAGTTTCACTTCAAGACTTGCTCACCCGACATGTGCCCACATGTCACGAGCGTGGGTCAAAACCGGCCGTCCGCAGCTGGAGCAGGTGAAGATCCCAAGAGATACAACGTTCATCTTCCGAACAGCCAAGAAAAACCAGCATCTTTCGCAAACCAACAGAGGTTGACCTTCTCAAAAAACACCATTTTTCCGGGAGAAAAAAAGGCTGGTTGAAGCTGAACCAGCCGGGCCCCTGTTAAGGCCTGGCCCTCATTGGACCCCCCGGTGGGTTGGACCTGTGGCCGAGGCTCTCGTGGTGTTTCTGCCGCTGGGTGGGCGCCGCCAACCGGTTCGAGTCCAGGGTCCAGGAGACCCGCGAGGCGCAGGAGGTGGTGCTGCAGCGGCGCCGTGGCTCCATGAAGAAAGTCATGGAGGTGCCCTGCCGGGTGCTGCCCACCATGGCCCGCTTCGCCTTCGGATGTTCCTGGGCACACAGAGAGTTGGCCGCTCTTCATGGGTGTTTTATGAAGGATTTTTGCGAATCTTTTTCCCGTTTTCCACTGGCCACGGTTGAAACATGTTGAAACCACGGATCTTGCAACGTTTTTTTTTTCAAAGTGCCTTGGTTTCGAGTTTTCTGTAAGCGTAGGTGTCTCTGGATCCGTTTTAGAGTTTCTTTTGTCTTCCAAGTTCACCCACATCCATCATGGATGAGCTTCAATCCCACCATCTGCCCGCCCTGGTAACTGAACCGTGATTCTAAGGGCTATGCAGGAACCAAGGCTTATAGCTCATAACTAGTTATACCCTACCTATTAGGGGTACTTGTGGTACTTGCCATGGTCATATCCCACTACCCCAGTGAGCCGAGGTTGGCAGGACGTGGCCCGGCACACGAAGGTGCAGAAGTCTCTGGAGCTGCAGCACTTGCAGCGGGAGCAGGCTGAAACGCAGCTCTGCAGCGACCGGAAGGAGATGCAGCGCCTGCAGGTGCGCGGAACATCCATCAGTCGAAGCCATGGACACATGACATGGTGGTTTCTCAGGCCCTAGGGGGTACCCCCGAACTTATCATCCAATGTGGTGTCTCAAAATAGGGGACTCCCGAAATCATCCAGTTTATTGACTCTATTCCTAGTAATAATAAACAACAAAGTTTTGGGGTTGCTTCTGATGAGAACCCCCCATGTCGGCCTCCACATGAAGCTGTTCAGCGCCTCAGGTGGTAGCCTCTCAGGAAGAAGCTGCTTGGGCGACGGAACGCGCGGAATTGCTGGAGAGGTTCCAACACCTGCGCTCCAGGCGAGGGTCCAGCAGTGAGACCATGGGCTCCAAAGTTGAGAGGTTTCCAAAGTGAGACCATGGGCTACATGTTGGTTGGACCATTTTTTTCCGAATCTATTCGCGTATTTTGGGTCAATTGGCTTTTCGTTTTGGTGGCGCTTGACCCAACATGGTTCTTTTGACATGTTGGAAACCCCATGACCTGGCACTTGCTATCAGCCAAATACATCCAAGGACGCAGAGGTTGGAACATCGCGATTTTTTCATTGCTGACGTGTTGTTAGGTAGATCCAGATGGCAATTTTGGGCTGCAGGCAGAGTGAGGCTGAGACCAAGCTCCAAAGTGCCAGGGAGAGAAGAATGTCAGTAGCTGCTTGGGTGCAAGGCTGCGGGGTGCTTGCTGGAAGAATCCGATCCCTGGTCCTAACGCCCCAAGTCATCATCCGGTTCTTAGTGGAACTTTGTGGTTCTAAGTCTTGAGAGAAGGCGTCAGTGGGGCAGGGAGGCAAATGGCTCCCTCCACATTCGCTGTTTGATACAGACTTTGCAGGGAGCCTTGGCTGCCGGAGTTTGACCATTTCTGATTGGATGGATGAATAGATAGATGGAAAATAGACAGAGGGAGACCAACTTCTGATAAAACACCGTTGGATTTGCACTTTTCAGTGACGCATTTCCTGCATTTGCCACAGTTTTCAGACAGACATTCTAGACGGATATCACCTCCCCTACCCTTTGTATGTTTTGCCAGCTCTGAGAAGTGTCCCCCTTGCAATCTTTGCACTGACATGGCTGGCTCAAAAAAAATGTCAGATTTTTCACGAGGAATACCTATGTATACACCTAAACCGAGGTGAGGGAGAGCCCAACTTGTGGAATGATCTGCCTTTTCAGGAGGCCAAGCCAACCAGTTGTCCATAAGTGATGTGGACATACTCTCCTTAAATGAGCGGTTTCAATTTCAAAACTGATCATAGTGGACAGATTTGGGGTGCCACAAGTCGCGCAAAAACCCTGCTGAGTGCTGGGTCCCATGCTAAGGAGGCACAACAGGCTTGGGATATCTTGGGATCATGGAGGGGAGATCTGGTGAGTTGGGGCTGAAAGGGAGCTGCTCATATGCGCAGTTTTCAGAACCTCCGAATGGCTGCATCCAAGACGTGAGACGTTTCATACCCTTTTTTCAGGTCCTATGTTCGATTAGCTGCTTGCACGTGTTTGAAACTACGATTTCGGGTTTCAGAGGGAGTGCCCATGCAAGAGGTAGATACTGTAGATGGATATTGAGATAGAAAAATAGAAAACAGAAAGATCGATAGATAGATAGATAGATAGATAGATAGATAGATAGGCAAAGCTTCAAATAGAGATATGGGGACCTACATAGGCTAAAGTATGGGTACATGCACGGTGTGCCATGCTCAAGTAGAAATGGAAGGCCATTGGACATAGTAAAGAATTTCGGGATGATTTCATGGTGTGGAATGAGCAGCTGGCTCCGCAGCCGATCTGAGCTTCAAATCTGTCGGTGATTTTGCGTAGCTTCCTGCTCCACCCTGCGGCCCGGTCACTTGCCAAAATACGGAGACTGTTGAGGGATCTGGGGAACCCAATCAGCGCGACCAGGAATCTCAAGTTACTGGGTCCTGATTGGGCTAAGGAGCTCAAGATGTGGAATTTTGGGCAACAGTGTCTGTTGTTATTTGGTTGGGGTATGCCAATGAAGTTATCCTTAACATATCTTCACTAATTTTGTGCGCGCCAATCTTCTACCAAGAGCAATTCTTGGTGCACTTTCGTGCTCGGACATCCCTACAAACACCCATAAGAAGCTTTAGTGGGAAGATGCAACTCTGTTGGGTACGCCTTGCATCAGTTGAGGATCTGTCAGAGGATCTGCTTACCGGGCTGTTCTTTGTGCACGGGTACATGTGCACCACCGAAATATCGGTGCAGACAAAACAGCTCATACCTAGATGACTCAGCCTCCGAACACCGATGCAGAGAGAGAGAGAGAGAGACACGCACATATATGTACATGCATGCACGCATATGCATGTCTTTGTGTCATGTTTCTGGATATGCTTAGGTCCGGTCCATATGTTGTCATGAGCTGAGGATTCATCATGTTCTGCTGCTGCGCCGCAGAGCCTGCCAATCTGACGGAGGTGAAGTACGGAGGTACAGAGGAGAACTGGCGAGCTTCTGGGGCTGGGGTTGGACTTGGGAATCGGGTCAGCTTGGTGCGTGTTGAAGCGAACCTGACATGCCAGAAACGATCTGGCTTGATGGTGCTGTCTTGTTGCCGCCCATGTCTCTTCAGATAGATTACACTGACTGCACTCTCCCTGCTTGGGCTTGCCAGCTTATTTTGTGGTAAAATGGGATGGAAACACGCTCCCAACTGTAGCAACAGTGGAAACATCCTCAGCACTAGAAAACAAGCCCCAACAGCCCAAATGTCCCCCACAAGTACGACGTAGAGGATATGGCATTCAGAGCAGCCCATGCTACTTTTTCATCCTGTGATTTCCATGCGGTGTCCCAGGCGTTCTTCAATCAACGTCTAGGAACTTCTGCCGAACAGGAGAGGCTCCGCGATGCCGCCGCCAACGGTGGTTTTGTGAAGGCGGCACCGGCCATGTCGTCGGATTTCGTTCCCGCACCTTGGCGTGGCATGTGCGCAGGAGAGGGGCCCTCTGGACACGAATTGAGACAGGTTTTCATGGGGCTCATCGTGGAGATGTCAAGGTTTGAGTCGAACTTCTGGGTTTTCGTTGGCCTATGGTATCCACCCGCTGGACAGCCCAAGGGGGCATGTTCAGCTTGGACGCAGTTGCTGCGCTGAGGACGTGTTTGAGGTTGTTTTGAAAGATGGCATGCACGGCATTGTCATCGACGTTACTGTGGCTTGGCTGTGGCGGCTGGACGGGTAGCTGGTATCCTGCCCGCACCTGCACAGAAGTGGCACATGTTTGCACGAGACACGAGTACATGACTTGGTGAACACTCTGAATAGCTATGCTTGGGCCGGGCCCCATGAGTCATGTGTGGATCCATGAAAATGATATCCCTTTTCGTTGCCAAAGCGTGCTCCCCGAAGTGGCCGACAGTCAACAGCTTCTGGGCGCTGCCTCACCGCACCAGGATCCGGAATGCACCATCATCAAACACATCCGCGAGGGCGTCGTGACCGATTGGAATGCCACATGCGCAGAAGGCAAAGCTGTTCAGGACCAGCTGTGCTCTGTGTGCTCTGTGTGCTACACGTTTTGAGCCCCAAAAGTGGCTGGTAGACTGGTAGATTGCCCAGCTTGGTCTATGGCTCACTTCGGATACCAAGATTGAGACCAGAAGGGCGATGGTGGTCAATCATACTTTATGTTTGTGGGCTTGGAAATGGGTCAGTCAGCATGGCGGTTGCTCACGTTTGGATTGTTTGGCAATGGTTTCGCTGCCTTTTTCGCTTTCCTGTTCTTTCCTCACATACGCATATCATATGTGCATGTATTCGTACATGTTTACACCTACATGTATGCGTAACTGCAAACACAGACTCACAAAAATAAATGAATGAATGAACAAATCAAAAAATGAATAGATGAATAGATAAACAAATACATGCATGCATCAATAAATCAAAAGATCAATGAACAAGTGAATGAATGAATGAATGAATGAATGAATGAATGAATGAATGAATGAATGAATGAATGATATGAAACGAAATGAAATGAAATGAAATGAATGAATGAATTAATGAATGAATGAATTAAATAATGAAATGAATCAATGAATCAATGAGTCAATGAATCAATGAATCAATGAATCAATGAATGAACGAATGAATGAATGAATGAATGAAAGAAAGGAAGAAAGGAAGAAAGATAGATAGAAAGAAAGAATGAATGAATGAACGAACGAACGAACAAACACATGGATAAATAGATAGATCCATTTATTCAAATTGTTTATAAATACATATCAAGTTACACACACACACGGATACACATGTATATATGCACATATGTGTATATATTTCTCTACATATACATAAATACATACATTGTGTGGAGGTGAAAACCAGCATTTATCATACCTAGCCATTGCCAGGAACCAGCTAGAACCATCATATCTTGATTCCTACCGATTCTTAACGACAAACCAGAATCAATCATTCTTAGCCACTATCAATCATGGGCAGCTTAGATCAACCATGATCAACCGCTATCAACCGATGTGAGCCTTCCAAATCAATTCAAAAACATCATTATGCATTAGCCAATCGCCATGAACCGTTAGCCACAAGCTACTGACCATCCAGCAACGGCAACACCGAAGTCATTATGCAACCACAAGTGATCATTCCTATTCTTCATGACTGAATTCAACCACATTTGAGATATCAATTCCTGATCAGTGACCGTCATTTAACCCTCAACAACCCCCCATATTGACCATGAATCAATCATGAACTATGAAGTCCCCACTATCATCACCTACATGATGGCCGCCCAGGCCCCCAAAAAAGGAGATTTCACCAGCAATGAACGAACCGCATCAAGGCGCACCATGGCCCACCATGGCCACCCCACCGCAGCCCCAAGGGGGTGGCGCCGGCCGCAGCCCCCGAGGAGTACGATCGCGTGTTGGAGGTGAACGGCATCCGTGGCAGCAGCGTGGAGTTGGCCAAAGCCTTGGGCACCAGACGCTCGGCGGAGAGGGAGGGCGGGTGACCTGGCCGTTGAGGTGGGTGAAACTGGTGGTTGAAGGTGGTGGTTGAAGGTGGTTAAAGGTGGTTAAGCTATGTTGTTAAGCTATGTTAGGCTATGTTGAACTGATGGTTGAAGGTGAAACTGATGGTGAAATACAGATGATGAGCAGCTGCCCCTTGATGAATTGGTTGAAGATGGTTCGGTGATTTCATGGTTGATTGATGGTAAAAGTGATGAATGATGATTAAATTGGTGGTTTATATAGTTGAATGGTGTGTAATGACAGGGGGTAGCAAGCAACAAGCATGCGGATATGTACTAATTAAATGATAGTTCATTGCTGGTTAGTGGATGATGGTAGAGAGTTGTCACTTGTAGTGCTTGACCGTGGTGAATAGTGGCACGTTATAAGGGCTAAGAGCAGCAGTGTTCAATAATGGTTCGCAACGATTTGTTGACATGGAACATTCTTCATTATCAACTGATTGTGGTTCATATGGTTCACAATGATGAAGACTTCTTAGCAATGATGGTGGTCAAATTTAAATGCAAGATGGTTCATGTTCATAATCATTGATCATTGTTTTCAAGATTGCTGAGATGCCAATGAATGGCTGAAAAATAAAATAGCTTGGTTCGATGGAGAGAGAGAGAGAGAGAGATAGTGAGAAATGATGACCTGTAACATTGGTGATGTTAATGGATAGTTGCTGATTTAGAATGGTGATGGTGGATACGTGTAGCATAGCTAACTTTGGTCCATGATGATAGTTTGATTCTGGATGGTTATGGTCTTCTGAGTCAAATTTTATGAACATGGATATTAGCTGATTAAGGTGTGCTTTTAGCTACAGTGAGGGCCAGTATGTCAACAATGCATGGGACTGGGAACAGTGGTTAGTTTGCGGTGGAGTATGAGCAAGCATGGTTAAGAACGGTCAACCTTGTTTGATACCGGTCATTGTTTGCTAATGATGGAAACTATTTTCTGGTTAACTGTTAATAGTGCCACGCAATGCCAACTTTGATGAGTATGAAATGTTGAGCTTGTTGAATACCAATGACTGCTATTACGGGTTTGCAATGGTGGTGAATGATGCTGAATGTGAATACTGGTTCCTGAATGGTAGACAAAATGTTTTCGTTAAGAATTGTTTAGAGTGGTTCATTAGCGGTTTATGCTGGATGATCCAGGATGGGGAATGGTCCTGTAATGGTGGTGTACCGTGGTGCATCGTGCCGCTGCTGGTTGACAATGCTTTAAGACCCATCAGAACAGGCTGGTAAATGATGGTGAACAGTTGGTCAACACTGGCCATTTGGATGTGCAGCTGGGGTTATGGCCATGGTAATAAGCCCTACAAGGTAGCTCACAACCGCAACAAGCATGGTTACCAGTTACTAGCTGTGGATTTCCATCACACAGTGATCGTTTTTTCAAAGGTGAGAATGCTACGAGCTAATAAGAAGAATAGCGGTAAGAACCACAATGCTTCACATGATGTCACTGTATATGGATGCTGGCAAACAGTTGCGATAAAATGTGATAAGAATGTACAGTATACACATGAAAGATAACCCTATTGGCAATGCTAACAATCGCCAATGCTCATCGCTTGAACCTGAGCCAGCTGATTAGTCGCTTTTGGGTATGAAGCCATCAACCACTGCGCAAGGGCAGGCCATCTCACAATTCATATGACTAGGTGCACGAACATCCATGACGGAGGTACACAAACATCCATGACTAGCTCCACCATCCGTGGAATCAATAGCCGTTCCCAGGAGCTTCAGGGAGGTGATCCAGCTGGGGGCGGTTGGGACCCCCATAGGTGCCATGCAGCCTGGCTCCAAGGCACGGAAGGGACCATGACCCTCTCCTTGCAACGACCTGAAGAACGCGTTTCTTGAGCTGAAAGAATTACTGTACTGCACATGCTTGTTGTCATGCTTGTCTTTATGCTTCTTCTTCTTGTTGTTGTTGTTGTTGTTGTTGTTGTTGTTGTTGTTGTTGTTGTTGTTGTTGTTGTTGTTGTTGTTGTTGTTGTTGTTGTTATTGTTGTTGTTGTTGTCGTTGTTGTGGTTGTCGTTGTTGTTGTCGTTGGGTTATTCTTTTTATTAACGTGCAGTATGTGCATCCAAGATGTCTTCATAGATGTGCAATGATTTTGCCAGCTCTTCTGATCTCCGAAAACCAACCTTTTGGGGTCCGGAGTGCTGTGAGCAAGAAGGTCGTGTCTACTTCACTAGTGCACTTTTGTTCGAGCGGCTTTTTAAGATAAATGGCACTGGCAGACTTGAACGCCTTGAAACTAACTTTGAGAGGTTCATGTCTTTAAATGTTTGTTGGATTTTGATGGAATCATTGGATTTGAACAGTCCTCCCAGGAGGATCCAATTCGTATGTTGCATCTTGTGATTCATTTTTTTTGCGTAGCAGGCATTGACCAGTAAGTGCAAACGGTTGGCTCATCTTTATTGTACAAAGCGGTTGAAAATATTATCTTCTGAAAGGAGCAGAACTCCTGAGCCAACATGCATGGCAGCACAGCAGCGAAACGATCATGCTCTTCCAGTGAAGGCCAACAAGAAAGCTTACCAAACAACTGGAAGCATTGGCAGCATAAGTTGCCGTGAAAAAACCAAGGTTGTGAAGTTGCAACGTCCTGGTGAGATTGGAGTGGTGCGCCGCCGTGGTTGGTCAAGGGTCTGAGTGCAAGCTACCTGCCGTGGTTAGCCTATGGTTGTGCAGCTGAAGCAGTCAAGGGACCCTTCTCAAGCCTTAAGCATTTGGGAGTGAAGAAGAATGGTTACCAAGGTGCTACCGACAAACCTATGAAATGGTACGATAATGATTGATAGCTTCGGTTGATAGTAATGATTTGCCATTTCCCCCAAGGCTTCTAGGAAGGGGCTCCCAGTGCTTGATTGATCTTGATTCTTTGTTGGCTGAGCAGGGTCCCTGCGAACCCAGCATACAATCTATCCATCTATCTATGTATTGATTGACTTGCACAGTGCTATGCTTGTATGGGCCCTTGCCCGAATTGGGTACGCCAAAGATGGAGGCTCTTCAAAGGAACTCTTCACTTTTGGATGGTTTAGGGGCCCATTCTATAACATAATGGATCCATAGATGATCATCTCACTGGTCAGCAGCCACTAGTCACTAGTCACAAGTCATCTGGACATATTTGGACATGGCATGACCCCAGTTACAAGGTATTCATCAGGTGTGAGCCTATGAATGGAACAAAATTGCTAGGTCCTTGTCGGTCGGTGCTGCAAGATGATCTCGCGATCAGGTGCTGAACTACAAGAAGTTGGGATCCAAGGCCCCGTGGATCACCAAGATCAGTGCAGGACTTTTGACCAGGTGCCCATGGAAGCGCTGCCGGTGGCCATGCTCCCCATGGGCTCCCACCATTCTCAACACCAGAAAGCAGCTTGGTGCCCAACCTAAAGGCATCCAACACCCCAGATCCAACCCCTAAACTTTACCCTAAACAGCCATGACATTAGAGAGAATTTCAGCAACATGAGCCACGCTTCATAAAATGCTTACAAGCATTTACCAAAAGATTCGCAGTCACCGGCCACGACCATACATCAACGATAGTCAGACTGCTGGTTGTCTTATCGACCCATATATCAGCCCTATATCGACCTATCTGGTGATTTCTCAAAAAAGGGGGTACCCCCAAATCATCCACTATTAACCGTTTGTAGTGATAAACGAAGTGTTCTTGGGGTCTCCTATTTTACAAAACCACCATTTTATTCCAACAAATCCAATAAAAATCTGAAACAATCGAAAAAATCCGAAACAATTCCGAAAAAATCTGAACAAATCAACCCTTATAAAAACCCATGTAACAATCTATCTAGGGCAGCTGGTTGTCCCAACTTCCCAACGGCAGCACAGGTGGAACGAGGATACGCCGGAACAGGCCGTTGGCATCCACGACCGCATCCGAGCGGTGAACGGCACCACGGGGCAGCCCGAGGCGTGAGCGAGTTGGGACTTGGTGGATGGTTGGGAGTTGGTGAAGCAGTAAACCATCAAAAATCGGTGGAAATCGGTGCTTGAACTCGCTGGTTTAGGGTTACCAATTTTTTACTGTTGGTGAGTGAGATGTATTCTTGTGAGCTACCATTCACCAACAAGAAGCAATGGTTGACTAGCTGGTTTAGGCTTGATATTGATGAATGATAGGGAATAGGAATAATCACGAATATGTTTAGGATTAACATGGGTTTACATATAATGAGAATAAGAATGAACCAGAGAGTTGATATCAACAATAGGAAGGGGTTGACGATAAGTTGTTGACTATTATTCTTTATCATTACCCAACAAGAAGAAATGGTTAACTAGCTGGTTCACGGCGAATATTGGTTAATGATAGGGAATAGCAATCAACAACATTAGGGGATCATACTAACTAACCATCAATGGCTTACGGGGCATGATATCAGCAAAGTCATAGTTGGAACAACAATGGTTAATGATGGTGCACCTGGGGTACAGGGAGCCATGTGGTTGTTGATGGTTGGCTAGTGGAGTATAATAACCTATGAACTGACGGTACCTAATGGTGAGGCGTAGGTAAATGAATGAAAACGATCGATGGTTGATTCGTGTTGCTTAATGATCCTTAGATGGTGGCTGACGATGGTTTCGGTCAAGGATATATATAGTAGCGAGAAATCATGGGGATATACCAACACAATGGTGGTTCCTGATGCTTCATTGATGGTTTTTGTGGCTTTGATGGTTGATACTGGGAAATGCTGGTTGAGAATGGTTCCAATTACTTACTGGTACAGTAATACAAAGAAGCGTTAGGAACTATCAATTATGATTAACAACCATAATTGATTTGTTACAAAAATGGCTGGTTGTTCATGGTTGGTCAATGTTAAGAATTGTTAATCCCAGTCATTACGGTTTAGTATTGGGGGATGCTGGACGCAAAGGCCGCAAAGACATAGGCAGCATTGTGCATAACTGTGTGCATATATGTGTGGTGGCACGCGCGCACACAATGAGTACGCGCAGGCCTACAGGTTAATGCCTATGTAATGCAGCTTTGCATGTTAGTTTTGTGCCATTTAGGTTGCATATATGTGGTGCATGCGCGTAAGTACACAGTCATGTGGGAAAATGCAACAAGATGCAACAAAATGCAAACGGAATCCCATCAGTTAACCATGAGCCATGATTGATCATCAGCAACCATCAGTTTGAGCATTTTTAGCCATCAGTTTAGCCATTTGTTTATAAACCATGATGGTTGAACCTTTAGTTGCACCATTCTTGGCATTTCACCATGTTCAGAATACCATCATTTGACGATTCGTTTTTGGAAGCGCCAAGTTTCCATTCTTCCGTTCAGGAGCTGATGGCTCGAATCAAGGTGGGGAGCGAAATGATGGGGGCTTGGCGGGCCGTGGTTTTGCCCTTTGATGATGGGCGATGGCTGACACCAAACAGCGAAATGATGTGCAAAAACTGCTTAGTTTTGCCACTTGAGCTTGGAGCGCTACAGCAGGGCTAGTGATCTGCTGATCCAACACGTTGGATGAAGTGAAGATCAGCGCTGCCGCTCCAGGACTCCTCTGATAATCTGGAGCTCGCCATTTACCACTACGGTTTCTGATCCGCGATGACCTGAGGGTTTCTAGACGAAGCTTGGTGCGAGGTGTCACCGTTCCCACTGCGTCCAAGGAAGGTCATGTTCCTTTGACTGTCATTTTTTCCAACGTAGTCACGCCATAACATGCCATAATATGCCACAATATGCCAGAAATGAGCAGGAGGCATATCCAGATGGGCGCATGGGGACAGATCTGTGACTTGTGTTTTTTCCCCGAATGCCGAGCACACGTCATGTTTTGCCGGCGATAGTCCCGCCCCACAAACTGCTTGCCCCTGGTGGATGTAGAGGATGTCAGGCCAACCCATCCGAAATCGAAGCCGGTTTTAGCAGTCCCAGGGCACGAAGCAACAGTGGATAGGCCCCCAATGGCAGGTGGCAGCAGTCATTTGGAAGTGCCATCCCTCCGAAGGTGTGATGGCACCAATTCAAGGAGGTCACCGATGGCGTCGAGTTTGGTTGACGCAGAGCATTTGATCCAAATGCCATAGATCATGGAACCTGAAAAGTTCATCAATGTGAAATCCACATCGATAGTCCCCTTTATTTTTGATGCCGCATCATCAGGCACAAAAACATCAGAGAGAGTTCCATCGACTGTTTCAGCAGCTCGACCTTGCGCACATCGTTGGCAGCGATGGCGCACAGCGGCGGTAGATCTCCATGCACTGTTTGCGGCTTGAGTAGGAGCCAAGGGCAAGGCCGGTGAAAGAAATCTTGCAAAATCAAGGGCTCACACAGGGCTCACTACCATTCACCTCCACCATGAAATGAACAGAATGACTTCTGGATAGCTCATGTCAGGTTTGAGTGGTGATTTCTGAGAATCCCCAGTGATGTATCTACCCACTGCGCAGTCTCTAAGATCAACTTGGTGGGTTTCTTCGGCCCCGTGTCACCCTGTAATGGCAAACATGACTGGCACCACATGGGAGGCTAGGGATGTACAGACAGGGTGCAGAAATACGTAGCGACCTGCACACATGCACATACACATACACATCACTTTCTAGTGGGCACACGGCATTGCACTGGAAAGATTCTGTAGTGCCCATTGTTTACACCGAGCAGTCATCGAAGCTGGCTGTTGGATGCTGTTGGCATCTCTTGACGAGAAGATGTGGCTGCAAATGCGCTTGGCTAAAAGGCTACCACGTGGAAACCTGGAGGGCAGGGATCTTTTTTGAAAACGATTGCCATTGTTCCGACTAGCGGTTCATGTGATGTTACTGTGAAATTTGGGAGTATATTTTAATCACCGCCTGACATCACAACCAGTACTAGCCAACATAGCCGTCATTCATCATGACAGAAAACATGCACCTTCTTGGCATAGCCAACATGAGTACAGAACCACATACAGGAAGATAAACAAATCTAACGTGCGTGGTTGCTAATTCATTCCAAAGTTGCTCACCTTCGTTCAATGCCACTTGCGTTTAATATGCATGCTGCATTGGAAGCATTCGGAAATATCAATGTGTAAATGTCGCAGATACGGCCATGGGCCCGCGAGGCCAACTCCAGTATTATCAGATATCTTCCACAATTGCGAATGATCCCGTTTTCTTTCAATTTTCGAGTTGCACGAGCCGTTGCCCAAAATTTGGGCATGGTTGATAATAGCATCACTTTTCAATGGCTACATTGTTGTTCCTGGGATTGCCAAGTTTATGATTGATCATGGTATACCACCAATTGCAATGAATCCTGGATTGCTTGCTGATCAACTCGATTGTTGATTCTGGAAACGTGGGAGAAATGGAGGTGCATACATCCATACAATCATGAATCACAAACACATAATGACACATACAAAGACCATGCAGGTAACAAAAAGGAACATAGATAGATAGATAGATAGATAGATAGATAGATAGATAGATAGATAGATAGATAGATAGATAGATAGATATATATATATATATAGATGTATATTTATATATAGATATGCATACTCTATGCTCGATGGATTGAGCAAGTGCACTTCTTGTTGTTTGAGGAAGCGAATCTGGCGCTGCTCCAAAGCTGTGGGCGCCCAAATCTGACAACCCTCTGTCTGTCCACCCCAGCAGTACCCAAAGGGACAGCGTAGATCTTGATGGATCAACGTTGATACGCAGAAGCAATCATATCCACATGCATATGCACACACACACACACATTGAAAAAAATATAAACATAAGTACGATCAATGCAAATTCCTGCTATTGAAATGCCAGCCGAGCCAATTCTGCAGACAAATCATGAAGTGCCCTGCGAATCCTTATCGAGCATGAGCGCAAGGAACTGGAACCCCCATCAACCATCCATTGAGAAGTGGCTGAAGGGTGCACATTCACTGAATTGCTTGATGGGAAAATCTTCAGGACAATCTGCCTTTGATTCTTACCATGGCCCCCTGACCAACAGTTAACCATTTCAATCATCAATGATCCATCCATGATTATGAGCCACCAACTCATCATTATGAGCAACTACCGTGGACCGTCCTCAATCAAAATGGTCAACCACCAGTCAGTTTAACTAACCATAGCTAACCCTCATTAACCCTCATTTAGCCACCCTAAGCCATCAGTTTCGCCAGTACCTTCCATGAGGTCAGCCATTTTTAGCCATCAGTGGAACCCTTACTAGTCATCAGTTTAACCATGCGTTTGATCAATGTAAACCAGAAGTCTAACCATGACCATTTGTTGACCATCATTGACCCTCATCAACCTTCATTTAGCATAAGTAACCCTCATCAATCAGCACCATCATCATCACCACCATCATCACCACCACCACCATCATCATCACCACTACCATCATCACCACCATCATAAATCATCATTTACCCTCATTATGGTTCATTAACCATCAGTTTGGCCATCGCAGGCGAAGCAGATGCGCCGGGTGCGCGAGCTGCAGCAGCAGCTGCTGCACTGAGAGCTGCTGCAGCAGCTGCTTCGAACCGCGCTTCCCAGCGGCTGCACGTCCGTGATGGATGGGTCATGCGGTCATGATGATTTCTAGTGATTTCTAGTGGCTAGTGATGGCTAATGATGGTTACAGTGAATGAACTGATTAAAGGATATTGAAGGTAAATCATGAGAGAGATGGTTGATGATGTTGATTCACGATGGTGGATTAAGTTGATGATGGTTGATGCATTCTGATCAAGAATATTGCTGTAACAATGGCCGAGAATAAGTAGCAATGGCAATCAGACCTGGCAAATGACCAACAGATTAGGGAAATGGGCAAGAATGGCCGATAATTCGCAGGGATTGGGAGACAGATAAGCATGGCCGATAGTGAGCAACAGATTGGTGAAACGGACAACACTGGCTGATAATGACCGATGAACTGGTAAAGAGAACCCAGGTAAAGAATCACATGAGGACAACTATCCGGATGGACTGTTCCTTGAGCTGGTGTTAATGCCCCAGCAGACATGCATTAATGGCACATCCAAATAAATAAGCCACCCATTTGTGCAGGGAATTGCCAGCTATTCATCTATGATCTCTGCATGCACAACTTGTTTGCATACCAGCGTGGTATCCCCAGCTTACCATACGATGCAGGCTCACAATCCAATTGCCACTTGTTAAGCAGCCTTACTCTTCACTGGAGTTCTGGGTAGTTCATCGCCAATGAGCATGTGCACGAGCTACATTTCAGACCTTGTTCCAGACAAGGGTGTTCAGGTAGAGAGGGGGGGTACAAATGTAGTCATGTCACACATTTGCATACACTTCACAATGATGCATCTTTACCTGCATATGCGCCCACGCTCATGTTTGTCATTTTTGGTCCGACAAGGTTTGGATCGACATCGATGCGTTGCCCAGCTGAAACACGGCCGGCGGCAGATCAAAACAGGGGACCGGAGGGTGACCTTGGGCGCGGCAGTTTCCTGAGCGTTGACCCATCCTCCCGGTGGCACGTGCTGCCCATGTGGACGACGCCCCGTGGCCAGGTTAGTGGCCCTGTTCGAACGGAAGGTCCAGCACCTCGATGCTGGTAGCGGTTCTCAGAGCCGTGGAAGTTGTGGGGTTGAGCCATCCTTCAATGGGTCATGATGCTTCATGATGGTTCATGAATGCTGAGTGAATGGTTCATGAATGGTTAGTGAATGGCTGGTTAGTTATGGTTGATGATCATTCAAAAATGGTTATTGCATGGTTGATGCACGGTTCATGATGGCTATGGGATAAATATCAATGAGTCATGAACGATGGCCAACGTGATCATAACCATAACCCACGGTCACTTCATACACTTCACATCTCAACTTGTTGGTTTGCCAATCCTTTGGTCGTCGACTTGGGTACTGATTCTTTGGTGGTGGATTGCTCATGGAAACATGGTGATGCTTTCCATGGCAGCCACTTGGAAACAATTATCATATCTAATTGCAACAGCCGCCAGTGAAAGTGTGTCAAAGTGAAATTGCAACGGAAGAAAAGCTTTTTGCTCCATGAGTATCCGTGTAAGGAAAGCAATCATTACAGGTGGTAGCTTCCGAAAACACGTTACCGCAGGATCTATCGATAAAACGTCCTGTTGATAAACATAAACATGCACTGGTTAGTTTTGACTATACATTAGATGAGATTTGATTGGCTTCGACGATATTCACTTGGATTCGAGTTGATTGGAGCACCCTGAGGCCTAGATAAATCGACCAAAACATGACTTGAAGTTCCACACGGCATTGGATCATCGTCAGCACTTGTGGTGACTTCTGCCACCTCGCGGCTGGTCCACACCTCCATGCCACAGGTCCAGTAGTTGTGGCGGCTGCCCCTGAGACCTCACAGGCTGCTCCTGTCGAGGGCAAGCAGGCGCCCCATTCGATCGAACACGGCTAACAGTTGCTCTCACGAAGAACTCATGATCCGAAATGGCAAGTAATGACTCAGAAATGTCCATGGTTGGAAATGGAATGAATGACCATGTAAAAATATGAGAAAAACCAATGGAATAAAACCAACTTTTGGATCACTGGCGCCAGACCATTTCCACTGCGCAGGTGGCCAGCGAAGCACCGGTTGCAGAGGTGCCGGCGGTGCCGGCGGTGCAGGCGAGGTCAGTGGGGTGGCTGTCCAGCGTTCCTTCCCTGCCGTGGCTTCCAGGCTGTGCCGCCAGAGGATGAGGTGCGATGGGCTCTGGTTGGGTCGCGGGTGCCTGGGCACCGTGCCGTGGGATCCCCCATGGTGAGACCCGCATGGCGAGGAACTGAGGCCTTCTACGCAGAAAGTTGGCAGCGAACGGGGGGATTCTGCAGCGCTGATTTCTCGAAAATCCCCATGGCCAGTATAGCAATTTCTGAGGCATGCTGGCACCTGCGAGTAGCAACGACTCGATCCAAACATGGCTGCAGCCTTCCGGTAAGGTTAGCAGTGAGCCATGACAGGTTCTGTTACCAGCCCCATTGATTGAATTGTTAGAGAACGAGGTCTATATGGCTTGGATTTACGCTATTGTTGGCTGTTGCCAGGTGTTGTCCTGGTCTTCGTGCTATTAGCCATCATTGACATCATCATGGGTGAACCATGAAAGCTCCAACTGGTTATTGCTTGGTGACACCATCTTCAATCATTAACGATCATTATATTTGGCTTTTCCTGGTCTTCGGGGGTTTGGCTCTCCACCCTGGTTCTCCCACGCCCCAGAAATACGCGGTCTACCGACGCATGCACCGCACCGGCGTGTGCTCGCCCCAGTGGACACGCCGGCAGGGGCAGGGTTCAAAACCCCAGCAGTCGGTTGATGGTTATCATCCATGGTGGATGATCAGCGATATCTAACAAGAAGAGGGGACGTGCACACAGTTCTGCATGCGTCAGAACTCACGTGACTATGCGCAAACATGCGGGTGCACACATGTGCAAGTGTACCTATGCCAAGTAAATGGTTGAAAATGGCCAACGATGGCCACCGATACTGTTCAAAGTTGGCCCCATGAAAGACGGCACCCCGACAATGAAATCATGATCATGCCTCCAGGGAAGCCTTCGCTGCTCTCCCAGAGCATCATGATACCACTGAGGGAGACACACACACACACACACACACACACGTACAGAAAGAGAGAAAGAGAGTGGTAGTATGTAAGACATTTAAGTACCGTGAGAGATGGAGAATATAATTCAGACTCCAGTTTGATTCTTACCGCTGGTGTATGCCGGTTATGAAAGCAACCGCTGC
>VSDK01009082.1:612495-663457 GCA_009767595.1 Symbiodinium kawagutii | reverse complement strand
CCTACACGAGTGCAGATAGCACGTCCGTTCCAATGCGGGGCTCAGCGTGACCTCTCCAAAAGTGACTCCTGAACAGATGGACATGTGGTGCCAACATCGCCCGAAGCTTGGTAAGAAAGGTTGGCAATTTTGAAGCATAGGGAGGATTGACGAAGGGGTTGTGTTCATGAACGGGGCCAACAGATTGGGAAGGGTTTTCCGGTTTTCCCACCAGAAAAGTGATCCGCTCTTGGGATGGTTGGTTCGCCCCACCTGGGAGATCCCGTGTCCCGATGTCCCTTGTGCTCCGAGGCCGCTACTTGCGATCCGGCAGAAGTTGCTCCTGGATGCCCTTCAGGCCCTGATCGTTGGTGCTCGAAGGTCGTGGCTTCCTCTGCAGACAGAGATACAGCTAGCTAGACAGATGGATGGATCAGATGGATGGATGGATGGATGGATAGATAGCAGCTTCCCCTCTGGCTTGGCACGACGCATACATGTCCTGTTGAAACTGGGCGTTGGTTCCTGTCTACACATCTCTTCGTAAGCTACATCCGCGTGTCGGGCCGCATGCCTTGGAGGACCCTACCTTAGATGTGGCCGTTCTCGACACCTTTGACGGTGCGATCCTGGGTGCTGGGTTTTCGCTGTTGGAGGTCCCAGTTGACCCACAGACCAACATGGCCCAAAGGTGAGGGGTGGGTGACCTCCAATTGTTGCATGTCTTTGATCCTCAATTTTCACTTGAACGTGCCCGGCGAATAGCAGGCTGATTGGTCGTCGTGTTAGACCCATACCAATGGGGGCTCCACAGATGGTGTTTCCGCTGCAGTAGCGACGATCTGTTGGGTTGGGGGACCCATTGATCCCAGGATTGTAACATACAGCACGTCATGATCCACTAGTTGCTACTTGCAGACCATTCGTCATTGTCAACAAGTAGCCAAGCATATGCCACAAGTTGCTGCAGCTGGTGAATATCGATTAGTATGGCTGATTGACTAATTAAACATAATCAAACATGAGTCACGAGGAGCCATTAAAGAACAGGCGACAAGCCATGAAATACAGCGCACCCCTTTGTCACTCAGCTTTCTGCAGTTTCATGACTTAAGTGATGTAACTTAATTACGGAAGTGTTTTGCACAACTACCAGAAGTAGAACAGTGAGCCAACGAGCAGAAGTGTTGGCACATGGCAGTGGGTCAAAACCCTGTACCCCTGGCTCCCCCCAGTTAACCATTGTTTTCCCCATGAACTTGTTGGTGGAAATCCCCCATTAGTTGGTTGCTTAATCTTGACCCACAGCCACCTGCTGCAGGCGCAGCAGGCACCGGCGCCGGCGCGCCTGCGCCCAAGGCTGCGGCTCCGCCCAGGGCGGCGGCTCCGGCCGCGGCGCCGGCCGCGGCGGCCGTGGCGACACCAGCGCCCAAGGAGGAGGGGTGGAAGTGGGGTGGAGGGGTGACCTGAGGGGTGGCCAACAGAAACCAATGAAAGGTCAAGTGGTTCATGTTGATGTTGATTGTTTTTGACTTTTTTGATGGAACTTGAGGGTGACAATGGAGGATTATTGAGAAAACAGCAAGAAATCACCAATGCCAGGACAGAAGCAACACTAACAACTAGACTACCAACCGTGACAAACGAGAACTGCTTTGCAACAGCACCCATCTATGATGACCATGCGATCATCAAGGTGACCTGGAAATGATGGTTGCTCTGCGAGCGACTCCAAGATCCAACAAGTAACTACTACTGTAGCAATAATACCCGTAGCAACAAAAATACCACCTATGACTCTGACCAACAACAGAAAACCAACATCCAACCAGCAAACGGCCAGCAATAGGAGAATAACCAACAAGCAACCAACAAGTAGCAAGTAGTACCGTGCTGAGGGTTTCAAAACCATTCGCAGCTAAGAACTCTAAGACTGCGATCGCTAGTTTAAGTGTACCACTAGTTTGGGCATATCGCAGCGTCATCGACAACGTTTAGGCCACCATTCTCGGCTGACGCCCTGTTGTCGGTAGGAACATCAGCGAAATGTTCCAAAATTTTTGCTACAAAAAGCAGATTGTTTTATCTGGGTTCATTTTGCAAAAATGACGAAGTCTGCCGGATTATTAGCGAATTACTGATGAAGATTGATTGCCCATCACGAATGCCCCAAGAATAATGATAGAGGCTTCTTGAATATTGATCATGATTATGCTCAATTATGCCCACCAAAGTGTTGATTATGGATTGTTGGAAAAGTTGGGGAAAACCATGGCAAACCCCATTAATCCCCGTCATTGATCCCCGTCATTGATCCCCGTCATTGATCCCCATCGATCCCCAGCATTGATCCCCATCATTGACTTGATGAAGCAACTCGGTGGCTGCAGAGGCTTCCACCGTTCAATTCGTTGAAGAAGCAGCGCCACCTGAGGAGAGGGCGCTGTGACATGGGCGACGCATTTGGGAATTTGGTACCATGTGGGTTTGTCCATCAATGGGTGTACCTACTAACCATCCAATGATATATACAAGTTATATAAGCATTATTAATAGGGAAACTCACCAGAAACAGGCTATAGGGGTACACCATTTCGAGGACAAACCCACACAAACACACACATACAGAAAATGCTGAACCCAGCAATTTAGGTGCATTCGCCAGTGTCCAAAAAAGAGCCAAAGTCCAGTGTTCAATAACCAGCCAGCGATGTCTCAATCATGAGACACGAAATAGATGCATGAATGATTGCTAATAGCTATCCATCCAGAGGTGGAAAGATGAACGAACGGATGATGATGGATGTGGATGGATACGCAGATAGCTTCAAAAACGTGCATCTCTGCTCATGGGTTTCGTATGGGTTTCCCCAGGGTCGCTGATCTGGTTCCGCTTCCCCACGTGCTGAGGTCCAGTGTTGAAGATCTCAATTTGTCAGTTAAATTCCCCTGTCTTTGCCAAGCAATTTGGTACTTATGTCGTGCTTGTATGACGTGAGCACCTGTTGAATGCCTGGTGAAAACCTGGTGACCACATGGTAACCCCAGAGTGGCAACCCCCCAGAAAACGCTAACTTAGGTTTAGGGTAACTACCCACTAGACTAGATATAACTATGTATGGGTAGGTTGCAAACTGTGAGCCAACTTCACATGATCAACCAGAAAAACATAGTAACCACTTGGTGCACCAATGGCTCACCAATGGCTTCACCAATGTTGACCACAGGGGTACCACTCTGTAGGGCAACCGGGCGCTATGAAGGACGCCCGCCAGGAGCCAGCCGAAGCGGCGCCGCCCGAGTTACCAGCACCAGGTCTGGGGTCGGAGCACGTCGTGGCTGTGGAAACCCTGGGTGTCTGTGGAAATCCCACGGTTTGACCATGGGAAACCTCAAGGAAATCCATAGGAAACCCGGGCTAATGCAGATGTGTGCAGATACAGGGGCCCTTGGTGATTTCTTTTTGTTACATCGACTAGTTGGTTGAGAGAGGCCATGGGTGAAGGTTGAAAGGCGTTGCACGCCACTGATCTTTGAATGTGGAGTCGTTGCCCAACCCCATTTGGTGAATCAAATCTAGTCTCCGAGCCTTGGGCGCATGATCAGCAATCTCAGGCTATGTGCGAAGTCAAAGAAACCATATACGGAGATTATGTGTGTATATAGATATTCAATATGTGTGTATGTCTATATGCGTGTGTGTGTGTGTGTGTGTGTGTGTGCGCATGTCAGTGCAAACGTGTCTTACACGCACGTGTGTAGACACATGATTGCACATGTATCGATGTATGTCACAACCTGTATGTTTGTAATGCTGATAGTCGGAAACATGGGACCAGGCACGTAGATAATTTTGATTCCACTCCAATCACAGGATAGCACTAGTATTAACGTTGAGAATCGAGCTTCGAAATGGGGTAGCAGCCACTTTGTGATTTCGATAGATTCACCGGTATGATCAGTATGAAGCAAATTGCGCCAATAACATCTACATACTGAAATGATAACAACACCCAGTCAATTTCACCAACGATGAGTCAACACTACAACCGCGTGGTTTTGGTAGCTCACCAGTAACAATGAACCTGGTTGGTGCAACAAGTGGATAAGTATTTGCCGATGACTATTGATTTCGGTAGCGCACCAATGCCAGTGGGATTGCTTAGCAGTCGCATGAGCTGAGATGAGCAGTCGCGCTGTACATGGCGCACCTGCAGGGATAGTCTTGCAGCTCTCAACCATTCTTACCGTTGAACCACGGTCATTCACCATTCTTGTTCTTTTCTGTTGTCACCTGATTTCATAGAGCATTTTCTTAAACCACGATAATGTATTGTTTCTCAACCACTGTCATAATGGTTTCTACCATCGCTACCCAGAATTGCGATTAATCATCGTTCTTAATTCTTAACCATTGTTCCAATAGCGACCGTGGCCGTTGTGATAATGATCTCAACCCTCTAGGAACCTGGCAATGCATTTGAACCAGATTTTCCCGTGAAACCCTGGGAAATCAGCAATGGTGGATTTTCCATGGCCAGGTTCGGGACTACCGTAGGGTACGCCGCGTACATATCTCAGGTGGCGGTGGTCCCATCAACCTGGCCGCCGCTGTGCGGGCTCCAAGGGGTGGTGCTTCCGGGGCTGATCTGACGCTGGAAAGCTGCTTGAAACCGTGGAAGTTTCCAGTCCAACCGGTTAGATCAGGGTAAACATGGTGGTGATCATGGTGATTGTGATGGTAAATGATGGTAAATGATGGTGATCACTCATGAATAAGGACAAAACATGGTAGAACTTGGTAAAAGATACTTACATGACACCAGGTAATTGCTAGTGATGTTAAATAGAGATTAATGGCTAGTAGCCCTGGAAACTTGCAAGGATGATAGGTTGATACTGATCCAAAATTTGGAAAGTCACCTGGGACAATGGTTGACATTCAAGACCATGGTTAATGAAGCGGGGGTAAGGGTTGAGAATGGTTGGCCGTCGTTGTCATTGCTAACCATGGTGATACGGATGGGTCATCCAACTCTATGGTCGACGTTGGTATCGACCTACTTAGCGATGATTTTCGATGAACGTTGAAGTAGTGGTCTTTGGATGTATCATGAGCCTAAAGTCTTGAACTGGTTGCGTCCCCTGATTTAAAAGAACAAACCCAACCCTAGACGACAGGAAAAGACAACTCCTTGAAGGGTCTGCGGGTAATGCTTTGGCCATACTCATACAGCTTCGCCTAACATGACAGAAGCATCACAAGTGTATTTCATTCTTCCTTTTATGCTTTTGCTACTCTTGTGCTCAATTATCTCTGTAACGGTTACTTTGATTTTTGGAGTATGGCCATTCTCCTTGTTTTTACACTCAAAGTCATCATGGTTGACTCCTACTACTGTCATTCTTCATGTGTGTTTTTGAAACTTGTGTTTTGCAATTGGTGTCGTTAAGATTCAATGACGGTTCTCATGGTTGAAACAGCAGTGCTCGGGCCGAACCCTACACTTGTCAATAAAGGATGATGACACTTTTAACAACGGACAAGAAAGGGCTGCTAGAATTCAAGGATGCTTCACAATGGAAGAAATCTTGGTTGGTTATGCTTTTTGCCCATTTTTTCCCTCCTCTGCAAGCTAGCATCTGTTTTACCCATGAGACCTGACAAACCCAGGAAACGCCCAAGTAAAAGACCCTCCGTGAGTCCAACAGTGACACGGCACGTCCCGGGCAAAACCATTAGATGCCAAGGCAGCAGCCATGGCTCAGCGCAGGATGAGCCGAGTAGCAGCGAAGGCAGAGGCCGAAGCTGTGCCCTGGCAGCTGGCCTTGTCCCTACGCACCAAACATGGCGGTCCATGGGGAGAGCATCCGCGATTCCAGGGGAGCATAGACACATGGATTGTATGAAGAAGGGTACTTAGCTTGGAATTGCAAACCTCGCGAACAAACATGACTGTAAACTTGATCTATGGTATGATGTCACACCGTGGTTTGGTGGCCTGCAAACTATAGCTCTTGATTCAGGAAGATTCTCATTATATGGTTTTCCGAGAAGTCCCCTCACTCGCCAGACATTAGGGAACGAGCGATTGTATGACTTGAGGAAACCTCTACGAGCTTTGAATGCAGCTGTTAATGGATCAGTGACACAGTTGGCTGTCGGAAGGTCTCTAGACCATAGCCTCATGAGTCTCCAAGGTGCAGGTTCACCTTGCTTCATCCTAAGCCGCAGGCCAAGCCAGAAGCAACGCCCAAGGCGGAGGCCAAGCAACAGGCACACCAGAGCATCATAGCGCTGGAACCCACATTCTTCTTGTGTTCCAACTGTGGCAATCAGATCTTTTTCAAGACATTTCTGATTGGGGTGGAATATGAATATGGGATGATATGGGTGTGTGTTTCAGAGGTGCTTTCCAAAGTTTCATAGCACGCCTTTGCGCATGGGATCTCGCGTGAAACGGCCGTGAAACGCACCGACTCATCGAATCTCCAACCACCAGGCCCCGGAACCGAAGCCGAAACCGGCGGCGAAGGCGGCCGTGCAGGACTCCCCGTGGGTTCATGGCGCCAACGAGCAGACGACTTGGGACGTTGCACTCCTGGAAGCAGCTTGAGCCTCCCAAGGCGCAAGAAATGTTTTCAATAGGGATGCCATTAAAATACTTCTGGCAAAAAATCAGCAGTGGATGACTGGTGGATGTTAGCGTCGATCATTCGTGGTAATCTGAGTAGTCGTTTTCAATAATCAGCAGCCATCAATATCCCTCAACCTTCATTGATCATCATTCAGTTTCAACAAACATCATTTAACCATGGTCAACCATCATGAAATATCATTCAACCCCTACAAGCCAGCAATAGCGTCCGATTCACTTCCAAGAACCCATATCTAACCAGTACCAACCATCACGAGCACTCTTCTTGACCATGAGGACTGTCAGTATCAAACGTATAAGCCACAACTAGTATCAACCATATCAACCGTTCAGACAACATATTGAGCATATCAACCCAAAAACGCTATATTAACCACCTGAAAACATACCATACCTGCAATATTTAAGCCATATCTCTCTATTAAGAAGATCGGGACTGCAATATTTTAACCCATCAACCATTAAGGTTCAGAATATATTAACCAGAAAATATTCAGAAAACCCTAACGGTTAAACCTACAAACTAACCATGACATAACATAGCATACCTATGAATTAGCCATGACATAGCCAAGTAACCATAACATCCAACCTATCAACCCTCCACAGCCATGGCTTTGTCACGTGTCCCCTGCCGTCTTTGGAGGACGACGCGCCGCATGCAGCGCCTGTGCCGCCTGCGCCGGCGTCCCCGGCGCCCATTGCTGGGGACGCCCAGTGGTGGGCGGGGACGGCGCAAGTCATGATGAATGAGTCGAACTGATGGTGAAATGGTTCAACTAATGGTGAATTGATGGTGAATTAATGGTGAATAATGATTAATGATGGGTTTAATTTAACCAATTGATGGTCAAACGAATGGGGAACTAATGGTGAATCAATGGTGAATCAGTCTAACTATACAATGGTTGAACCATTGTGGTGTATTTAAAGCATGGTTAAACTTATGGTGTATTAACCGTTACTGATGGGTTTAACTAGTATGGAAGTAATGATGGTGAATAATCATGTTAAACTAAATAGTTAAATCAATGGTGAATTAATGGTGAATGATGACTAATGATGGGTTTATCTAATATGGGGTTAACTATCAGGGTTCATGGTGGATCGTTCAATTCAATTGATGGTCAATAATCATGTTACAACCAATGGTTGGATGGTTGAGTAAACTGTAATGGTAGACCGTTGGCAATCACGGCAAAGCTAATTGTGAATTAGCCGATGCTGTAAATAATGGTTCAACTGATGATTAAACTGATGGCTCATAATGGAGGAAGTGATGTTGAGACTGATGGCCGATAATGGTTATGCTGATGGTTAAACTCACGGTCAAACCAAGTATGGTTAAACTCGTGGTTAACGATCATTAGTCATGCTTGGTTGGCGATCAGTAGTCATGGTTAGTGATGGGATATGACCATGAATCATGGTAACTAATGTTCATTTATGATTGTCATCATGGTTCGCAATGAGGAACCCCTGTCACCAAGAAGTCATGTGTCAGAAGCAGGTTCTGATTTGGAGCGGGGTTGGCTTCCGATGCTGCTCCGTTTGAAGGGGGCTTCATCCTATCTTGTTGTGGGGGTCTTGGTTGTCCAGCCATTGATGTTGCACTCTTCATGCCCATCTTTGATCTGCGTGTCATCATTCCTTCGGCCCAAGCTTTCTGGACTTCAGTGGGTTGTTGGTTTGTTGGTGTCGCTGTGGTCATTGTCGTCTTCAGTGTCATCGCCCTCCTGATTGTTGTTGTTGTTGTTGTTGTTGTTGTTGTTGTTGTTGTTGTTGTTGTTGTTGTTCTTGTTGTTGTTTCATCATCGCCTTGTTTTTCAACCACCATGAGCCGCCCCAAGCCAGCGTGAATGCCTCAGGGCTTGTTCGCTGCAGCAGAGGAGGTTGCACCCAAGGTGGGACGGAGGAGATTGGTGATGCCAACCACGACTGGCCCCAACCAAGTAATGCGAGATCCATTACGGTTCACGTCGGTTCATGAGACTTGACAATGATGAACAGGGGCTGTGTGAGAGTGCCATGGGAGTAATTCAGCGAAGCCATTCTTTCATCAATTTCCCACTGACCGATGATCAACGGAAGAAATCTCTCACGCGAATGAGGGCCTTCGACGAAAGTCTCCACGGTATCACCTGGCTCCGGTGCACCTGGCTCAGCCACGGACCTGCGGTCAGGCGCCGGTGCGACAGCCTCCGCCACCACCCAAGGCGCGTTGCCTTGGCGCACCGATATGCCATGGTCGCCGTTAGCTGCATCCTGGGTTGATGGTCCCTTCTTGGATCATTGCTTAACCAGCCTTCAACCATCCTTCAACCATCATTTTTAACCATCACTTAACCATCATTTAATCATCATGAAAGCATCGATTGAGCCTTTCACCACCATCTAACCATCATTTCGCCACCCTTGAGCCACCATGACTCATTTCTAACCATCCAACCGTCCCCCAAACATCTTTCCTGCCAGGCCAAAGCTGGAAGCGCTATGACGCCACAGGCCTCCGGGGAAAGCAGGTGAAGAATGGCTTACAATGGTGGGTTTTTGATGGTTTAATGATGGTTAAATGATGGTTTCATGATGGGCCGTGATGGTTTTTATACGGATTTACAAGGTGGTGAAAAATGGTTGGCACTCATGGCTAAATGTTCATGGTTGATGTTTAAACCGATGGCCAATGGTGGTTGATTGGTGGTTTAATTTGGGATTAATTGATGGTTTATATAATGATGGTTAAGAACCAGAAATAATCACTATGTACCAGTAATCAGCAGTTATAAGGAAGTTACACGTTGCTGTGAATGTAAGACGTGGTGATAGCCACGTTGGCCACTGATCAGCGGCGATAGCTAAGCAATAACTGGAGCTGATTCACAGGGTAGTTTCATCAGCCAAGGGCCAGTTGTGACTGACACCTCGACCAACGTTATGTGAGGGGCTCCGAAGCCTGGGAACTTTTGAGGAACTGATAGGGCTTGCAGGGAAATGAAGGGCCCCAGCATGCGCCAGGAAATGATTTCGGGTTTCCCCCGGCACCACGTTTTCGGCCACATTTTGGGAAGCAGCCCACGAGTGCCACTTCAACTCACCCGAACCTGAGTCTAATTCTAAGCTCAATTGATCTTACCGCCGCATGGCGAGCTATTGTCAATCACATTAATCATGAGTGACCAATATTGACCATATTTTCCATTCCTTATCATTGCATTTTGATCAGTGTAGACCAGCATACAGCGACATTCGTGGATCCGAAGCACAATCTACCCATGTACAAAACCCTTTGGCGCGACCAGCTCGTTGGCCCGCGGGGGTGTTCCCAGCTGGGACCCACATGGTGGTCACTCCAGTCTGTCTGAGGCAGCTCTGAAGTTACGGCGCTCCATTGTCGGAGGGCTCAGGTTGGTGATGCCGCGATGCCCTGGAAATGCGAATTGACTCAGTGAGCATTTTTTTTCCATTGCGAGGTGAGCATCAATGGGCGATTGTGAAATGACTCAATTACCGTGGAAACATTACTATTTACTATTAACCAATATCAACCATTATTTATGATGGTAAATGATGGTTAATGAATGATGGCGAATGATGGTTAATGATGGTAAATGATGGTTAATGATGGTTAAGGATGGTTGATGATGGTTGACGAAGGATGATTAGTGATGGTTAAGAGGTGCTTTCTTTGCCGATTATAGCGCTCGTTTATTAGGTAGTTCCTGGTGTACATATGGATGGCTGTCACAGGCACACAGTCTCGATAGAAGTATTCAAGGGCCCGAGGTCATTGGGCATCCTTGCTGTTGTTTGATCCTGTGTGTCACTGTTGTCAATGATGGTTAATGGTTCAATGAATTCCTCCGGGAAAGCATCAATCACCCGGTGAGCGTTCAGGCTTTGGTCACTTTACTGACCAAGTGTTTGGCCATGAGAAGGGAATAGATGGCTGCAGGGAAGCATCTTGGAGCCGGCGCCGAGCAAAAATAATAGCTGAGATTGAACAAATAATTGCTGACAACTTGTTAATAGCTAATAGCAAGCTAATAATCCTAAGCCTAATACTAGCTAATAACCAGCTAGACACTCAGCAACCATCAGCCATCATTGTTGACAACTTGTTAATGATGGCTTAGGATGGTTTGATGGCTGATGGTTGCTGAGTGTCTAGCTTTCAAAGTGCCATCAGATACATCCATCACCCAAGCTAGCTGTTTGATGTGAGTTGAACCACCATCAATAATAGGAAAACCACCCAGTTGAATGGGGTGGTTCTTCACGTTTATGTCAGTGTGTTTTCTAGCAAATGAACATCGTTGCAGTGATAATCCGCCATAGGCATGGCGGGTTGAGCTTCGGGATGTTCATTTGGGGGCAACGTGAGATGCACAATGATCCACATCAACACACCCCTATATTTGATTATACAATCCCAGCTATTTAAGGTAAACCTGGGGTGGTTCATGAACAAATGGATCATTGCCAACCATCATCGAACATTAAATACACCACCCTTATATACCAATGGGTTTGGCTGGTAATGGTGTCGCTACAAGTCCTGTGGGAGGGCGCAGTCAAAAAATATACCATATAAGTGTTTAACAGTTTTGCCATAGCTGAGTGAATTCTGTAACATTTAACTCTCAAGTTCGAAAGGGATCAGTTTTCACTCCATGGTTGATTGGATCGACATCGGTCGCTCCCTGGTTCTGGATAGCATCAAAGTGGGACTGGCATTCTACGCGGATAGCTTCCGCCTTGAGTCTCTGGGATTGGGCAAGTGCGCTGGGAAGCGCAGTGATTCCTCGTTCCTGGAGAAGACAGCGCAGCAGTGCTTCTCCGAGGTGAGCAAGTGTCTGGACTGCGAACGGGAGCGGCGGAGCTTGACCCAGAAGCTGGGGGTTTGTGGACAGGGTTTTCACTTCTTCAGTTTTTTCTGGGGACTACTTGCTGGTGGTTTACTGCTAGGGTTCATTCTGGTGTTGCGAGCTCGTATTCTTGCTACTCAGTTGGCCCCTGTTACTGCTGGTTTGCCGGTAGAGTTGGTAACCCCTGCCAAGAGAAAAGACAGTCCAGTTGCTACTCCTTGGACGGAGAGTGAGTCAGATGACGAAGTGGCTTCAGCAAGATTGCGTGCTCGTGCGCTTCGTGGATGACCCCACCTTGTTGCACTGGCGTTCCATCCTGCTGCCTCTTGAGGGTGACAAAGTTGTGGTGGTGACGCCAGACAGGGACATTGAAGTCACAGTGTTACGGGTGGGTGAGACATACAAAGAGATCCGACGCATGGATGGTGATAGGCTACCAGCTGGAGTCCGTAGCAACAAGACCTACCTTCCGAAACACTCTCCTGGTGGTAACATTGGTAGAGACGAGTATGCGAGGTTGGTTGAGAGGGCTGGTAGATACAAACATGCTTACCATGATCGACGCAGGCTGCAGGGTCGTACAGATACAGGGGCCAGGGCAACCGGAGATCCAGCTGCAGCTGGTCAAGCCCCTGCCCCCGAAGCTGCGGGAGCTGATGATGTGGTGCATTTGATTGTGTATCGGTCTGGTGCTGGCGGTATCGGGGATGAAGTTGATGTACCTCCTGGATCTTCAGTGCAAGTGGTGAACGGTAAGAGCTTTAGCCTTTTTTTCATGGGTGGTGAGGAGATTCTGGCACGGCAAGTGGCGATCGCTGATGTTGATCGCATGCAGGATCTACTGAAAGTGGCGTCTCCGGTTCCTGAAGAGCCGGAGAAAGATGTTAGAGTGTTGCCAGTGCTCTTTGACGCTGCTGATGAAAGGTGGCGTACCATCCTGGAGGCCACCCCTGACCTCGAGGAGATCGACTACGATGACTTCCCGCTGAGAGGGCCACGCACTGTCTATCATGACATTAGGCAGTTGCGTCGTCTGGGGATGGACTTTGTTCAACACCATGAATCTTGGTTGAAGAAGTCAGGTGTGCGCATGACGGATCGCTGTGTGCATGAGCATTCATCCATCTGCAGGGTGCTCAACTACATGCTCTGCTATGACCAGTTGAACCTTGGTGCTTTGGCGAGTGCAGAGGCCCTGAACAGGAGGAGATCGCTGATAGAACATGCACACTCTGGTCGACCGGAGGCACCTAGCTATGAGGCTGCAGAAGAGATGCTGGGAATCAGAGAGAGCAGTGATGGCTCCTTGGTGGATCCTTCGCTTTTGCAACAGACTGCAAAGCAACAGGCGGCGAAGGCAGAGATCTTGAAGCAGTCCAGGCTTGCTTCCGAAGAAAAGAAGCATGCCAAACGTCAGGGCGATTCTGAGGAGAAGGGTGGCAAGAAAGGAGGAGGAAAAGGAGCCCCCAAGAAGGAGGGGGCCAGTGATCCCTAAGATGAAGATGAGGGGGGGTCGGTCTGGCACCACTGGCCCACCTGCAGATTTCTCCGGTGTCAAACAGTTTTCCTGTGGGCCTTTGGCCCGGCATGGGGACCTTCTGCCTTTACCCATGCCCTATGATGATGGTTTTCCTGGTCGGGTGGATGAGCTGAAGTCTCGAAGATCGCAGAAGCGAGTTGCGAAGAGAAGGAAGGACCTGCAAGACGCTCAAGACAGTGTGTGGGCCCTTAACCACCTTGCCGGCTTTGAGGATGAGGCAAAGTGGCCCGACCATGTGAAGAATCAGGCACAGGCAGAATGCATGAGGAGGATCAGGCAAAGTCATGCTCAACGTCCTCCACCAATTCAACGTGAGACCGGGCAGGAAGCGCTTAGGCAGCTTCTACGTCACAAGGGAGATCGAGGATATGCAGACGTCCTTGATAGCCCAGGGCAGTTGGCAATTTTCGTGCGAGAAAGGTTGTCGTTACCTAGAGACCAGAAGACTCCAGTGTTGCTCCGAAGCATCCTCCCAGAGGCTGAGCAGAGACGCTTAGACAGCTTCGAAGAAGAGATGATGCTTTCTCCCGAAGAAAGGGCTGCAGTGTTGGAGAAGGGCTTGACGGGGATTGCTACATGGATCCACAACTGGCCAACCATCCCAAGAAGTACCATCAATTCATTGCCGACCTCTACCAGTCCAAGCTTATAGGTTTTACCTTACATCCCAAAGTTCAAGTAGGGGCCTTCGTTGTCACCAAGAAGGGCAACAAACAACGGCTGATAGTAGATGCTAGGCGCACCAATAAGCTGTTTCGAACACCTCCCACTACTGTTCTGGGATCTATGGAAGCTTGGGGTCGACTTGAAGTTGACGGTGATCAGGGTGAGCTTTTCCTGGCACAGGAAGATGTGAAGGATTTTTTCTATCGTTTGGGGATCAGCAAAGACCTGGGTGAGTATTTTTCTCTGCCGCCGGTTGATGGTAAGCTTCTGCAAGAATTTTTGGGGTACCTGCCGGAGGAGTTCCTACTTCTTAGTGACCATCATGATGCACCTGTTTACCCTCATCTATCCGTACTACCAATGGGATTCTCATGGGCATTTCACTTGGCGCACGAGTCGCACTGCCACCTCTCGAGGCGATGTCTTCCGACGACACCAATGCTTCGAGATCGGCATGCAGCTCCGGTCCTGGGCAAGAGAGCTGGGCAGCACCGAAGTGGGATGCTGGTGTATGCGGACAACTGCAATCATTTTTCCATTGATAGGGGGTTGGTCAACTATGAGCAGGACATCATGCGGGAGACCCTACATAGTCACAATCTAGATACACACGATGTTGTCGAGGGCAATAGCATGGCTGAGTCACTGGGCATTCGTATCAACGGCATTTCTGGGGCCATACAACCTACTCCTTCTCGGGATTGGCGGTTGGATCGAGCACTCTGGGCACTGTCAACTAGACCGGCGGTTTCTGGGGAGCAACTACAAGTGGTCCTGGGTCATGTCACTGTTCGAGCTTTGTTGCACAGGGGGCTCATGTGTGTACTTCGTCATTCGTATGTGTTCGTAGAGCAGAGCCACACGAAGAAGCAGAGGTTGTGGCCTAGCGTTGCGAAGGAGATGGCTATGATTAGAGCTTTGTTACCACTGGCAATTATGAGCATGAGGGCACCACCGTGAGGATCCAAAGGTGTCCAAAGGACATCGTTTCTACAAAAAACAACTTAGTTGTGGTTTGTTGGCGAGAGCTGTGCTCATGCATGCATGCATGCATTGTTGCGCAGCAATGCTGTTGAAGTTTTTTTGTTGCGGATAGGGAAACAAATGAGGCAGCAACTGCCTTGGCCAGAGTCTGTGGACAACATCCACGCGTTGACTTGAAAGAATGAAAAAAAAGAGTCTCAAGACTGAAAATGAGGCAGCCACTGCCTTGGCCAGAGTCTGTGGACAACATCCACGCGTTGACTTGAAAGAATGAAAAAAAAGAGTCTCAAGACTGAAAATGAGGCAGCCACTGCCTTGGCCAGAGTCTGTGGACAACATCCACGCGTTGACTTGAAAGAATGAAAAAAAAAGAGCCTCAAGACTGAAAATGAGGCAGCCACTGCCTTGGCCAGAGTCTGTGAACAACATCCACGCGTTGACTTGAAAGAATTAGAAAAATATGGGCGACCCCAGGAATACATAAAGCCTCACCCTCAAGTTTAAAATTTTTTGGTACTGTTTATGTGTTTGGTTGCTACAGGTTGCTATACACTTGGTTTACCTAGACATCTAGGCATCGGCTATACATGTGCCATCTACAATGATGTTGTATTTTAGGTATTTTCATGTTTACATATGACCAACCATTTGGACTATGTCCATGCGAGGGGGTCAGTGGAACAGCCTTGCAGTGACCCATGTTTCACTGCAAAACCCATCTCAGTTTTTTTGAGTGCCAAGTTGCCTTCACTCAAAACAACCAGCCCAGCTGCTTTCACCGAAACAGCTTCGATTCACCGCGAGTCAGCTTCGATCCAAGTTTTTGCAACCTACCAGCTGGCCGTTCGTGGCCATAACACATCAAGGCATTTGCCTTCCGACTCGTCAGCTCAGCTCGTGCCACCTGTGCGGTCATGGCGGCCCCGCGAGAGTTTCATGATCAGCGTTGGAAGAGTGTGAGTGACTTTCTTGCACGAAATGCCTGGGTGAAACATATCAATGATCTGATTATATCTGATTCATAATTGGAAATCACTTGGCCTAGATGCTGAGAGTAGCTGCCACTGCTGAATTTCCTGGATTGCAAAGCATAGAAAAGGAAATAAACGCAAAATCCAGTCTTGAAAGTGTTTGTTTGACGTGGCATGTATTGAGAATTGATTTGTTTATGTACAGGACACACTTAGGAGAGGTTTTATTCCAGGCGTACCTGCGCATACAAACTATATGTGAACATCTGCGTGTGTGCTTTGCGTCCCCAGGACCCGGAAAGATTTCCTGGACCGAAGCTGATGTGGAAACTCGGCTGTGCATCAGTGGGGCATGTAGCATATACTTAGACTTAGAATTGTCAACGTGCAGCCTTCTTGAACATTTCCATTGGCCAACATAAGTTTAGAATTGCTTGGCGTATGAATTCAATGCTGGATTGGAATCAGCAAGCACTCCATCCGATAGCTTGCCTTCAATCAGTCAAGCGATGAAGCAATCAATGAACCAATTGATTTGAGTCCACATGCTGCTCCAACCCACATGCGGCCTTCCCAGGACCGCTTGGCCCAGAAGTGGAAGTTCGAAATGCCTCGGAGGGCGTTGGATCTCATCTTGAACGATCAGCTAGCTGCTGGTACGGTGCTTGTCGAACTAGCGTCGGAGATTGCGACCCCCAGCTCCAAGGACAGTATTCGCAAATAACCCAAAAGTATTATATGTAGGGGTGTGCTGATTAAGCTGCATCGATGGGGACCCCTCACATGTGCGCCATACTTGAACTGTGTATGTGCGTTTACGCTGTCTCTTTGTTTGTGGGAAACTGTGCCTTCTAAGCATCTAAACTAATGGTGATAGCGAGCAGTTAATTGTTTCTGATGCTCATTATCGATCAACAATGGTATTGAAGTGTTCAACCATCATTGTTAGCAAACCGTTTGCTGCTGAACATTAACCTTTGTTTGTCGCTCTGGACATTTCCAAGTTGCATGGTCAACCATTTCTCTGATGGCTTGGTTACCGGCTGAGGATGATGGTCTATTGGTGTATTAAACGTGTTGGTTCACAAAATAGAAATGATTATGGCTCAGAGTGGTATAATTGGTTTTCATTATGTCGAGGTCCCAAAATATTTTTGGGTGATGGTTCATATTGGTACAGTGCGGGGTAAGTAAGTCATGGCTCAGCTCGCAGGTAACAATTTATTAAATTCATGATGAGTTGAAATATGTTGGAACGACTCGGTCAATGTAACCTAACTGATCAACTACCCATATGTATCTATTCTGTTTAAGGGGGTTGGGACCATGGTTCTAAAGTTTTGTTATCTCCGGTGAAGCAAGAGGAAATATCGAAGAATTTCCTATGGCTGCGAGCGATTTGCGATGAGAACCCTGAGAAGGCCTTGGGTTCATCCAAACTCATTGGCTCTCTTCTCCCGCGCAAATCCAGAAACAGGGGTGTCAATGGGCGCCCTCATATTTTAGAATGCCCCCCAAACATAGTTTTTTGGTGGTCAGCGCTTGTTAAAAGTATTATGGGGTCTCCCCTGGAAGGTACCTTCAGGATTCTACCTTGCTGACAGTATCCTCCGGTTGGACCATTCGTTCAAAGGATATCTTTTGGTTCCACCTGCTGGCTGTACCAAAGTGGAGCAAGCCGGAAAGGAAGCCAAAAGGATGAAGAGACTAATGGGTGCCCTTCGGCATCTTTACCGGAACAGTCCCTGGGTTTAAGAATATGCGTTTTCTTTTCCAAAAGATTTGAATCCCAGAAATGTTGGCCCTAACCTGTTATGATACCGCATGTGCGATGTATCCCACCCACTGTGATGGCCACGCTCTGCCACGGATCGAGCTGGATTGAGGCCCTCACGACTCCTCGGATCCACGCATCGCTGAGCTCAAGGGTCTCCTGCGCATGTCGCCAGAGCGACGTCGCAAGCAGGAGTGAACCAGTCAGGTGCGTTTACATTCATACAAACATATGTACATATTATATTGACACATGTGTGCAACTATGTATGTACAAGTTTATCGGGTATGACTGACAATATTCACATCCATAGAATGATTTCATACAATGATATTTATGTAGAACAAAATATTTCACATATATATTTATGTTTGTTTGATGTAAAGCATGTATGATTGTATGATAGATAAAAAGTACATTGCAATCATGTTACATACACAAGAAACATATGTCTCAATCTGTGCGTGTATATTCAAGTATGCATTTACGAAATTATTACAGTAGTTTGAAAACATATGTTTAAGCTATGGAGAGAGAGGGGTATGCGGTTTCATTGGCTGTTGTGCTGATAAGAAGAATAATTCTATTTTTCAAATTCATATGTACATAAAAATGAACATATCAATATGTATACTTACATACGTATAATGTACATGCATATCCACGTGTGTATGTAGGCGGGCCTGAATCTGTAGTGTCCACACTAAATTTGTTGATGGGTCTACTTGGGTATCCCTCGAGTAAGTGGGGGTAGGAGTGGGGAACCAAACATTTTGGGATACACCTTATGATATCATTCTTTGATGTTCCACTGGTCCATCGCAGTTTTGCGCACGCTAGAAATTCAAATATGTTTTCAACATTAGAAGCTATCCCCTAGGAGGAACCAGAACCTCTTCCTGCTCCAGTAGAAGAACCTGCTCCCATTGAAGATGGTGCCCCCAACCATGACTCTTCCATGGGTGAAAGTGGAGATGATGCACCGGATGATGATAGCAGTTATTCTCAAGATGGTTCCCGAGATGATTGCAGTGATGCTGAGCATGGGCCCCACGATGAACTTGCCCATCACCATGATGATGAAGATGCTGCCTCTCATCATGAGGCTGCTGTGGAGAGCGATATCGAGTTTGAGTCTGATGTTGAATCTGAGGAAGATTCAGGCGATGCTCCCCCAGGTGATGAAGGTTTATCTCCTGAAGAGAAGTTGGCCCGTTTCTGGAAGCGCTATGTAGTCAAGCGGGATTTTCACAACCCCATGCGCGTTCCAGCGAACGCTCAGGCTGGTGAGCCTGATGACGACATGGACGCAGACCTTGCTGACGTGCCAGGGGATTCCTTTGACACCTTTGCTGCAGAGCCACCTTCCCCGCCAGAGGTGCCATCTAGCCCCAACCAAGACCTTCCTGAACCACCTCCTTCTCAGGATTCTTGCCTCGATGACTCCGCAGAGCCTTGCCTTTGGGAAGTTCCTACTCCACCAATGGATGATGAGGATGACCTTCCAAGCACTCTGAGTCCGGGTTCAGCGTGGTCCAGAACCCTTGAAAGTTCGGATGAATCCGGGGCAACATTGGTTCTTAACCCACATCCTTATCCGCGATGGAACCCACCAGCCATCAATGTTCATCCAGCCAGGCCAAATCTTGGAGGTGATGAAAATAATGATGATGGTGATGGTGATGAACAAGAGGGTGGTTTGGATGGTGAACCTTTGAGCCCCTCACCGGAACCTTCAATGTCTCCGCAGGAGGGACTTTCAGACCCGGTGGTGAACCCCAAGGCTGAACCATATGATGAGTCCTCCGATGACGGTTCAGATTCATCGTTTGACGAGGAGGTGGTAGGACCAGATGAGTTTTCGCGCGCCATGGTGGAAGCTTCCATGAAAGCCCAGCAGGATGCTATCAATGGTGCTCCCTCTAGCAGCCAAGTAACCATGCTCACACCCACCTGTGCGCGACCACAATTCTGGGGATTTCCGATGGTTGACACCCCTCCGAAGGTGGAAGTTTCTCAGTTGCTATTTCAGTCTTGTTGTTATGTTCATTTTATCCTTTAGCCTGTTGCACTTTGTGTGGAATTGTTTTGGGTCATGTTGTATGACAATACTTTGGGGTTCTGATTTCATGGGGCAGGTGCTCAAATTGCTTGGCTCAGGCTCCATCTCGTCGCAAGAAGGTCAAGGGAGGCAAGGTCAACAAGGTCAAGAAGGCATCGTTCAAGCGTTCCAAGAGACGGGGACGCGGGAAGGGGGCTGGTTCTGCCCCCAAAGAGGTGGACGCAAGCAGCGAGGCAGTGTGCCCCAGAAGCCCCCCAGAGTTTGATCTTCCAGAATCTACTTCTTATGGGGAATATGATTTGAAGGTGGTCCCTGCCGAAGCATGGCCCTTGGTTGACCGCCCAAACCGTGGCAAACACAGTTATACCCTTGCTGACAACACCGGAGCTGTGGTGGAAGTCCTGCTTGGAAAGCAGGGGTTTTTTGTAAAGAAGGTGAGGGCTGGATTTCCAGGGCCTATCGGCCAAATCACATGGAGCAAGTTTGGGGGTGCAGCGCCAGCCTGGGAGGAAGCTAAAGCGCGTTCTGGGTATGGTGTCCCTGTTTGAGCTGTAAAGTTCACACCGAAGGTGCAGGATCATCCCAATTTCGTTTTACGATATACTTACTTACTGCCTTAGTGTTCTGATGTTTTCCAGCTGTAAATGTTGTCTCCGTTGTTTCAAGAGAAAGGTATGCTCCTAACCTTTGCAATCTTGAGCTGGCGAAAATCCTATTTAGATGTTTCCGCAATACCGCGGAAGGGTTATGCACCATTGTTTTGCAATGGTGGGCATCGGCGGAAATGGATGAACATGTTGTCATAGACAGGTGAGGCTGGTCACATCGAACAACTTTCAATAGATCAATAATCAATGATGCTACGAGGTCCCTGTACTGGATATTGTTTTTGATCTGGAATGTGGTATGGTGGCTGCTTTACCTGCAGGCAAATTTGCATCATCCGTGGTTATCAAACGGGATGTGGCTTTCGATGGAACCTGTGTGGTGCCCAGGGATGCTCTGCGAACATAACACGTTTTGGTTTGACCATCAAATCTGTCGAGGTTCAAATCAATCATCTTGCTTTTCTTGGGAACCACCTTTCCTTGAGCTCTGCGGCAACGCCTTTTGAGCATCGTTATCCAGAACGGTGAGAAAAGAACTTATCGCATCAGCTGCTTCAAGTTTGTAGGCTGCTGCATATCACAAAGCAACGGTATCATCATGTGCTGTCATTTCTCTTTCCTTGGAATCTCAAACCGCCATCTAAGCCAATCTAAGCCAGTGAATTTCCATATGTGGCTTGCGCTATGCCTAGTCCTGGCTCAAGTATGGCCTTTGCGACCAAAAAAAATGTTGCATTCGTTCAACCAATAATGAAAGATTTTTTGTCCAACATCCAGCATTCAACCAAAACAGACCGGGATCTAATTCACATTGGGGCGCAGCGGGGGAATGCTAGCGTCTTCGAATTGCAACAGGCGGGCATGCTGTCAGTACCCCGAAGCTGTCCTCCAATCTCCTCTTGACCCAGGATCGATCCAAAGCGCTGAAAGTGCTGGCCTGACGCTGAAGGCCAGCAGTGGTGCAGCCAGGGCTGGGTCCAGCACAAACTGCTCCTTTGGGGATCAAACGAGTTTTCGTTCGTGGGCTTGCCAAATCAAAATATCAAAGAGGATTCAATCAATTGAGGTTAGTTAAGCTGCGTGGAACAGAAGATCTAATTAGGGACATATCGAGGCTGGCAATCTATTGAATGGAAATTGGACATCCGCTGGTAGAAACCCTGGGCTCAAATCCGAACAGCCACACAGGACTGGTAGGAGAGGAGACATGGGGAAAGGCTCAGCTCCAACCAGTCGCCGCCATGCTGTGGCCCGGGCGAAAACGGTTCCTGAGGGCATGGATCTTTTACCTCAGGATGGTGATGCATCGAATGTAATGGCGACGCACCGGCGTGAAACCATGGTGGGGCTTCGCAGGATGAAGGCTCCCAAGGTGGGTTAGGGCTAACAAATCAAAAGGTGATGTGCAATACCTGCTCACTTAAAAGAGGACCAAACCATCCCCCTGGGGGCCCATGTTTCCCATTTGTACAAATTGTCAAAACATGTTTGACCGCTTTCAAAACCAGCAACGGCTATTCAAGATGGTTGGAGCCCATTTGTTCTTGGTCTTACAAGTAGAATGGGATGTTGATGAATGGGTTGGAACATATCATGTTAACCTACTTATCACTGGTTTTATTGCTGCAAGGCATTTCACCCACAAGGATTTGGGTGGGCCAGAACATGCCAGATATGTGGATTGGTTGATGCCCCCGATTGTTTTCTAGTGAGTAACTAAAATAAACAATGTGTTTTGCTCCCCGAAAGGTGGTGGCAGTCCTTGCAGCGTTGGTGTTTGCGCTCCCGAACCTCCCTTGGGACACCACACAGCATTGCGAGTTCTTCTCTGGCAAGATGGCCTTGACAAGGGCAGAAATGGATGTGCCCTGTTTGGAATGCAGTAGCCTCATTTCATTGCTTTGTTCCCATGGGAACCTGGTAAAATGATATTGGTTGATGAAAGGTGTGATAAGGTCATCATAGGTCGCATTCAGTTGTACCCATTGGGATTTACCATTTGCTGTGGTTCATATTGTTGTTGAAATGGGGTTTTGGGCCCAACCTTGTTAAGAAACAATATATATGGCTATTTGCAAATGTGCATCTCTAATTTGGGATGGAAGCACTTGTTCCAAATCTATGCTGCAAACCTTTCACCGCGCCAAGGAAGGAAGAACTTGCGCAGCATATGACCTGGAGTACGACCCGGTTTACATGAACATGAACAGTGCTCCTGGTTTCGCCCATGCGATCTACCAGGTGCTACGTTTGGAGCGAGGGTCATCTATGACCCTCGCTCCTGTGTGTAGCAGTTGGGTGTGGATGTTCGCTGGCAGCACTCTGAGTGGGGGGGCGTTTGGCCAGGGAAGGGTCACGTGCTATGATTTTGTTAGCGCAAACATTGAGCTTCAGCTGGTTGAAACCACATATAGATTGGATGTACAAGGACACCATCATATCCATTTGCGATGAACATCTCTAGCAATAATTCATCACTTTGTTCATGCATGTGCTACCAGCTGTTTTGATTGCGATGTGGGTAGAGGTCCAATGTGTATTCTCATCATTTACAAGGCATATGCGTTTGAACCCTGATGGCATCTTGGGTCGATATGTAAAAATATGGTGTGTTGATTCACCTTCGCAGGTGTGTGTGTGAGCGCATATGCGTCCAAATGCCCATCAACAGTTTCATGAATGAAAGAGATGTACATACAGGTATGGTATGCAGCCATGTATTTGTATGCCTGAAAGTATTTCCACACTCTTCTCCCTTGCCCTTTGAAAACTGGGCTCTGCGCATCTGAGATCTCGTGGGACGACTAAGCGGACTTTGTCGTCTCCGCTTGGAGATCCTTCGGTGAGCTTCGTTTCGGAGGGCAACACGATGGCTGCACGAGTGGCATTGTTGTGTTTCCTAGCCCTCTGCAGGGGCATATGGGTTGTCATTGAACAACCTAAAGGGAGCCTTTTGGAAGCTCATCCATCCATGCAAGCCCTATTCAAAACCTGCCTCTTTTGGCGAAAGTTTGTTGCCATGAAAGATTTCGGTACACCAACCAAGAAGGATACGTGGCTCTACTCCAGTCAGGGGCTTAATCCTTGGGACTGCAAAAACACGAAATTGTTTCTGATGAAGCAGTAACAGGGTAAAAGTGTCTTGCACTGATCAACATGGTTTCAGGCCAACCTTTCATAGATGAGCTCTATGACTTTCGACCGCTGCGTCTCCCAAAGATTGACCCCGTAGAGCTTGTGGTGAAGTACACTGACAAGAAAGGTTGTAAAAAGGTGAAGGGCTCCCAGTTCCTTAAGGGATCACAGAGCTACACAAAACAGTGACTTGGTGTTGCTTTGATACCATTGATACCTTTTCTATTTTGACCCTGAATCTGTTCACCCAACAAGGGCTTTCCCATATGATTCTTATAGTCTTAAGACCCGTGTCTCTTTCCCGCGCTCGCCAAGATTTGGGCGGGCAATGGCACGACTGAGAAGCCGACATCAATCCACGGTTCAGCTCAAAGCCAAACTGTTCCTGGCTGCTGCGTTGAAATACCCACAGCCAAAGTCCAGAACCATTGGTGCTGATTACCAGAAGTGGGTCAAGCACGCCAATTTGAACCCAGTGTTTGATTATCTCACATAGTTCTCTTTAGCAGAACTTTTGCAGCTGAGTGGGTTTCATGGTCCCCACTCGCCAACAATTCATTTTGGTTGGCTCGTTGGATCAATGATTCGGGGTAATCTCGATTCACTCAATGGAGCGCGTTTGCAATCAGGCAACATGCCCATGCAGCTCACCAAGCTTTTGCAAAATGCGAAAAATGACCGTGTCATTTCTGAGAATCCATTGCCGAGGTACCCAATATCATTATTTCTTTTAGTTAGGTAAGGTTCATCCCAAAAAGAATTTGCATTGCGCCAATGAAACCCCACAGTGGATAAAATTATCCCTTTCCAACCTTTTCCCGGTGCTCTGACAAGAATTGTGGTGACTTCCACAGAATTTGGCCTGCAGGCCAAAGGATGCCAAGAATGGTGCTGAAGACCTTGGGAAAGCGAGGCTTGCTGGGTGACACTGCTGGAGGCCTATGGTTGGAGATGTTTTTTCATCAAAATGGTTCATTTGAAAGGTGTGATTTGTCGGGAATTAGTTGCGCTTTTTCGGGAAAAGTTGCGCCTTGTATTTGGCACTTTCCCAACATCGATTTGGTATGGCTACTCTCTGCATTCTGAACCACCCCTATCCGATCCTCAGGTTTTTGTGGCCCAAAGTTGTGATTTGTGACTATAGGCGCTTCAGCAAGCGTAGGTCACTTGGGTAACTTGGAATGGCCAAAAAAAGCAAGGCAGCTCCGCCGCCAACTCGACCCAGCCATAGACTGACAACGAAAACCAGGCCAGAATCGGCAAAGGATAGTCCCACAGGATCTACTTCAACAAGTGCTTCTTCGAAGAAGGCATCTTTTGTCTATGAAACCCCCAAGGACCAGCGAACCGCCTCTTTGAAGTCACCGCCAAACACACCCGTTCTCAAGTCTATCTTGAAAAAGAAGCAGAAGGATGTTGAAGTTGAGATGATGGTGAAAAAGAATGCTGAGAATGAGGCCAAGACTAGCACAAAGAACCAGAACCGAGGAGATGAGGCCAAAAAGAAGAAAGGATCTGAAGATATTTCCAAGAACAAGGCAATCAAGAAAACAGAGGACCAGAAGAAGGAGACGAGATCCAAGGAAAAGCAGACTGGTGAGAAGAAAGATCAGAAGAGTGGCAAGACAGATGACAAGAAAGAGATGAAAGAAAGCAGGAAGGATGACACGAAAGACAAGAATGACAAGAAAGAAAGCAGGAAGAAGGAGAAGGAGGAGGCTAAAGACAGCAAGAAGAAAGACAAGAAAGACAAGAAAGAAAAGAAAGAAAAGAAGAACGATGAGGAGAAAGACAGCAAGAATGGTGGCAAGGAGAAACGCAAGAGGGATGAGCCAAAGGAAAAGGAGAGCCAGGCGAAGGAAAAGAGATCGAGCGATGAAAGGACAGCGGAGGGGGAAAAGAAAGAGGAGGCCAACTGCGACCTAGACGTCGTCCCAGATGATATGGATGAGGAGATGGAGAATCAGGAGGAATTGTTTGACGAAGATGATGAAGAGGAGGAGGAGGATATCGATGATATCATCGCTGAAGCAGAAGCAATGTTGGCCGATGACGAGGAAGGTGAGCTTGACAAAGAGGATGACGAGGCTGACCAGGAGGAGGACACAGATGTGAATGAGGAAGATGAGGGAGGAGAAGAAGAAGCGGCTGAACAAGATGCTGTGCTGATGGATGAAGATGCTGGCAGTGCCAATGCCTCTAGTGACTCATCTTCTGATGATTCCGCTGACAGTGATGGTGGAACTGCTGAGCCTGAGTCCACTGCCCTTGTGCCAGCGGAGCCTGCAGGAGAACCGCAAGATCCTGCAGCCAAGGGCGCTGCCATTGCAACCGCTGCTGAGAATTCTGCCCTTGTCCCAGCTCGTGCTAACAGTTGCTAGCTATGCAATTCAATCAATGTTTTATTGGATGTTAAACCCCCAACCATGGGCTTTTAAATATTGCAAGATGATCTGGTTAATGCGATATTCATCTCTAATTTCATTCAGTGAGAACGGGATGAGATTTGTTTCCCATAGACACATCCCCAACAATGGCATCCCAATTATCTAACTCGATTCTCTTTTGATCAAGCCACCAATCCAGGTGTCTCGCACAAGCGAGAATGGAATCAATTCACGAGGGAGGTTTGCAACAAGAAGAAGTTCCCGGTGAAGTTGTCAGAGCATCTTGCTCGGGATAAGACGGATCTATTCAACCTTTGGTTGGACAACGGAAAGGATCTTCATGAGCTACTTGCCAGAAACTTACTTTTGAACACCCTTTTCCACTGGCTGCTGTTTTTTGGTTTCCGGGTAAAACCTTTTAAAGCCATTGTTGGAGATGCTATCTTTCTATAGATGGGGTTTGCCTAGAGCAACCGCTGCAAATGTTTGCCCATCATTTCCCATCCAACTCTCAGGGTTGCCCTGGTCATCGAGCGCAAAGCAGAAGCAATCAACCGATCCAAAGGCGGCAGGGAAGGAATCAAAGCGCGGGATTTGGAAAACAAATACCCTGCCCACAAGGCCCAGAAGTTGATTTCTGTTTTGAGATCAAAGGGATTATGGTACTATGATCCTGACTTTCCACAAGATGAAGAGGACAGGGGTTGCACAAACAAATTATTCCACAATCAAATTTTGAGGCGAATAAAACAGCTATCAAATCTGTGATTATTACACGTAAATAAAATGATCCAACTCATGGCGCTTACCCCAAAAATGAGGCTGTGGGGAAAGAACTGCAAACCATTCTGTGCCCGCAGGAAATCTACTACTATGCTGGCAAAGCGCGTTCTGTGACTCACGAGAATGTGACAACTGAGTCCATCAAGTTGAAAGCGGTCACCAACCCAGACCACCAAGCCCTTTGCGAGATCACTGGTGATGCAGGTCCTCTCGCAGCAGGGGCCCTTCCACATGTTGAAAGTGGCCAGGCCGACGGCGACAAGAACACCTGGGAGGCAGTGTCTGCAACTACGGTCGCCAAGCGCAAGGCCAAGAGAGCAGATCCAGATCCTGCTGTCGTAGTGGAGCCCAAAACCATTGAAGAGAATCTTGGTTGTTGATGGCAATCGTCATTTTATCCGTGATGCTTTGTTGATGCCATGACCAGCTTTCGTACATTGTGTATCCCATGTTGCAGCCAAGAATATCTGTTGCAAGAATTTGGGAGTCCACTCCACCAACTATATATAATCGTCACACGCTGTACCCATCTCTTGGTATCAAGTCCACCCCAAAATCATTCCAGCCAGTGCTACTGGCTAGTGGTAAGCCTGTCCGGTGAATACTGCCCAGGAAAGCGAAGGATTCTATGGCGACAGCTTTGTCCCATGCTGCTGAAGCCAGGAAGCTCTCGTTGTCCCTGAAGGGGGTTGACTATGGAGGTGAGCTTAACCAAAAGTTGATGAACTCGTCGCAGAAGCTTGAGCGCATCTACGCGCTCTTCAATGACGCATTGGGGAAACCCACCAAAGATGAAACCAAACTCGAGAAGTATATCGAGTTGACTGAGATCCAAACGAAATGGTTTGAGAAAGCCAAGGCAGGAGATGGTTTCAAACAAATGATCATAAATGCTCATCGCTGGTTACGGATCATCACAGTGGCCACAAACCAATCTATGGAAATAAGCCACCAAACTCATTATCATATGCAATTAATTGGTATGATTGGCAAACATCAGGTTTATCATAAGCAACCAGCTGGTATGATTGGCAAACGCACCACTACACAGTAGCCAAACTCAGAGGCCATGTGTGCCATCATACCCCATCATTTTCTATTGAAGCTTTGTTCGATCAAAGTCCATTCGCCTTTTTCCACATGACCTCCCCACCAGGTGGCTGGAAGGGCATTGATCAATGGGCTGAATTCCAAAGCGAAGGCCAAAGCCAAGTCAAAAGCCAAGGCTGCGGCCAAGAAAGCCGAAGAATCCTCGGAGCCTGTGAAGTCACCGCCTGCAGTTGGTGAGAGCTGAGCATTTTGTTTTGAGACCGGATTAGCATCATAGCCAAATGCCATAGGGCGCTGAAAGCGATTGGGGTTGCTTTTGAACAGCACCGCGGGCATCAGTGACAAGACTTGATCTGCAGCGAACAAAAAACAACCACGTGCATTACTTTCGAAATATCATCCATTCCCAGTCAAGTCAACTTTCCGATGATTGTTTTCGATGTTGGTTTGGATATCCAACAAAAATGTTGCCATTGGGAAAGAAATGAAAACACACTACACCATCCAACTGACCACTAATCCAAACCCCGTGGGTGACAAGGTTCCACCCACGCCCAGCGAGTTCGATTCTCCCATGCAGGCCTCCATGAAGCCAGCAAAGCACCTGCCAAGACGTGCCGAGGCAGCAAGAGAAAGGTCCATAGATGGAGTCAACTTATCCAGCCAAGGGTATTCATGTAAACATCAATTACATCATATTATATCCAGCCATGTTCCTCGCAAATCCGAATGCCCCAATGCTTTCACCTACCCAAGGTATAAGAGGAGGCAACGATATGAAAGTCTACCCTTTAGCCATCAAGCGGAGGAGTTCATCCGACTCTCAGCTTCAATAGGATTGCTGCAACACTTACCACAATTAGACAATTGATCAAGTGTCTTGTTGTGTCCTAGGTTTGGTTGGTTCTGGGAAAGCACACATAGCAACCGTGTCTTCCATCGCCCAAGCGCAATCCAGAGACTGCGAGCCTGTCGAAGCAGTCGCACACTTCGCTTCGCTTGGCTCCTACGGAGCATGTGCGTCCAATGAAGAACGGGACTTGCACAGGTGGCTGAAAGGGCTACATGGGTTCAACCTTGAGATGTGCCACATCCCTATGCAGTTGGAAGTAGGTGCCCCAGGGAATCTGTTTGGATCTGAAATTCAACCCTTGGACCATTATTGTTTTTCATCATCTTTTCAAATCAGGTTGCTACTTCGACCGAAAGGAAGACTTTGCTAATTCCAACGATGTTGCCACATGAGTTGTTGCACGAACTGGCTGCTGCTGGTGGGGAACAGGCCTGACTTGGGAACAAACACATTGAGATCGAAGTGTTAACGCTGATGGCAATTCAATTTAGGTAACTAGCAGACTAGCATGTTCCCACTCATGGATCGCTCCACCTCTGTAAAGCACCCTGTCAGTTCAGCAAGTCTATGCTGGGGCACAGGGACCCAGCTGCATTGGAAGAGTTTTGGTCACACATTCTCCAAGTTGATGGATGGCGAGGGCATCCAGCGTTTAGCGATGGCACACTCCCCAAACACCGTGATGTTCTTAGTTGCTCAACAATTTTTTTGACAATCATCTTAACAAGCATGGGGCCCATCAAGATGGAATCAAATCATCCGAGCTCAGGTACTATACCCTTTACGTTTCATGTAGATGGTGCAGAGGTGTACCGTGACACCGAGTTCAACATCTGGAGCTGTGGCAGCTATCTAGCTTCTGGAGATGTATCTAGCTTCACTTACTGTGTTGCCCCCTTTCTTCACCTCGTTCCAACTGCCTCACAATTCTTGGCCGCCTGCATACTCAGGTATTGGATATCAAGTTTCCATGCGTCATAGTTGGCTACAAGAATATGAAGACTGAAGCAGCTACTCGGCTTTGGGTTGAAGCGACGAACGGCTAAGGTTTCAGAAAAGATGTTTGAACATCATCAAATCTGTTTGGCTCTTTGGATCTTAGGTAAGAAAGCATGTGCATAGCACTATTTGTGAGCTCTTTGCATGGAGTCTTTCGTGCGCAACAACTGGAGTTTTTCCCATGGTGGGTTTCCGTGGTGAAGAATTTGATCCGAAGTCCCACCGTCACAAAATGCGAGGGCAAGCTTTGGGATTTGGATGGAGGCTTGTTATTTGGTGTTTTTCTTTTGGTTTTAAGCATGCAATCTGTCTACCTATTCTATCTATCTATCTTTCTTTCTTTCTTCCTTCCTTTCTGTCTATGTACCTCTCCCTGTATCTATTTACCTACCTACCTATCTGTCTGTCTATCTATCTATCTATCTATCCATCTACATGCGACATGCATATGACCACTTGGCACATATACACGCAATCCTTTTTTGGGGGATACTCTGTCAGGGGGGGATATTTCTGTGCCCGCTATGATGCCAAAGCACGCCAACAAACAAATTTCTTTGTGCGACATTACGGGTGCAACCTGATATGCGAGCAGTGTCTTGCTGCGAAGGTCAGCAAAACCACTGACCCTCGTATGAATTACAAGGACTTTAGAGAAGATCTTCCGAGACACTGGACCTGCATAAATCATGCCACTTACCTGGCAACTACTCCGGCTGCTTCGTTGTCACCGTGGCGTGTGATAGCAGGATGGTCTCTGGAATCATGCATGCATGACATGATGCATGTTGTCTACATAGGCACGGGCCGAGACCTTGTGCCATCCCTTTTGGCTGATTGGTTGGAGAGGGGACTGTTGGGCCCGCTGACTGACTCCGTTGATCGTCGGCTACAAGCATTCAGCATAGAAATGAACCAGTACTTCCAGACCCAACGGCCACATGCACGATTTCAGAATTTTGTATGGGGATAAATGGGGAATGTAGTGGTGGGGAATCCTTTGCTTTCCCAAGATTAGCTTCCTGAATCTGCGCCGTTTTTGTTTCACGGTTCACCTAAGGATTGCTGTGCGCAAGCTGGTTTTCACTGCGAAGAACACAGGCCTCTCAAACGGCAACTGCTTTCCAGAGCTGGGTCGAGTTTTCAAGGCTGCCCATGTCAAAGTCTTGTTGGGGTTCATGGCGCTCAAAGCTGTCGAGTTTGCGTCCCGCACTGGAGACACTTGAATTTAGGTACCAACACATTTGGCTCTCTTTGAATGTCCAAAGTGTCTCGCGTTGGTGTTCGCGAAATGCGCGCATGTTTTTTTTGGGGGCAACCCATGGACCATGACATGGATGGAAAACGATTACCAACCGGCCACTGAGGAACACGTTGTGCAAGGTGGAGCTCTTTGTGCTTGGGCTTTGGTTCAAGCCATCCACTTGATGGATGCAAGCGACATCCTGCTGTCGCAGGAGACTGCTTCTGAAATCAAGAATTTTTTGCGGGAGCATTTGCTCCATTGGCAGGGCATGTCTCAAAGATGTGCTGTGCTTGGGTTACAGCGGTGGAAATTAAGGCCCAAGCATCACATGCTTGAACACATTGCGATGTTCACAGGGTCAAGCAGGTTGAACCCGAGGCATGCAACATGCTTCCAAGACGAATCTTTTTTGGGGGCACTGAAAAGAATCGGTGTAAAATGCCATGAAAGCACGATGCTAACCCGTGTTTTCCAAAGGCTGTTCTTACTTTTAAGTCAGCGATGGCAGCAGACCAGAACCCATGCCCGGCTGTCCTGAAGGTCGGAAAACCGTTGCCAACCATCGCGTTGGCGTTGGAGCTGAAGCTTTGGGAGCTGGATGAGTAAACTGGTTCACCATCACTTGGTTGGTTGGCTTCGAAATTATCCTGGCTACACCCTTTTCAGGTATCACCAACATAATTGCGGGGGGTTTTGGATTAAGAATGATGGTTGTGCATAATTCGAAATTATCCTGGCTACACCCGGTGAGGTATCAACAACATAATTGGGAGATGTTGGATTAAGAATGATGGTTGCGCGGAACTCGAAATCATCCTGGCTACACCCTTTTCAGGTATCACCAACATAATTGGGGGGGATGTTGGATTAAGAATGATGGTTGTGCAGAACTCGAAATTATCCTGGCTACATCCTTTGAGGTATCACCAACATAATTGGGAGATGTTGGATTGAAAATGATGGCTGCGCAGAATTCGAAATTATCCTGGCTACACCCTTTCAAGTATCGCCAACACAATTGGGGGGATGTTGGATTAAGAATGATGGCTGTGCAGAACTCGAAGAAGTCCTGGCTACACCCTTTCAGGTATCACCAACATAATTGGGGGGATGATGTTGGGTTTGCTGAACTTAATGGTTATGATAGGTGTTTGTTGCATTCGCGACCCTGCTTTGGGGCTAGCAGCATCGGCAGCAATGGCTGAGCGGCTCTCAAGGTCAATGCGTTGAAGGTGTGGTTGGAGAAATCTTTTGGGACTTGACCATACCAACACCCCATTTTGAGGGAAACATCCAGCAATACGTGGCAACCTTGATAGCAGCCTTCTAGGGTGTATATATATATATATATATACATATATATATTTACATATCTAATGTATTTATTTATAAATTATATATGTTCATATACATACATGTTCCGTGTTCAAATATGTACATGTATGTGCTGACTATGCCCCCCTTTAAGCCTAAAAAAACATCGGTGTTCTGGAAGTTCTGGAAAACCAAAAAGGGTTTGCCTCAGCGTAGTGGTGCAGTGCAGCAAAATTTTGCAACCCGCAGTATCAATAACATGGCTGCCGGTCGAGCTATTACAATTCCTGAAGCCAGTGCGGGGTTAGCAGCATAGCCCCACGCCAAAGACGCAGCAAAACCAAAACTTTGGAGGACGGCCCGGTGCCCCGTCAACAGCCAACATTGGTAGCGGAGCAGCTGTGCAATGTTTTGACACATGTGTTATTGACTGGGAGACTTAAGCCCGCTGTTGTGTGCGTATTGTGATGTCGGCCACGTGCACATGTGCGCGCTCAACTCCGACGACCAAAGTGCAATATCCAATTCATGGTATCATCTACCCACATAGAAACTGCACAAACACCGTGCACCAGAGGTGGCACGCGAGGCAAACCCAAAGATGATGTGTACAGTTAAACCCTAAAGGTGTCGCGTGCGGTTAAACCCTAAAGGTGTCGCGTGGGTTTAAACCCTAAAGCTGTCGTGCGGGCAGGATCAAAACCCTAATTGGAAATTATCAAGTGGTACTTTAAGTGCCCAGGTATATTCCCAGGATTGTATATTTCTTGCTTTCCTGATCTGCTCTTGGAGATGCAAAGCGAAAGTTAAACCCTAAAGGTGTCGCGTGCGGTTAAACCCTAAAGGTGCCGCGGGCGGTTAAACCCTAAAGGTGCCGCGGGCGGTTAAACCCTAAAGGTGCCGCGGGCGGTTAAACCCTAAAGGTGCCGCGGGCGGTTAAACCCTAAAGCTGTCGTGCGGGCAGGATCAAAACCCTAATTGGAAATTATCAAGTGGTACTTTAAGTGCCCAGGTATATTCCCAGGATTGTATTCTTGCTTTCCTTTTCTGCTCTTGGAGATGCGAAGCGAAAGTTAAACCCTAAAGGTGCCGCGGGCGGTTAAACCCTAAAGCTGTCGTGCGGGCAGGATCAAAACCCTAATTGGAAATTATCAAGTGGTACTTTAAGTGCCCAGGTATATTCCCAGGATTGTATTCTTGCTTTCCTTTTCTGCTCTTGGAGATGCGAAGCGAAAGTTAAACCCTAAAGGTGCCGCGGGCGGTTAAACCCTAAAGCTGTCGTGCGGGCAGGATCAAAACCCTAATTGGAAATTATCAAGTGGTACTTTAAGTGCCCAGGTATATTCCCAGGATTGTATTCTTGCTTTCCTTTTCTGCTCTTGGAGATGCGAAGCGAAAGTTAAACCCTAAAGGTGTCGCGTGCGGTTAAACCCTAAAGGTGTCGCGTGCGGTTAAACCCTAAAGCTGTCGCGTGCGGCGGGTCAAACAGCCTAAGATGAACATTTAAATATCACTTGACTTTCAAAAGAGATTTTTAGGATTGTTTGTTGATGTTTTTGCATATGGAGGGAAGTCTCACGCTATGTGCGGGATGATTTTTTAGAAGCATGTATTTTTTTGTTATGTCTGTGCTTTGTATGCGCTGGAGCATGGTTTGCTTGCTTGCATATTTCTTGTTTTCGAGATCCACAGATGCAAACGACATCGTTGAAATACAGAACACAGCTTTACAAGTGAAAGTTGTGTTGTGTGTGTGAAGTTGTCCTTAGTGAAGCTTTGGATCCTCACGGCATGGGATTCTCAACCACTTTGCACAGATGCTAGCTTGAGTGGATATGCGGTGATGGAATCCACCCACGACTCCCAGGTGTCAGCGGAGCATGGCCGACACGACGAGCGATGGCGCTTTCGCAGGCAGAGGGGGTCAAAGATAGCGCCCAGGGAGCAAGCTTTGAGCACAGCAGATGTTTTTCATGATCCACGTACAGTGAAACCAGACATAGAAGGGGAAGTCATGGGAGACCTTGAGATTGATCCAGTTTTTCCAGATGTTCCCAGAGCACATCTTCATCATGATGATTGGCACCTTTTGTGGAACAGTCGCATCGTCCATCGCGAGCCCATCCATTTGATTGAAGCTCGCAGCATCCTCGCAGCAGTGAAGCACCGAGCTCGAGATGCACGTAGGCATGGTCACAGGATACTGGTCTTGAACGACAACATGGGGTGGTGCTTTCAATCCAGAAGGGTAGAAGTAGCAACTATGGCCTGCTTCGTATCATCCGTAGAATAGCCAGTCATTGCTTAGCTTCGGGAATTAGGTTACAAGTAAGATGGGTACCATCTGAATACAATGTCGCCGACGGCCCGAGCCGGCAATGGGAGAGTGAACGCAAAGAAGTCTTCGGTATGTCGTGCAAGAGAACCAAAGAGGAAGATTCAGGTGTTCACCAAGCAAGCAGTAGTGGCATCGAACAAGAGGATGAGGAGCCCTTCACGCGAAGCTCACACCCACTCTCGGAAGAGGAGCCGTTCAGCTTCTCGTTGCCGAGAACCACAAAGGATGAGCCTGAGGGATACAGGACTGAGAGAGATGGTGAAGTCAGCGAACAAGAAGAGAGAGAAGGCAAGGCGCAGGCAACTTCAGCACACAAAGAGGTTGAGGGCATCATGTGGAGAAATGGGGATCCTGGAACTTGGAAGTGTGAAGGAGCCGCAGAGGAAAGACTACTCTCGCCGGCTAGACGCATTCTACGAGTTCACAGCCATTCACAATCTGGACATCCGCAAAGAGGCAAGCTTGGACGCAGCTCTGTGCGATTACTCAGATCACATGTTTCTCAATGGAGAAGGGTGCGACGCTGGGCATCGCCTGAAAGCTGCGCTGGAGTTTGTGAGACCAGAGGCGATGAGGGGGAAGGACCTTTTCCTTCCAAGGTTCAAGAGGACCCTGAAGGGTTGGCGCAAGATGGCGCCGTCGCAGACAAGGATGCCGATGCTGGAATTCTTGAAGAGCAGCATCAGTGGTATCATGCTCTACTGTGGCTATCCTTCTATGGCGCTCTACAACGAGCTCACCTTCTCCACCTATGCCAGGCCTGGGGAAATGTTGAAGGTCACTTGCCAAGATGTGGTGGCGAAGAATGCACAGTTCGCCCACCACGTCATCATCTTGGCCCCGTTCGAGAGGAGCGAGGCCACGAAGACCGGGGTGTTCGACGAAGTGCTCATCATGGACGACATGAGGATGAGAGATCTAGGAGATTTGGTCGTCAGGTGGGCCACGACGAGGGCAAAAGAGAAAGGCGAAGAAAGTCTGCTGTGGGATTTCTCAGCAGCCCAGTTCCTGAAGATATGGCGAGGCTGCGTCGAAGTCCTCGGCATCGAGGAGGTCGCAAAGTCCCCCTACCAAAACCGGCATGGAGGCGCATCACGAGATCACCTACTTCGCCTGAGGTCAGTTCCCGAAATCATGAGGCGAGGTCGTTGGGTGAGCGATGCCAGCGCCAGGATATACGACAAGCCAGGAAGACTGCAGCAACTGATCAACCAGTTCAGCAAGGACTGGCAACCGGCAGCCCTTCGGAGAGATGATCCGCCTCGGCTTCAAGGACTTTTTCTCCGGCAAGAAGGTGAACCCTCCAAGCAAGTTGAAGACGAAGATCAGGGCAGTTTTCAAAACAAGAAATTCCTGAGCCTCTTTGGAGGAGTTGGCAACCCTGCAAAGTTTGTCGCTTCGCAGGGGGGGACAAGCTATGTGGTAGATCTTAGTGACAGTGATCTCAATGACTTAGGCAAGCCTTCGAAATGGAATTCCGTTTTTGCCCACATTGATGAGTTTGACTTTTTTGGCATTGACCTCCCATGCAACACATGGTCACGAGCACGAAGAGCTCCCTGGTGGTCGAGATTGCCGAAGCCTTTGAGGAGTGTTGGACGCTTCATCTTCGGATTGCCTTGGCTCAACTCGACTGACTGGGACAAAGTGCGCAAGGCCAACCATATGCTGCGAGGTGCCTGCAAACTCATCAAGAAGAGCTTGAAATCTGGCAAGGCAGGATTTCTCGAAAACCCAAAAAATTCCATGGTTTGGTACACTCCACAGATTCAGAAGTTGTTGAAAGACAGCAGAGTTCAACTTGTTTTCTGTGACATGTGCCAATATGGTACACAATGGAAGAAACCCACTGGCCTTTTGATTTGGGGCTGCACACCTGTGTCGTTTCAAAGATGTGTCGCCAAACAGCACCTTTGCAGCCGCACACACAAGCCCCATCTTTCTTTGACCGGACTCAGTGGTAAGAAGTTTCTGACTGCGCAAGCTCAAGTGTATAGCAAAGCTTTTTCAGAACATTTGATGCTGACCATTCAGAAAGCGCACCCAATCCCTACCCCCCCATGAGCCATACAGTTTATGGGTATGGGGTGCAGTGAGTGAGACTCACTGAAAAGGCAAAGCTGAGAAAACCCAGCTTGCCAAGACAAAGTTTTTTCGCCAGCGAATTTACATGGCCAGCACGCTGTCCATATCAGATCTTGTGGCGAAGACATTCGCCCACTTTGAGCTAGAAAGGAAGCGGCGGCATATAAGTGTTTAACAGTTTTGCCATAGCTGAGTGAATTCTGTAACATTTAACTCTCAAGTTCGAAAGGGCCCTCGGCCACCCACCCATAGGGGTGCAGTGAGTGAGACTCACTGAAAAGGCAAAGCTGAGAAAACCCAGCTTGCCAAGACAAAGTTTTTTCGCCAGCGAATTTACATGGCCAGCACGCTGTCCATATCAGATCTTGTGGCGAAGACATTCGCCCACTTTGAGCTAGAAAGGAAGCGGCGGCAATATTATACCATTAGTTAACCATCCTGAGCCCTTCGCATACCACCATAACACTATGGATCTACAAATGATTCGGTCTTGATCCCAGGTCGCCCAGGACGACGATGCGCAGTCGGATGTCAGTGACTTCTGAGCCACGGCGATGGGTACTCCCAAGGGACCGATGTCCATGGCGAACTCATGGTTGACTGTGGTGAGTTGGTTAGCTATGAATGAATGATGAACCATGGTGAACCAATCTGAAGTAACGGTGAAGTGATGGGGAACTAGTGGTGAACTAATGGTGAGCTAATGGTGAACCAATGGTTGGCTATTGGTCAGCGAATGGTTAGCTGATAGTTAGCGAATGGTGAATGATTAACTATGGCAACCTAATAGTTAGCTGATGGTGAACTAATGAATGGGTAGCTATGGTGAATGGTTGGCTAGTGAAACAAGTTCACCAGTCACCACTGAACAATTGTTGCAACAGTGTTAAATGATGGTTAATCATGGCTTTTGGCAACTTCAGACCGCGCTCATGATTTGGCAGTGTGTTGCAAGCCGTTCTTGCAGACGAGAAGCAGCATCAAGCGGAAGGTTTCTACGGCGTTTTTGCTATTTTTTTCTATTTTTGTTCTATTTCTATTTTTTGGCTTGTTATGCACCATGACTGTGGCCACCTTGCATTCACCCACAGTCGCCCACACACTCCTGGCGAATCTGCCGGGCTGTCACAGGCAGTTCCTCAACTGGAGGGACCTTTGATTCAGAATCCTTTCATCACTTGGAGCAAAAATGGCAGCAGGGCTGCGCAGGGTGCCCGGGCTTGGGGAGTTTTCGCGCTGGAACAGGTTGGCTAACCAGTTTGATCACGAGGCACTGTGGGGGATCCATTTGGAGGGAAACATGTCCCGGCTGAGTGGCTTGGAACGGTGGAGTCAGCGCTCCGCAACGCCATGCCGCGCCCCTTTGTGCCTAGCCTGTGCAGGAGGCGAGATAGGCCCCTTGCGTTCTTCCCAGCAATGCTTGGGGCCACCACGACTATTGTCATGGGTAAGATGTAAGATTGAAAGCTTGGGGGGGGGCATCCGGGCATCCTCATTGCAGCTCTGTTTTTCTAGATGACCTATACCTGGCATACAAGTCGCTACATTGATACCAGCCATACCTATCTCAATTGTGGAGCCACTGTTGCCGGGTTTTCAAAGGGACTGCACAGGTACCAGCTACAATGGTCCACTGTGAGAGTCAAAGCTTCAGCAATCTAAGCCAAACAGCGACGAAAGTCACTTCACTTCGCCGCTTCCACCATGGAGTGCGTCTCACAAAGCGCCCCTTCTGCCGTCGCGGTGCTTGGGTTTGCACCACACTTGGCAGCGCCACTTCAACAAGGCGGGACTGCGCAGGAGGTCAGGATCTGTCAGAAATGGATCTCAAGTTTGATAGCTCGGTTGATAGAACCCGCTGCCTGTCTGATGACGGTTCCTCACTAGATCCAGGTTTCAGGGTATGAGGTTTTCAGAGCAATTCTGGGATACATCAATGCTTTGATTGTGCGCCCTCTTGAGTTCCTTGATCATATCGCCTCGGTGAGGGAGGTTGGGAACACCAGGGTCCGGGGTCATGGAATTCGTGCCAGGCGCCATAGGCGCTATTGGCTCTGTTCCGGGCACGGTGTGCGCGCATCCATTGGATGTGATGAAGATTCGTGGCTTGGAGAAACTATGGGGAAACTGGGTCTACTATCCTCCAATGCTCAGCCACGTGGGGTCACAACATGGAGGTTACAACAAATAATTTGTTGGATTGCTGTTTTGGTGGTTGGCGGCTGGTTAACAAACAATTAGCCGCTACTGAACCAGAAGTGAACGACAGTAAGCATGAAAGAACCATTGTGTGACAGAATCATTTATCATGTGAACCGGTGTTTCATAAATTGACCACACGAAAACAGGCCACCATGAGCAATCAGCCATCCTTTGCTGTTGAACGCCATCATGAACCTCCATCATGAACCTCCATTATTGAGCACAAGCCCGTCAAAACCAAGGTTCGCCACTGTGGATCATTCAGAGCATGGGCCAACGCAAACAAGTATCAAGCAATATTATTCATCTTCATGACTCATGACCCACTAGAAACCATCATGAGTCATGATTGACAAGCCCTACCAGGCATCATTGGTTTCGTATCATCAACCTTCGCAGACTGCCACTATTGGAAGCACGAATCCCACCGATTCAAGGCTCCAAACCTGGTGGGTGTTCCCAGGCTTACAGACCACCACAAGCAGTGGACTCTTGGCTCAGCAATGGGTCTGCTTGTTTCATGACCACCTCCCAACCAGTCATCAGATGCAACCCAAGTGGGTGTGTTGCGGATTTTGTTGCGGATTTGGTGCAAAATCTGCGATGAAAAAATCCGGAATCTCCGTTTGATGCCGTGAGTCGCCCCCGCATGAGGGTGACGTTGAACGGGATGGTTTGCGTAACAACGTCTGGTATCCTCCTGTATCCTCTTTTACCTGGGTGGTTCATGGGGCCAATTGCAAACTGCTGGAGGAATCCTGCCCTCAGCCCTCCACGATTCAGCCGGGCAATGACCCAGCGAGGTTCGTTGCGAGATGCTGCAAAGAGCATCTTCCATCAGAGAGGAGTTCGAGGCTTTTATCAAGGCGTGGAGTTGGAAACGGGTAGGCTTGGCTGTGGCACCTCCCTCATCGGACAATATCCGGGTGCTAGACTAGACAGGCGAACCACTGCCCCCCTGCAGTTAAGTGGAGCCAACCGGGTTCCGGAAGACTTCCCAGACAGCAACAGTTCCAAGACATTGAACTCACCGAGATGGCGATAGAGAGAAAGACCACTAACCATTCATTCACCTTCGGTTACCCATCAATTCACCATGGAGATCCACTCTTCAAGTGTCCAGCGTTTGCCATGGCTGCAGGTTTGTTGCCAGCTTTGGAGCAACGGTTCCTGTCCCGAGGACCTATGTTCTTGGTGTCAGAGGCGGGGGTTTCTTCTATGGCCATCCCGCATGGCAGAAGGTGAGCTCTCTCAGGTTTGGGGGTCCAGGATGCTTCTGGATATGGCACGTCAGTCGCGAACAAAGAATCCAAGTATATCCCAGCTATACACGGAAGGACACCAAATAAACGAAGGTCACCATGCCGTTCTTAGATGTTCCTAGGTTTTTTACCCTTTTGCAAGTGAATCCAAAAACACGGAATGAAAACAGATCCCAAACTTGATCACGGCTATCCGACGGAGATGAGTGGAAACCGACACTGTGTATCCAAGTTAGAAAGGACCATGCGCCAAAGAAGAAGTATTCATCTTCCCTGAGCCTGACCCCCGCTATTTTCCCCGACCCCCGCTACGCACAGCCTCCGTGATAGACAGGTGGACAGATTGATTTCTTTAAATAGTAGATAGACATATGCTGGTCGTACATGTGAAATATGTTGCCGCAAATGGTAATATGCTCTCCTGGATTCACCCTGGTTATTGCAGTAGCCAACGGGCACGGACACAAACACACACACACACACACAATGACACAGGGGTCGATAGAGAGATCGATAGATCGATCGATGGTCGGACAGAGCATACAGATAGCATAACTCGATGGAGAAATGGATCAGATAAAACAAGATAGACATAGATCGACGTCTCAAATCCGACCGGTTCAGATCATAAGCTGCGGAAAGCCATATGTAGAAATGCCATCAGGTAGAGATCCGGAGATCTCCCCACGGGCAGCAGCCCTGCACCAACGAGCCGAGCGACAGGTGAGTACCAACCTGGTGTCGCAGCATGTCTCGTGCAGCGAGTTACAAGCGCGACTCGCAGGGTCAGCTTTGAGTGGCTACTTCGTAGGCGCGGAGTCCTGGCGTTTTCCCGTGACTCTCCTGGGAAGTTGCGGGGATTCCGTTGCAAGCATCGGTTGGTTTTGACCCTTTGCCATCCTTTGATCAAGGAGGGCTTCAAAGCGGGCATGTTTGGGGGAAGAGGTTGGGATGGTTGGGTTGAAATCAACCTGCAACATGTGACAACGGCGTGATGGACTATGAATCCAGTGGGGCCGTCCTCGGGGCCTGCCAGGTTTCCTGCAAGGCTTATCGGAATATCGGAAAAAACTGCTGAGTCAGGGCGTCGTCTCCGCCTCGCAAGCACGTGACCTGGCGAGCAGTTCAGTGATTTTTGGCGGCTGGAGCTTGAGCTGGGAAGCATTCAGTTGGTGAAGGTACATGGGCGTAATGATTGCCATGATTTTCGACTGGCTGCTCGTGGTTAGAGATCTAGGTTGAAGAGAGTACACTCACCTGGGAAGCTCCCCTGGGTTTATTCATGGCATTGTGGATCCGAAAACTTTCGGGTTGAAGCCTTGATGTGCGACACTGCGTTTTGGCAGTCATGTCAGATCGGGGATCAATACACCATGTAGCTGCCATTTCACAAGGAGCATTCCCAATTGCAATACTTTGGTGACTCGTGGCATTTCAAGCAGCAGTATTGAAACACTTAGCGTTCATGATCGAGGAACGATTGTTCAGTAGCGGTTCAGTATTGCGAGCATTTTGTAGCAACTGTGGTTAGCATGAACTGTTTGCCATCAATGAATCACCACTTGCAATCACCAATGAATAACCTGTAAGCAAGAAATCACCCATCACACTAATGAGTTGGCTACCAAGGGTAATTACCCATTTTGAACCGTGATTTAGGCCATTGGTGGCCATCTCTCGCCATCATGCAAGCATCACTTGCCCCTCACCATCATTCAACCATCATAACCATCACTGAGCATCATTCCCACCATCGAGACCATGATGGAACCATTAATTTGAACCATTAATTCAATCATCCAAAACCATGATTGCGCATGGCTTCACCATGGCCTAACCACCATCCCCCTACGACTTGATCCCCTCCCTAGGGTCGGTCCTCAGCCACCGTTGGGTGGTCGTCACCTCCCTGCCATCCCACCAAGGCGTTGGCGCCCTCTGCTCTGCCGCCTGGCGCGCCAATTTGTTGCGCAGCGGCCTGCTGCGCCGGATCCACGCGGCGGTGCCTCGATGGCGATGGTGGGTCGTTGCTGGAGTGTCCTGGAGGGTTGCTGGGGAAGATGGGGGAGAACCGTGGAAAACTGACAGCACCCTACAGCATCTTTCAGCATCTTTCAGCATCTTTCAGCACCTTTCAGCATCTTTCAGCATCCCACATCCAATTTTTGATCAAACCAATTGTTTTGAATGAACTGCTTGAGTTTCCTGTAGCTTTCTTTTTCCATTTCGGGTGAGCTCTCCGATCACGGTGTCAGTGGGAAAGTCAAGAGCAAGAAAACTTCGTTGATATTTTGTTTGCTGCTGATCCCTTCTTATGCCATGCATTGTTGCGTGCATTATTCCTCGTCAAGTGCAGGAAGATCATGACGTGATGAAGAGGTGCTTCCTACCGATCACATCCCCGTCTTTTGCACGGATCACGTTTCAACCGTACCAGGTAGTTGGTGCACAGATATTTCCGTTATCACTGTATTGCTGTTGGCGCGTGTGTTTTCTTCGTTGTCTAATTTCCACGAGTATTGCCACAGCTACTTTCATTGCTACTGTTTTTGTCGTGTTTTTATCGTTGTGGCCCGCATTATTCTATTCTCTCTACTCGCCCCTATTATTACCTACCATTCATGTCCGGGTTATCGTCATTAAGGATAGCCCTACCAAAATGAGTCCTGTTGCTACTAATGCAGTATGGGTGTTGTTGGGCCCTGTCGTCCTTAGCTGCCCCTGGCTGTCCAGCTTTCAGGCGGTGTGTTGTTCCGTCTTTGACAGCAGTTTCTTTTGCACACGCCGCTTGGCTGGGATGCCGGCAGCTGGGTTCATAAATAGGGGCCATCAAGGATTGGTCATGCCGCGGAGTCATGCCGTACCCCCAGGCACAAATATAGGTTTACAATGTTGTAATCACAGCTAACGGGTAATGGCGCCCCTAAGCAATCAACGAGCCAAGTTAGGAAAGCAGCGGTGTATTACCCAACCAAGTAGCTAGTTCCAACTTCTTAAGCACTGGTTTACGACCCAACGAGCTGGAGTTACATGTGGCAGCGCTGAGAAGCTACCTGGTCAGGTGCAGAGACTAAGTGTTCAGTCGCCACTCCGTACATGTTCAAAACAATGATCAAACATATTCATTTTGAGGACCATCTGTCATGGATGACCCCAGACGAAGCAAAGCGCCGATTTCATCCAGTGGTTGAATCGCCGCTCACAATGGGCGGGCCCCCAAAAGATCGAGTTTCGCAGCACCCCAGGGCTAGTTGCCACCGGGGTGAGCTGGGCTCAGGAGACTTTCTCGCTCGCACCTTGCCACCGCCACGAGGGCCCCCGCCCCCTTGCGGTGGGGGTGGCGTATCCGTGGGACACAGCCGTGTCAAGGTGGTGGCCCCAGATCCGGGAACCAAGCCATGACAGGATACCTTTTGATGGAACCTAAGCCGGGTATGGCCTCGATGTAACGCCTGGGCGTGTTGGTTAATGCTTGGTTCGTCAAGGGTCAATGGATGGTAAATGATGTTTCATTGATGGTTAGTTGATGATTAAGTTGATGATAAATACCGGTCGGTTGATCGTCAGTAGTGGTCAACAGTATTGACAATCTCGAGAGACGCAATGATGCAAGCTTGTTGCAGCCGCAGCATGCGATGCGTTGTGGTAGCAAGATTTGCAAGCTGGAGAAAATGATGGGCATAACATCATGAAGCATTCCAGCAACGATCCAGCCACCAGCCCGCCAAGCCATCGACTCGCCAAGCCGTGCAACTCCCAGTCGTTGGTTTCGCAGGGAAGCACAAACAAAACAAGCATTCGAATGTCACGTTTGATCATGCCTGTGGATGAAACGTATGTGGACCAATAAACTGCTTCCAATAAGCAGTAATGATGACCAATAAACTGCCAGTGGTCAACAAGCACTGATGATGACCAACAAACTGTTTCCAAACCCTGCAACTCGTATGTGGATGCCATTGTTTGGATCACAGAGATGCCTTGCAGTGGCTGCGGCGCCAGGATGCTCATCCTTCCACCACAGAAACCTGTGGCTTGCATGAGTCACGTGTCTGCAGCTGGGGGCTGTGGGAGTTGCCAACCTACCCTGCTATCCCAAGCCGCCACAGGACTTGGAGCCACAGCAGCTTAGCGGTACGTACCCACTGAAAGTAGCAGCAGAATTCTTGCATGTGTCCTAGTTTAAGCCAAAAATGGTGCTTGAACAAACATGTGACTCAGGTTTTCGTCACCCAACCATCGCTTTCTTGTGCGTCATTTCATGTTGAAAACGCCATGAATCTTCACCTCCGGATCAATCAATCCCTGCCTCCAGCGATTCACAGGGCATCACTCCCAAAACATGAATGGATTGACGGGCAATGGTGGGTCCATGCAAGGCGACCTTCACATTTGATGGCAAATCATCGGCTATTTATAGCTATGGGAGATCGAGAACCAAGTGATGGTTGATTGATGGTCCAACATCACCCTCCATGTGATCAACCCCTACCCATGGGTCCAGGCTGTCCCTGCACAGGAAGCTACATCTACCTGGACGCGCGCGGGTTCCGAGGTCTACCGGCGCGATCAGGCGCGATCAGGAGGTGTGACGACAAATTCGGAGTTGATGGCTTCACAACCCATCTCGTCAATTCTCATCAGATCTCATCAATTCTCATCAATTCTCATCAGATCTCATCTCCCAAATCCAGTGATCCGCACCATCACATGGTTTCCGCAGGCGAGTTTTTTATTTCCTACGCTGTGACGGGCGTTGTGGACATGGTCTTTGGCCGTCTCACCGCCTGAAACGGCTGAGTCAAAGAGGACGGCTGGGTGCCAGGTGTGTCGGGGGGAAGCACTTCCCGGATCAGCTGAAGCATCTTGAGGAACAGCTGTGGGCTACACCCTTTCACTTCCTTGGTGTCGGCCTTGGTTCTCCCATGTGAGGGCACCAGCATCCAGGCACCAACTGGGAGATCCAGCAGCTGTATTTCATAAATTTCAATGGTCAGCTGCAAGCATTCATGGTCAAATACAATAGGCTTTTGGGAGTGGCCTCTATCTTTATTGATCTTCTTTCTTGTGCGACTTCACTTTTTGGGCACTGGGATAATTCCTCAACATGGCTGGAAGAGTAGGACAAGTTAGGCCTGTATCGGCATGGAGAAGGCACCGAAGAAGTGGGCGAGCCACAGCAGAATTGTTTTCAAAAGGTCCCAAATAGTGGGACGGGAAGGCAGCCCTCGTGGCGACGCTCGTGGTAGCCTTTCTTTCGGGTGAAAACGGACCTCAGGGACGGTGACCATGGCGAATGAAGCCTGCAGCCTGAAGCATTGTTACAAACAAGAACCCAACGATCGAGATCGGTAGGGCACATTGCCATGGTGGTACATCATAGCCAACCAAGAGGGTATATGATGAGATTTCGCTGAAGATTGGTGTTTCCTTCTCGGCACGTTGGAAAGGATGAAAACCGCCCCGGTTCATCGCCGTTCGGCACAGCCAACACTAGCTTTCGGCTCAGCATGACCGACAAGTGATCCTTCCGAGCTTGCTGAATCATCTGCAGGCACATGCGGTTCACGGTTGCAGACCGACATCATTGCCTCCGAAAGAGTACTTGCGGGAGATCTATATTATGAGCATCATTGAACATCGACTAAAAAAAGTCCAAAAAGGCCCGAAATCTTACCATAAAGTAAGGGAGATCCATATGGTAAGATTAAGGGAGATCCCCAGCCTTTTGACATCTCAGGTAATTACTTTGCCAACTCAGATCTTAAAGTAGTTGATGAAGAGCTGGATCTCCCTTTCTGACCCCGAATTTATTGCACTTTGCCTATCCGCCGTCTTAGCCTGTATGATACCTAGCTGTTGGCCATGCTTGTCAAGAAGTGTCAAGCCTTTCAATTGGACTCTCCTTCATAAACACATTGCTTTGCCTGGAAAAGGGCTTGGCGTGATCTGGGAACCTTGGTCCTCCTTGATCCTGGAAACAACCAGAAACTGGTGGTTAGTATTGATGATTAGCGGTGTTTTTTTTTTCGAAGCGCTACGTACGGCCATCTCAAGGACGTTTGGCTCAGGAAATTTTAGCACCAAGCCTCTCACAAAAACTTGCTGCCATGGCCAACCGGGATGTCGTGAAGGTTGCGCTTGTGGGCCTGGGACGTGCTGGCCACTTCCACATGGAGTCCGTGCTTCAGATTCCCGAATCAGTTCGTTTGGCTTGGGTCATTGATGTTGACACCCAGAAGGCTCAGCGCATTGCTTCGGAAAAAGGCTGCAAGTGGTCCAGTTCTTTGGATGATGCACTCCTTCCGGGCAATGAGTCGGTGGATGCGGTGATCATTGCCTCCGCAACGGACACCCACTTCCCGTACATCATGCAGGCCCTTCGAGCAGATAAGGCCGTGTTGGCAGAGAAACCCATTTCGCATGAGTTGCATGAGGTGGAAGAAGCCATCCAATTGGCAAAATCCAAGAACCTGTCCTTTGTGTGTGGCTACCAGAGGCGTGCAGATCGCCACTTCCGTGAGTTGAAACGTCAATTAGATGCAGGAGCCATTGGGAACTTGAAGTTGCTCAAAACATGCAGCCGAGACAACCCCATCCCTCCCATGGAATACCTCCGCACCAGTGGTGGGATCTTTCATGACATGCTGATCCATGACTTTGACATGCTTGACTTTCTCAGTGGTGGTCAGGTGCCAGAGTCTGTGACAGCTGTTGGTCATAGCTACCACCCTGAGATCAAAGCAATGGGTGATGTGGACACTTCCGCGGTGATGATCAAGTATCCCAGTGGCTTGATTGCCATGGTGGACACCAGCCGAGATGCCTCCTATGGCTATGACCAACGAATCGAAGCCTTTGGTGAGAAGGGCATGTTGACGGCCAAGAACGAGTTGACCAGTACCATTGAACTGGCCACAGCGGATGGACATATGATGCCCCCGGCAATGCATAGCTTTCCGCAGCGCTATCATCAGGCTTACAAATCTGAGCTCGTTGAATTCATCGAGTTGGTGCAAGCTGGTCCAGAGAGTGAGCTTCACCGCCTGGAGCAAAAAGCCATGCTGCGACATCCCAACATTGTGCGGACCACCATTGCTGCAGAAATGTCTTGGAAACGAGGAAACACGGTCGAAGTGGTCAAGGTGGACTCGTTGTTGAGGCCGAAGCCAGAGATGGAGATTGAGCGGCCTGGAAAGCTACGACGCCTCGACCCTGTGCCAGAAAGCAAGGACAGGCGCTCAGAGAGCCTGGAGGAAAGCTTGAAATATGAGAAGTACTCCATGCAAACTGTGGCTTTTGTGAAGGAGCAGCAAGAGGTGTGGTTGAAGTTTAGCAAAGCTGAGCTGAGCATCTTGGAAGCTGTGCAGATGGTCATGGATTTGGGCGACTCACCTTTCCAAGTGGCCGAAGCCATTCGTGCCCAGTGGCCACAGGGACCTGACTGGTTCCACCTGGTTGGGTTGATCCATGACCTGGGAAAGCTCATGTCGCTTCCCCCGCTGGCAGGGAAGGACTTGTTGGAACCGTGGGCGGTGTGTCCAGTTGGATGTGCTCTACCTGCTTCGCTGGAGGTCAAGAACCCCGATCAGACGCATCCCCTGTATGGCACTGAGAATGGCATCTACCAGACAGGCTGCGGCGTCTCAAATCTTTTGATGTCATGGGGCAAGGACGAGTACATGTACCAGATGCTCAAGTTCAACCAGTGCACACTTCCAGATGAAGCTTTGAAGGTGATTCGCTTGCAATCCTTTGCTCTTTGGCATGAGGCTGGCGTATACCGCCAGTTTGAATCCGCCGAAGATGCTGAGACTTTGAATTGGGTCAAAGCATTGAATCAGACCTGCAAGACTGCGGTGGCCAAGCCTTCTGTCGAAGAAGGAGTTGAAGCTTATTACTCGAGCCTCTTAAAGAAGTACAACATGGTCGGTCAGTTGAAATGGTGAACTTCTGACTTTTGACGTCACAATGTGGATGATCCCGGCATGTTCCCATGGCATTGCAAGGCAACGCCACGAATTTAGCTGCTGGGACTCAAACAGTGCCCACAGCTGTCCGGAATCATTTTTTGTCAGCTTCTCTTCGAAACTGAAGCTGTGACGAATCAATCTCAAAGTGGATAGTCCGTAAGCGTTCCAAGTCGTGGTCGATGTGTTTATCTCATTGATGCATTTGAAGGCCTTCCGGTTGCTGCAATTCGATGCAATTCGGTTCAATTCGATTGTTGCCGCTCTCATCAAGAGATGCGCACAAGAACTGAATTCGATCTTGCTCCTCTCTGCAGGCTTTGGAGGACTCACAGCAGCTGCAGTTCAGTTGCAGCGCTGTTGGAGGCTTCTTTGAGGCCTTGGAAAGCTGAAATTTGGTGCAAATTTGGCAACAGCAACCAAGAATGACCAGGCTTCGATGCGATTTGGAGCAGCTATGAACAATTTTTTCGACAGACCCACTACTGAGCGTAGCTTAATCTTGCTTCCTGGTAGTGGGACCTGCTTCAGCTTGTTCCCAGCTTTTCTGAAAATCTTGAGGCTTCTGGAAGGAACCAATTCTGATCAATTTGTTCCAATCTGCATTCAGTTCATGTCTGATGCTGAATGGTTTCCCAGTTTCCTCCACGAAGCCTGCATGGCGTTGACCGAAAGGGTCGGCAAAAAATGCTGCTTAATGACGGAAAGTGATGGTTAGCGGTTAGTGCCCGTCAGTGGTGTTTCCATGAAGAACCACTTGTTGCGCAGGGAGATGCAATGAATTATCAGCCGAAGCAACCATGACTCTTGGACGTTTTGGGCACCAGGTCTTGGAACAGCATTTGAGTCATAGTTTCCCAGCAAGAGTGGCCGATCAGAGAAGAAAATAAGGTCCATGAAATGCAATTTTGACCAGGATTGCTATGTCCATTATTAGCCAGTGTTAAGTCATGACTGACCTGACCATCATTACTTTTTTTTTTGCCATGACTATTTTTCTTGACCATTTTTTTTTGAGTGTTCCAGCGCACAGACACTACGATCCACCGTTCTATCTTGCTGCTTCTGCGGAAAGGCCGTCGAGCAGGAAAATCGCGCGCAGCGGCGCAACATGGGAGCCATGAAACCGAGCCTTGGATGTATTCTTGGAGATTGGATGAGGCTTTTCTGAAGCAATTTTTGTTGGAAACTGGGAATGAAATGGAATGAAACTACCCAAAATGTTCATCCTGAATCCCCGTGCACAGTGAATTCACCCGAACCTGCCTCAGGATCTCAGCCCAGCAGCAGAGCGCTGGATGAAAAAACAAACCGAGCGCTTCATCGCTGTGAACGGCATAGGGAACACATGCGGGGCGCCACCCGAGCTCTGGCAGCTTTCGGCTCAACGGGGCCCACCAGTGCCTCGTTCCGAGGATCTCACATCGAAAAGCAGACATTTGGCACTGCCGCATCCGAGCTTGGAAGTTGAGTTTCGAAGCATGTCCTGTGACTTTTTGGCCAGTTGATAGGCAAGAATGGTAGATCAGATCCATAATTGTTTCATTGATGGTTAGTTGAAGAATGGTCAATTGGCAATTGAAGCTGCTTTCATCCGCTGGGCTGTGCAAAATGGCTCTCTTGGCGGCTCCTAGTTCAGTGAGTTCCTCCAGTGTGCGGAGCTCAGCTTGCCGTTGGGCACCCAAGCATTGCTTCCCCATGTCAGGTAAACAGACGGGGTAGAAGTGTGCCTGTGAGTCGTTTCGTAGCATATGGGCGTTTCTCAAAATAGGGGTACCTCCAAATCATCCACTATGAGCCATTCAGAACAATAAACTACCCATTTTTGGGGCAATTGAGTCAACCATGGTAGGCATTCATGGGTAACCACAACATTGGGGTCCCCTATGACGTGAGAAACCACCAGTTGCAACATTCGAAACCGGGGCTCCGTGGATGTTGCCGAAGCCACCCAACCCGGACATGTCCAGGGCGCATGGCCGCCAGCGAAGTGCTGTGCGCTACACCAGCCGCTGCTGGTGGGAGAAGCTCGGTGGAATGATCCAATGATTAGATGGGCATCTGCATATGCTGTGAGGGATGTGATGTGACTACTTATTGAATACCATTCATAAGCAATAATCAGAATGGTTATTGAATAGTTAGCGAATCTCCTGATTATTGGTTGCTATCCATGCAAGCCACGCTAACCTACTATTGCATGATTATTATTATATAGCTTTTGTAACCACTCGCGAGTAGAAGGCTAAGGGGTTCCAACCTAGGTTTTCCCATCATTTCTCGACATGAACCTCAGGATCCGAAGTTTCATACTGGATGAAAGGGAAATCAACTATTTCAAGTGACACACCTATACTGTAGCCTATAGGCCTATAGGTTCCGGGATGTCTTCGCCTGAAGGTGTGCATAATCATGCTGGAGTAGAAGCTGAGTATGCCAGCCGTGTTCAATATTCAGATCGTTTTTCAGCGGACAATCCTAGACCTGATAACTGATGGTTACAACAAGGGCTTCCCTGGGCGGTCCATTTTCCCATCAACCCATGAGCCTTGAAGGCGTCTGTTCCAGGCTTCAAGTCGCCGGCATGGCGCTGCAGTGGCGGTTGTGGTGGGAACCGTCTCCTTGCACCGCTGGAGAGGTGGGGAAGTGCCAGATCTGCTGAAGATTTCAACTCGTCCACCTGTCAACTTGAGGTCCGCGGTGGGTTTTCGCATGTTCGTCCGCCACATGTTTGTTGAGAGAGCCAAGCCGCCACATCGCGAATTGCTGCCAGTCTCAAGACGGTCTCAGGTCATGGCCAGCACGAATTACGCCACAAGAGTACTGGCGGGAGATCCATATGAATGCACGTGATTATCCTGTATGATCCCTTACTGTTGACCATAGTTATCAAGAAGTGTCAAGCCTCTCATTCAGACCCTCCTTCATCAACACGTTGCTTTGCGTGGAAATGGGCTTGGCGTGATCCTCTGGGTGTTGATCTTGGTCCTTCCTCACTGGAAGCAACCATAGTCTGGGTGGTGAGTGATGGTCAATGCTGCCATGGCCAACCCCGATGTCGTGAAGGTTGCGCTTGTGGGCCTGGGACGTGCTGGCCACTTCCACATGGAGTCCGTGCTTCAGATTCCCGAATCAGTTCGTTTGGCTTGGGTCATTGATGTTGACACCCAAAAGGCTCAGCGCATTGCTTCGGAAAAAGGCTGCAAGTGGTCCAGTTCTTTGGATGATGC
>VSDK01009082.1:577176-605507 GCA_009767595.1 Symbiodinium kawagutii | reverse complement strand
GCATTCCCGGAGGTGCAGCTGGGTCCCCCAGGTGTGGTAAGATGCAGTCTCCAAGGTCACTAGTTGCATGCCGATCTTCCGAAGCCACCCGGGGATCAGCACTCATGCCGCGAGGCCAGCATGAAGTGTTCGAAGTGGACTGAGAAGATATTTGTTCGGCTTTTATCAGATCTATCAGTAAAACTGCCAAGCATCACTATCAGTTTTCGTTCATTTCCTTTTCAAGCTTCAAGGGGGGAATGTATGCCTCCTGGAATGTTGGGAGCTACATGGCCAAGGGGCCTCAGCAGGTGCTGCGCGCTTGACCCAACCCTTCGAGGCGTGCGGTGTTCACAGGGTTGATAGATGGATGGGTGAACAAGCCGTTAAAATGAGCCATGAATGATCCCATCGCATACCGTCATGAAAAAGCCAGAATAAGCAATGATACAATCATAGGGACACATCAACTATACACACCATGTATATATGCATTTGCATTTGATGGGTTGGTGGGATTAAGTAGTTGGTTGATTCTCTGTGGGTTAAGGCTATTGCGGAAACCCTCGCCTTAGCACCACCAACCAATACTTGGAAGCCCCGTGTGCCTACAGAACAGTCACTGTTGGCTGAGATTCAACCATGGAGGGCCATTTTTTTAGGGAATTTATTTTTTTTAGTTTGGGGATTTTTTTTTTTTTCCCTATCCCTGTTGCTTGCCTGCTTTTTTGCTTTTCTGCTTTCCTGCTTTTCTGCTTTCCTGCTTTCCTGCTTTTCTGCTTCTCTGCTTTCCTGCTTTTCCGCTTTTGCTTTTCTGCCTCTCTGCTTTTCTGCTTCCCTGCTTTTCTGCTTCTTTGTTTTTCTGCCTTGCAGAGGAAAGGCAAACCTTAAAACTCCTAGACCTTAAAACCCCAAGACCCTAAAACACCTAAACCTTAAAACACCGAAACCCTGAAAGACCCAAACCCTCGAACCCTGAAAACCTTTAACCGTAAAATTTCAAACCCTAAAACAGCCCTCCCCGCTATCATGTATCATATATACATATATATCAGATCATCATCTACCATTGTTCTTGATAATATATTCTATGTGATTAATTTATCTCTTGTTATGCATGGGGATCATTTTTATCAGATCATCTTGTATCATTTTTCCTACCTTTAGATTATATGTGATTTATTCTCATCTCTTGTTACGCGTGGGGGGGCTGCGCCCCCCCAACCCCCCGCTATCATGCATCATTTCTATCAGATCATCATGTATCATTTTTCCTACCTATACATTATATGTGATCTATTCTCATCTCTTGTTACGCATGGGGGGGCTGCGTGTTCCCCCCAGCCCCCCCGCTTAATCACAACAATCACCAACAGCAACAATCACAACAATCACCGACAGCAACAATCACAACAATCACCAACAGCAACCATCCAAGATCACAACAATCACCAATAGTAACCACCCACCACCAACAATGACCAACAAGAACAGCAAACACAATTGCAGCAGGCTTTGCCAATGGGGGGGTTTTGCTCAATCAACAACATGAACCACCACCTCCTTTGTGGAAGTGTGAAGCACCGACATCTATCAAATAATCTTGGAAGTAGGAGTTTGCTTTCCCAAAATGCAGAAAATACCATGCAAAGTAGGAGTTTGCTTTCCCAAAATGCAGAAAATACCATGCAAAGTAGGAGCCTGCTATCCCAAAATGCAGAAAATACCATGCAAAGTAGGAGTCTGCTTTTCCAAAATGCAGCAAATACCATGCAAAGTAGGAGCCTGCTATCCCAAAATGCAGCAAATACCATGCAAAGTAGGAGCCTGCTATCCCAAAATGCAGCAAATAACGTGCAAAGTAAGGACTTAATTCCCCAACCGCAGCAAATACCATGCAAAGCAAGATGCTTATTTCCCCACGTGCAGCAAATACCACGCAAAACACGAGGCTGACTTCCCAAAATGTTGCAAATACCACGCAAAATGACAGGTTCTGGCTCGAAACTGCTGCAAATACCAGGGGAAGGGCTCCAGGAAAGGAAAAAAAAGAAAAATTCCCCAAACTAAAAAAAATAAATTCCCCAAACAATTTCCAACCCTTCAACCATTCTCATTGGTTCCCAACTCAAACCTGAGAAAGAAATCACGTTTTTGGGATGAATCATTGATTGCTTGCAAAGCAACATGGCCAATCAACACCATGGACCATTGCACGCACGAAGATAGGTTCTGTTATGCTGCTTTTTGTTTGTATCATTGGCTTAATTGACGAAATTTTTGGTAGGTTGGCAACCCCTCCGACCAACATACAACATATCATGCATTATGCCTTTTTTGAGCATTGTCACTTGTCAGCAATCATTGGCAGTTATTCCTTGTGAACAAGTCCTTGTTCACCACTATCACCTCGTCAATATCAGAGCCAGCAGATTAACAACCGACACAACACCCCACTACTGGTAGGTGTTGTTGTTGTTGTTGTTGTTGTTGTTGTTGTTGTTGTTGTTGTTGTTGTTGTTGGTAGTGTTGTTGGTTGTATTAAACAGTCCTTATTCACCACTATCCTTGGCGGATTAGCAACCAACACGAAACCCCATGGCAACCGCAGGAGTTCCTGAATGAAGTGGGAGTGACTGACGCCTTCGTAAAGTACCGCGCCAAGCAGCCTCGGGAAGTCACACAGAGGAAGAGTTGGAATTCACTTGGCACCGGTTGGTTAAGGTTGGTTAAGGTTGGTGGAGGTTGGTTAAGGCTGCTTGGCTGGCTTGGCTGGCTTGACTGGCTTGGCTGGCTGTCGCCCACGCCTTTTTTGCTGGTTCGAGATCGGTTCAGTGGTTAGGGAGGCACGTGAAGTGTTATTCACGATTAATCATTGGCAGCAATCAACCCTCAGACCCTCAGAATTTTTTGCGTTGGCTGGGTTGGCTGACGGTGGTTGGTGGGGTTGAAGGTGCTAGTCGAGTATGTGGCATCAGAAACCGTAGCTTTTTACCGCTGCTAATGCTGCAATCCAGTTCCCATTGTAAAGTGTTTGCCATGACACGCGGTTGTCAAGAGGGAGGAGAACACTTACATAATACTAGTTTATGACACCTAATTTCGCTATCATAAACTATGGTGAACGATGGTTAATTCATGCTAAATACGGGCCAACACCAGTGAATGCAGTGACCACTTGGATGATCCCACTTAGTCAGTGCTTAGTAACCATGGTTATAGGGCTTAGTTAGGGTCAGTTCACCTACCAGGGGTATTTACCATGGTGAGATCCCAGGGCACCATGCACCAGCCCTAGCTGCACAGCCCAGCGGCCCAGGAACTACTTGAGCCTCTTCAGCTTCCTGCTGCAGGGCCTTCCGAGCTATGGCTCGCCCAGCTCCATGATGGTGGCGCGGTCGCAGCGGATTGATGGAGGGCGCAGCCTAGGGCGGGGCTCAGTTAGGATGAATCAAGTGGTGAGATTTGATGAATGAGGGTTAAGTCATGTTGATTCATGTTGATTCATTCATGTTGATTGATTAATTGATATAAATTCATCTGAATTAATGATGGATGATCAAGTCAAATCGATCAGGATTCCTGGGAACTGTCCATGTGTTTGGAGATCTACGGCCGTTTTGGCAAAGATGGGCATGGCATCCGCAGTGACTGAACTCACCAGGCTTCTAGTGTCAAACCGGGTGCAACTTCCTATCCACATGGTTGATCAGCGGCCCTGTGCCAGATTCGCAGTTCACCACCATCCATCACCAAGAAGTACTGAGAGATCTATAAAGATCATAGCAAACCTTCATCAACCAGCCGTATGTAGGGCGAGCCATTCGTAGTGCCCAGGGTAACAGCTGGATCAGTGGTTCAGTGGTTCCAAAGGACGAGGAGCCCAGTCCAGTCGTTGCCGCAGCGAGGCCTATATGATGGCCGATTTGTACCGCAAGGGTGGTACCTGCCCCTGGGCTCAAGTCCCCGAGTTCGGTGCTGGTTTCGCCCGGTTTTTTCGACTGGGGAAAGGCGTGGGAGAAGGGTTGCCGTCAGGTTTGGTTAGAGATTCTTCGTGGATATCTCGATCCGTGCTTTTTCATGGATGTTTCTTTCATGGGTTTGAATCGAGAGATTTAGCTTATCAGATCCATGAGTGATGAATTATTCGTGGTTGCACGGCTGGGTCGCGCGTTACGAGGCTTGGACTATCCGAAGGGTGGCTCTGAAGCAATCGTGCAGGCCCGTGGGCTCGGAGCGGTGGTTGATCAGCTGGTTGATGGTTCACACGTGTAACGACCTATCCTTCGCCATGGTTCATGACGAGGATGGTGAAAAATTCCGAACCCAGGGTTCGGTGCTGGTGCAAACCAGTGGTGGGCTCTGCTCTGCATGAAATGTCAGGCTTTGGTGGTCAAAATGCTCCCCTTTGTCAGGCTTTGGTGGTCTTAAAATGCTGTGACCACCAACCAGTGATCTTCCATTGCCCTGATGATTTGGTGAAGTTCCAGGCCTTGGTGGATGGCATTGAGGAAAGCCCAGATGCAAAGATCTGGACGCAGGTGGCTTGGGGAAGGCTTGCTGTTTCAGGAGGGGGCTATGCTTAACGGTTGGCAGACTATGCTTAACGGTTGACAATTGATGAACAAAGGTGGTGAAGTCATGTGTCATGATGGTTTCGGGTGGTTGATAAACTCGTTGAAGTGCTTGCTGGTTGCTGTTGGGAGCCAGAAGCGATCAGTATTGAGCATTGATCACTTCCAGTAACGATATCAACATCATCAAGAATTGCCCACCACTTTTGCGATCTTTGGTGAGTTGTTGGTGGTTGTTCCTGGTTTTTCCCAGATTCTTGCTAGATCTTCGAAACGATGCCGTTCACCTAGAGCCTGGGGATCAAGTTGCAGGGGGGGGCACGCAGGGGTCATCAGAGTGGAGAGGTGACTAAGCCCATCGCTGTAGTTGGCCATCTACCAACCATCATTGGCGATGATTACTACCAACCATAAAGCATGATTATGGACCATGGATGGACCATGGTTTCTGTAACCATTACTGTAGTTCCTCCTTAGCCACACAAACCGTTGCTGGCTGGTTAGCAAGGATAAACTCACCGTGCGTTGCTTGGCTGAACATTATCCACAACCAAGTTGGGGCCATCATCAAACTCATTCACCACTACCACAAGCAGCCCTCAATGAACCATGCCTCAAGGATAGTTGAATTGCATCATAATCGCCATGATTATGGGCGATTGTAAACCGCCACGAATGCCCCAAACTACCCATGACTAGCGGGTTACAAACCACAGTGGCCTATAGTCATGGGTTAACGCTATTATTTACCTTTATAAACCAGTACCTGGCAAAACAAAATCCAGTACTAGCCACGAATTCACAACTAATTAGCAATTCATTGACCATTGATTAACCACAAACCATTACTACCCACTACGTAATCATTATCAACCATCATTAGCCGCAATGATTAGCCATTACTAGCCATTAGGAGCCATTAGTAACCATTGATTAACACCATTCTTATACAGCCATTATCAATCATTATTAATCATCATTAACTAACCATTGATAAACACCATTATTAGCCATTATTAAGCATGAATAACCAGTCTGAACCATGAAAAACCATTATCAGCCATTAACAATCACTATGAACCATGAAAAAAAAAAACGAATTTGCCATTGTCACGATTATTAACCACAATGCTCACATGATTGGCCAATGTTCCTGATGGCTTAGCGCCATCGCCCCGGCTGCGGCATGCTGCGAGGCTCATGTGGAGCAGATCCTGGTGGAGCAGGGCCGCGCGCGCGGTGTACGGCTGAAGGATGGCACGGAGATCCGGGCGCGGGAGGCCTGGCTCGGTGATGGCTAACCAGCAAGGGGTTGGTGGGTTTTGTCCATGAACTTAGTGGTGAACTTAGTGGTGAGCGCTTGGGTCAATAGTGGTGAGCTATGGAAAAACTGGTCGGTTTTTTGGGACTTTGATGAATCAGCGGCTTGGTGAATGGGAGGTTTTAAAGAATTTTTATGGTGAACTAAGGTTGAGCTTGTGCTTATCTATAGGTGATATCCAGCAATGATAAAACTGTTGGGGGTTTTAACATGTTTTAACCATTTTTCATGTTCCCTCCATTTGGGAGTTTTGCTTTTTGGGGGGGAAGTGGAGGGAATGTAACCACCAACCAGCCAACCACAGTGGATCAATGATGTTAACAGCATAAATCGGTGGGTTGATCAATGTTAGTGATGACTATTGGTTTTGGTTGATGGATGTTGAGGGGTGGTGGTAGCAGCAACGCACTATGGGTTAAGCCGTGAATCATCCAAAAACTATGGGTAGATGAAACGTATCGACAGTTGGGTCAAGGGTTGATCATCAACTATGGGTGAATGGATCTGAATGGGTGCTGTCAACATGATAAGTTGATGGGTTAATTGCCGTTGGTTGAACCCATTGCTCGTGATGAATAGGTAAGAACATGGGTGAATTGCTGGCGGTTGATGTTGTTGATGTTAGCCGTGCTGCAGTACTAGCGTGGATTTCCGTGGTGACCGATGGTCATGGGAAATGTTGGTGCGTAGCAGGGAGACCACGGCGAACAATGGCAATTGATGGCTTGTAACCACGGTCAATGATGGGTAGGTTGATGCTTTGATGAAGATAAAGTGATGGGCGATCGGTGATCAATGATTGATTGATATGGTGGCCAGGAACGGAACCACAAATTTGGCGGCTGAAATGCTGGTTGAATGGTGAATGACTAGTGATGGTTAGCAGTGGTGAAAGATGGTGAAGGGGAGCTGGGAGTAGTAAAGACATCAACCGGCTTTAAACCTGTCATGGATAGTCTGCGCTTTCCGAACTCATATGTTGGCGAGCTTCTGACTGTGTTGCCTGTGCATGTCGACCATTGTGGGTGCAAAATCTGTGCTTGGACGTTGTTTGGTCATCGAGAAGGATAGCGACCGTTGATCTGGGACCAGCAGCTAGTCAGCAAAATAGCACCAGCAAATCGGCATAAACAGAGAAGGAATGACGATGGACATTCGGTGGCAGAGCTGCACATGATAAACAGTGGCAGGTGAGAGTCATGTAGGAACACGGGTATATAAGAGTAGGGTGTGTGTTTGAATGCATGTGCTTGCTCGCAACAATGTTTATGCACATGTGAATGTGCACGTCGATGTGGGGATGTATGTGAAAGGGGTTGCTGGCTGCCCAATTGCAGCATTGGTGCTCCTCCGTTCTCCGAAGCGAGGGCCACCGATGGCACTTACCATCTGAGTTCCAGCTGGTCAGCGGTCAGTGGTTCACCAGCTGTGTGTCCACAAGTAGCTATGCCAAGTACCGGCTATTTCTATTCGCCAGCTGTAAATCACAGTCCAACAAAAACATCAAAAATACAGCAGAGAAAAGTCAAAAAATCTCCAAAAACATCGGAAAAAAAAACATCAAAAAACCATCAAACAACCAGCTCCTTCTCAGTTGCCTGCCCATTTTTGAACCAACGCCCGGAGGCCGTGGTGAGCGGCACAGACGTGGGCGTGACCCGCCAGCTGTTACCACCCGGAGATGCTGAAGGGCTGGCGGAGGTTCGCCGGTTCTTCGAGGCGCGAATCCTCCTGGGCTGTCACGGATGGTGGTGAATGTGCCGCATTTGTCCTAAAGGGTTCAGGTGGAAGGGGTGGTATTTTAATGTATTTTTAACATGTATTTTTAAAATGTATTTTTCAATGAATTTTATGTTCATTAGGGGGTATCTCCATAGCATCTATTGGTTGAGCAATGTTTAATGAGAATGACATGTACTCTTTGCCTCCATGAGGGCTCACCAACATTTGGGGGCCATCTCAAGAGCCTTTCCCTGCTGTGAGTTCTGCATGTCCACTGATGATGATTAGTCGCCATGGTTGATTTACGACAGCCGCGGGCAAGTGGGCACAATCACAAGTTGGGTAGGTAATTGGGTTTAATTGGAAAGCATGGCTGTTTCACCATACACTTGGAAGTTTTAGAAGTTGTGCCAGAACAGTCATGTTATGTTTGGTAGCTCTTGGACGGCTACCGTGCTTGGGGATGGCAGGGATGGCGCTCCTTGGTGCAGGAAGAGTGGGCGGATCTGGAGCCCCTGAACTCGTTCATCCACATCCACTTGGGCTTTCGTGGCGAGGCGAGCGGGGGTGGATTCCTTGCCAACTGCCAGGGCCCCTCGGTGCTTCAGGAGGAACGGCTGTGATCACCAGGAATTCCAACATCATCCGACTAAAACATGTGGCCGTTCAGCTGTGCCATGACCTGGTTGTGCCACGAGTTGAATCTCCTGACTGCAGGGACTTCCTGTGCGGCATTGCCCCGAGTTCCCGGCACAGTGGGGAGTCGTGAACGACTGGGCAGACTTGGAGGCAGCTAGGCCGGGATGCTGCTGGTGCTGAGCGCCCTGGGGCTGGAGATTTGCCAGGAATGATGGTTCCCAGAGGGAAAGGATTGATGAATGTTGATGATAGAGTAGTCACGGGAGATGATAGTGGTGAAGTGATGGTCAACAAATCACCAAGAACGGTTGGGAATAGTTGGAATCGGTTGGAATGGTGAGAATGACAGTGATGGTTCATCATAATGGTGGATGACAAGGATTGGCTATTGACAGTTGTTATTTAGCAAATAAAGGCTGAGACGGGTTGATAATGGCGTGGAATTTGCTGCTTGCAAATGGTCATTGGAGAGAGGGGCCAGTACTGGTTGGTTCGAACGGTTTCTAGTAATTGATGGTAGGTAAAAGGTGGCTGGTAGCTGTTGGTCAGGGTTGGAAATGGTTGGTATTGGTTGGTGACATGGGGTAATATTGATCAACCATTACCAAGCAGTACCAACCATATACCAACCAATAGCAACCAGTTCCCAATCCTGGCTGGCAACCTGGTACTGTTTGGTAAGCAGGTTGGTTGGTCTTGGTCCCGGTGGATAGCATTCCCCTCGCAGGAACGTGGTGCTGGTCAGCGTGCCATCCCTGTTGGACCCTGACTTCGCACCCAAGGAGATGGGGGGGGAAGGTGACAGTGCTGGAACGCAGTTGGCAAAGTTGTGTTAAATCGGTTCATTCCATGTAGGGGGGGATTCGCAAACCAGGGAAACCCAAAAATCGGAGAGCGGCTGGCTGCGAGGGCAAATTTTTACGATGTTTTGTCATGTTTGTCTTTTTAATATGTGCGCGTAGATGAATACTTAAATAGATAGATAAATGAATTAGCAAATGAATAACTAGAAAAAATACACGATTCCTTTCAAGCAATCTTTCATATCATATATGGTTTGGGGCTAATCTCGGCCAGCCACAAAACAGGTATTCTTCACACCCTATAGTTTGGAAGTTGCGGGCCATTCGCTGCTTGGTGTACTTACAAGAGGAAGGAAACTAATTCCTGGAAGATCGGGACCGAAAACTAAAGCAACCGAAGAAATGACCGCTGACACATGACGCTACTGCGGTGCACATCACAATTCATCCGCTTAGAATTTGCATTTGGCTCCTTGCATCCTTATGTGTGCCGATTTCCTTTGTACAAATAATTTATTTTCTTCTTGGTGTATATTCACTTCTGCTTGCATGATAGTTTTGCATCCATGTGTGGCTACGTTTGATTGGGCCACCAGCTCGCCCTCAGCCCAGCTGAACCTTCGGGATGGCGATGGAAAAAAAAAAGAAGAAATGAGATAGATTGCGTCCCCCTCCCGTCTCCCTGAAAATTGTTATTTTTTGTTTTGTCAGATTTTTTGAATCTTTTTCATGTTTCAGTCTACCCCTCCCGTTCGATCCATAGAGAGGGAAGTGAAATTTGACTCTCTTCATATATCCTCATTTCCTTGTTTTCTCGTTATTCTCTTTTTTTCTTTCCTTATTCACCCTTTTTGTTTTCTCCTTCTTACCTACTTAGTCTTCCCATATGACATCATGAGATCTTGAAAAAACAAGTTCCCCATACCGTGATGAGAAGAAGCCTGGCACATCAATAGCCAGCTTATTTGGCACAGTAATAGCTTGAATTCTGAAACCGTACTCTAACATGGGGTGGGAAAAAAGGCGCTGACAAAAGGTACTGAACTATTTTCTTAAAAGCACCAACATGAATTTTTGGCAGTTCATCTAAGACTCTAAGATGTGTCATGTCCAATTATTGAGCATGAGTTCGGACATGTTCATTCGACACTGCGCAATTCAAAACCAATGAGCCGTGTCAATGCTCACATCGGACTTTGGTTTGCCTAGCGATAGTAGAAAAATGTACAGCAGTCACAAACTCTCGGTTATACACCCTGTGATCCCTTAAGTTTTGGTAATTGACACCGCGTAAACGCTGACACTGCGTCTGAGAGCACAGACGATGATGGCACCTTGTGCTCGAACTGGCAGAAAACGCTCGAAGAAAAACACATGTTGCAACATGACCGAATATGTTCGAGTTGGCACTTTACGTAGTGAAACCATGGGGTAGCAGAAACCCGATATGGGATGTCCATAGCGGTGGTGGCACCCAGAGTCCGTCGTCAAGGTATTGCCAAAACCCTGGAAAACTGGGGCCCTGGTGGCGGCGAGGTTTTCTGAAAATTCAATGGCTTACATGGATCGATTTGGGGGCGCCACAACGTTGAGACCCAAAGGATTCCAAAATGGTCATGTCCAAGAAGTTTATATAAGTTTAATCAGAATGGCACCAATCAGGGAAATCAACATGTCATGAGCGGTTCTGCTGTATCCATATCTTGCCCCCCGAAAAAACCGAACATGTTCCCACAACAATCACCTTGAAACGGAAAGCGAGTCCCTGGTCATCCTTGGGGTCTGAGGGCTACCACAGTCTCCACGCCTACACTCCTGCGACGGAACGTTGGGCTGACTGGGAGCATTTGGACCGGCGCAGCGATGAGTGCCCCAGCAGCGCAATGGGAGGCAGACCCGGATAATACTTTAGAGCTTAGAAATTAACCTTACTGTAGCTAATGATGGTTTGTGGTTATTGCTGGTTGGCGATGCTTAGTGATGGTCAACGGGATGCAGTTGAACCTTTGGTTCATTCACACGGAAACCCGAAAAATCTTCAAGAATCATAGCTTGCTACTGGCCAGGGTTTTCCCGGGTTTAGCGTTGCGAGTTCAACACTCCTTGTTCTGGATCCAGTTCTTTCTTGCAAAAGTCCTTCGAACATCTTCGAACCAGCATCATTGAAAACCATAGTTTTTGGAAATCAGACGCTGTTGAAGCGCCATCAAAAAAGCATGACCTCTGGGTGGGAATCCCGAAGCAAGATCACTGAAAGCCGTTGAAACTATTAGAAAAGTTCCTCGAAGACCTCGGCTGATCATTGGCAACCAGTTTCCAATAGCTGGTTCATTGGGAATTGCGCTGTTTATCATGGTACGTTGTTGTTGCTATGCCCTCTAGCTGCTAATCATTAGCATCAATTTGGCGTAGATGTAGCCACTATTGACTACCTAAACCTTTATAGTATATCCGCCACGGGCCAATCTTATGTAACCAGCTCTGAACATTGTCAATCACAACTCTCATGATCAACATCAACCGTCGGGGTTTTGATAGGACTGAATTGTTTCTGAGAAAAAGATGGCTTCTCGCCATGTCACGGGTTCGTATGGAGTCAGTACCTTAAAGCGAGTTGCGTGGGGTGCTTTGCAATTCTAGACGGATCATTTGGGTTTCGTGAAGCGGCACCGGAGCATCATGGCTGGAACTTCTCGAAGGATGCTCTGAAAAAGATTGACCCCATATAAACCCCTGTAATGATTTTGATTTACATACGGTCGGGTGGCGAAGTGACAAAAAAAACCGTTCAGGGCGGGGTTCCCTAGGAAAAGTCCTCAACAGGCTGACCTGTCTGGTCCCTATCGCCGGGACGCCTCAGCCCAAGGAGGGCTCCTGTCCTCCTTGGAAGGTAGGATGGATCCACAGGTTTGGCACCTTGCATTGGCACCTTGCACATGTTGGAATTTCCGGTGTTCAAAAATAACTAGAAACAATTCTTGAACGACAATTTCCTTTTGGGTGCACATGTTCCAAGGATTGTGCTCCTGAGAGATCTGAGGTACAAGCAGAAGAAAAAGGAAGCTGCAGACTTTCTGTACTCGGCCATCGAGCGCCAGGCACATGCTTAAGCCATCAACATCTCCACCAAGTTCGGAAGCACCCATCAGCATCTTACTAGCGACAACCTGGAGGTCAATCATCGTAAACATCACCCGTCATGAACCGTATGGTAATCGTGAGCAAGCCAAGTTCATCAGTTGAGCCCTTTGAGAAGCGGTGCAGCGATCGCATAGCGCTTAGATTCACCGGGAGGCCGCCACACCAGGAATCATCAACAGGTGTTGGCGTGATGGTGCCACGCGGGCATGATGTACCAAAATCTCAGGAGCAAAGTGGTTCAACTGAACTATCCCATGACCAGTTACTAGTCCAAGTGTTGCGATGGGTTCACTACAACCGCGCTACTGCCTTTTTGTTGTGGGGCTACAGAAAGTATGGTAGTGAACCCATCCCGACACTACTACCAACATCCCCACCATACTTAGGACGTGCAGCTGAGGTTGTAAGCAAGATACCATGGTGAATAACCTGAGAAGGTAGGTGAACCAATGAACCAACCCCTAAAACCATGGCTTACCCACCATGGCACCAGCATGGCTTACCCATTGCCGTGTCAGCGGTGTCCAGCCTTTCCAGGTTCCGGACATCCGCTCGCGCGTGGTCTTTGAGCAAGTTGGCACGCCACTGACCCACGAGCACCTTGGACCGGTCCAGTGCCTGGGGGAGTGCAGTATCCGTAGCTCGGTGTTGGACCGAAGTCATTTGTGATCATTTGCTATGATTGAGGTCTATCATGGTCAACCTAGGGTTCATGATAGGGGTCTAGCCGTGGGTATCTGACATCTATATGGGTAATATTGTGTAATATTGATGGTTGATATGATGGTTTAGTGATAGCTTTGTAGCAGATCCTTTTTTGTAGCTGTCACATCCTTTGCGTGGCATGCTAAGCACATACATTCCATCGTTTGCAGGTTTGCCATATTCACGGCTTGCTAGATTTTTGAGCCTATCCATACTTCAGCAGAGCTTATCCATACTAGCATGCACCATAAGTGCGGGAAACATGAGATACCCACCATGTCCACAAAATTGTTGGATATGTGGGGCTGTCCATGCATGCTGCGTCCGCTAAGATGATGCTTTCCGTGTCGAAAACGTGATCACTTCCGGTTGGGGTCGCGCCTTTCATTATAGACCCTGCACTCAGGCGCTTCCTGCGAAAGCCCCGGGGAGCGTATGGCTGGCGCGCCGGCGTTCCCAGCTCTATTTCTTGGAGGTGGCTGAAGCCAGGGAAAGCAATAAGAAACTGCCCTAATGAAAGACGTCAGTGGTAGATTCCTAATGTTTCAGTTGGTAGTATCACTAGCCAAGAATGAACAGTTGGTGTGGTTTATCATCATGTCCCACTGTTGATTCTGTTTAACTGCTTTGGAATCTGTTCAAGATAAGAGCGCAGTGATGCCGAGGGACAGGATTGTTGGGCACAAGCACACCTCCAAAGGTATGGGTGTGTGCACTCCGCATGCCTGTATCTAACTTGATGTAGAACAGAAACACGTGTTGTGCATGTTCTGTGTGTATGTATCCATCAGCAATCTATTGACCATGCTATTAATCATGTCATTGGACATGTTCTCATGTTAATCACATGGTTCATAAGCTATTAAGTTAATAATGATTAATCATGAACCTATCAACCACCTATAATGATAGATCATGAATTATGGGTGTTCCATGGTGTTAATGATCCATGGTGTTATGAACATGGTTCATTCATTAACCATGTATGGTTACCCGTGTGACCTCCACTGTGACCATCACTAGCAGGCACATCTTCACAGGGGCCCACCGCGCGCCGAGGTGCTGGCGGGCAGCGACCTGCCGGGCCACAACACCCCCTTACCAGGCGGTGGCGGTGGGTTGGGGTGGTGCTTTATCCCATTTTTTGTGGCATTTGGAGGCTCAATGACATGGTCAATGACATGGTCAATAATGCATAAGAATCTTCAAATGATGTCTAACGATTTGTCAGCCGCCTGTTTTTGCTCGCAAGGGGATGCTTTAGAATGTATACCGGAGCCCCTGCCCCACCGGCGGCATTTGGGAGCACCCCTCGACTGAAAGCAGTCGCCAGACATGGCACCCATCAAAGCCACAGCAGTTTGAGGTTATGGATCATGATTCCAGGATGCTCGCATTTGAGCTCACCAAATGGTTTTTGTTTTGGTAGTCCATGGTGAGTTTCTGCGGATGCGGATCCGGGTTGTTGCCAGGTCTACACATCTGCGGGGATTCCACCTATCCGGGCATCGGCGTACCGTCCGCTGCCATGAGTGGACACATTTGCGGCGTGGCAGCACTTGTCACACGCAACCAGTACCAGCACAGCGAGTACCGTGGTAAAAAGGGGAGACTTTCGCAAAAGTTTAAGAAGGTTTCTAACGGTTCAGGCCGGATGCTTTGGTGATGGGCTGTTTCAAGAAGAAGCTGGGGATGATCTGGGGTTCATTTTCTGCAGGGCACATGTTGAAGTCAGAGTCGTTAGTGGTGTGGCCTGTTGCTCTCAATGCTGTTCATGCAATTGTTCCGATGCAAATCGATTTGCAAAAACCACGCACCTATCTACACATCGCATACCATAGCAGACCTACATGTCTACAAGCCATTTTCGGAGTATGGTGGTGCTTGTTCGGTCGGGCCCCCCCTGCCTCCGAGTTTGAAGCAGCCCGGGTCCCATCGGTCCTTAGGTGCCAACAACATCCTGTCGCTGCCGGAACACTGGGCCCAGCTGGATCGCATCAAAGACTGGCACTACGAGCTGGACATGTGATCCAGGCAGCCATGCCAGGACGCCGATCAGCTGGCGGTGCCTCCAAGATGGAGCATGAGTCGATGGAAGAGCTTGACATGGGTGTCCTGGGTGTGTCCACAAATAGCGTGATCATGTTGGGATGCTTGGTGTACCCCAGTTGTGGATGTGCTGACATCGCCCGCATCGTTTCGAAAAAGCTTTCAGGCCTTTGCGGTCGGGAGAGGTTTCTGTATAGAAGAAGCGCTGGTTGTTCCACCAAGCCTCCTTCCGCAACATGCAAAACTGCGGTGCCTATGGCTTCAGCTCTGTACGTAGTCGCCAGCACATGTTTGTCATCAGTGGTATGCTCACTACCTGGTTGCCGATGGTGGCTGTATAGGTGAAGCCGCTCATCACGAACATCGTCGATAGCCGAACCATTATAATTATATGGCTGACACGCACCAAGAGCAACACTCAAGAAGCACTGCAAGCCATTGGAGCAAGATGCCGCAACAAACAAGGCATCCCAGATTATACAGCAGCAATAGGCCAACAAGATTGTTCATCTCACATGTCGAGTTGAGCGCAGTTCATCTGGAAGGCTGAGGATTGTCCGCACAATGCGGGGGTTCCCAGAAATTTGGGAAGGCCTAGTTGATGGTACATGATCAGGTCCACTTGTGGCTCTTGCAGTGATTGTCCGTTTGAAATAGGCAAGAGGGTAGGTCTTTGCATCCCACCCTTCTTGAGAGGTAGCCTCAAATCATGATGCCTGTAGGGCCCAGGGCGGGATATTGGTTCGATGATGAGATGCAAGCCAGCGAATAGTCCTCACTAGCTTCACTAACAACCTCATTATATAACCAGTTCTCAAATCTATCTTGAATTTAATGATGCAGGTTCATCGGAGGTATACTGCGGTATACTTATCAAACCTCACCTTTAGTTGAACCAACGGTTCATCAGCGGTCAATCATCGGTTGAGCAAGGGTTTGATAATGTACATCAACAGTTGAACCAATGGTTAGCCTATCAAACCATTATATACTTGGTTCATTACGAAACCAGTCGGTTTCATTAACTGTTGGTTTCCTCAGTTGACTATGAAACCATTATCACCATAGTTTACGAACCATCATGAACCCCTTCAGAAAATTAACCATTATGAACGGTAAACTATGATGAGTAAGAATAGTGGGCAAACAAATAGAACCATCATAGAACCATCATAGAACCGTCATGGAACCCTCATAGAACCATTGGTTCCACAGTTCACCACTGATGAAGTCCATTGCTTCAGAACATCCTCGACAACAATGCTGATGCACAGCCAGGCACAGCGCGGTGATTGCGGGTTAGGGTTAGACCTGGTGAGTGGAGATCCTATTGGTTTAAGAAGGCTTGACTTTGGATGAACCAGGGAAAACGGTGAATTGTTGGTAAATTGATGCTTTTGGCTGATGAATGATTAAAACAAAAAGTGGGCAATTCATGGCCGTTGGTTTAACAATTGGATTAACAATAACGGTGTAGCAGTTGATTGATTTTAGCCCAGAGGTGATTTCTTTACGGTCCAGTTGGTTTGCCATGGGGTATTGATGCCTCATCTGCTGATATGATTGAATCAACGGCTCCTTGGTGTAAAAGCTAGCCGTGATTTACAAGCTGGTTGATGGCACTTGTGAAAGCGATAGTAATGATGAATAGAGGGTAATGACGGTGGTCAGAAGTGGATGGTAATGGTTGAGCTGTGAATCATGACTTACTTATGGTTATACCATTGGGGTGGCTCATCAACAGCTGGAGCTCTCACACCTTGGTGCCTGAAAACGGATCATTTCAAGCAGCAGGCTGGCATGCAAACGCCTCAAATGGGCTCCAGCCCCATCAGCGACAGCCGCACACCACCAGGCCGGGCTTCTGTGGCTCAGGGGTTCTGCCAACCCATGGGTTGTGCCAGTGCTCATCCCGTCATTCAACCATCATGCAAGCATGCTTTGGCCATCATGGAGACGTCATTTAGCCACTATTGTGACAAAGATGATTGATTTATGGTTGATTTCTTGGATAGATCATGATCGATAATAAGGGTTAGTGATAGTTACAGTTGAGAATTAGTATTATTTATAGCTAAGCCCATGGTCAGTGGTGGGTAGTCATCGAGAATGCTTGATTCACTGCTGGATAGTGATGGATAGTCACTGGTTAAAGCAATGATTGAACCAAGGGTGACTAATGATCAATCGTGGTTCACGATCGTTCAAGATGATGAATCGGTGGTTCACAATGGTTCAACATGATTCATGGCAGAAGCGGATGTGTTGCTAAGCTAGCCAAATAGAGGTTTAACTCGTTGATTGAGTGCAAATGTCATGTTGTGACAGATGGGCGAATGAGAAATGGCCACCATGGCAACCGTTGCCATGTTTGGTTGCCATGGTATTTCAAGCTGAGGGAATTACCTGAAGTCTGAAAGTAGTACCCTACTATTTGTCAATCTTTCAGTTCGGTTACGCAACTTGAGGGTAATAAGTTGGCTTTACCCATGGTTCCACATGGTTGGCCTATGGTTCTGCCTATGGTTGGCCAAGCTGGTTGGAACCAAGCTGGTTCCAACTCAGTTGGTGAATCTTCATGGTTGCTGAGGCAGCAGCGGCAGTGGCGCGCTTCGATCGCGGGAGGCGAGTCCGCTGGTGCGGGGGCCTAGGGAGCTGACGACGGACGCCTGGGAGGATTGGCTGTGCTAGTGCTGGATTTTTTCCACCAGGGGCAATGGTTACCAGAGAGGAAATAGTGGTTAGATCATGGTCAAATGATGGTTCGTAACGGTTGGGAAGGGTGCTCAAGCTGGTGAATGGTTGACAAGCTGGTTAGCAATGACAAGCAAACCGTAGATGGCGCACCATCATGTTGGTGAAGCATTGTTAAGTGCTGTTGGTGAATTTCAAGTCAGTTGGCTCGCAGAAGTTGCCTAATCTTCAGAAAAAAGTGGAAGTGGTCCCGGTAACCCTTGACGTGTTTGTTATCCATGTGTCCGTAGTTGGACAAGACATACATAAAAAAGGACCGTACCTACACGTGGTTTATACAGTAGATATATTACTTTATTCAAAACGTATACCTAGATTCAAACTATATTCGTAAAGGTCGGAGGTTTGTTTTATCTCCACCGCTTTGCCTGAGAGGCACCCCTGTGGTGTCATGTTGCAAATGTGGCCGAGCTTGAGCCACAGCCAACAACGCAGTTGGGGACAGAGGTTGGTTATTGCTGGTGGTTAGCCTGTATCATTCACTGCTCGAAAATCAATCGATCGCTGAGCTCCTCAAGACTCTCCATCGATCCTCAGGCATCACCATCCAGAAACATCACCCAACAACAGCTATCATCTTCTCAAACACCTTGCCATGGACCATCAATGTCGTCCCAGCCAGGACACAGCCGAAGCGAGAGATGTTCCGGATCCTGAGGCATCGGTGCTCCACAATGATCACTACCACAAGTTTAGAATCCAACTTGGGACCAGCAATTTCTCCAACAGGAAACCCTGATGAAATGATGAGACCAAGTTGCTGAAGCCTGATTCGGGATGTAGGTTCTGGTCACGATGTGTGCCCGTGTTGCCGGTTCAGTTTAAAGAGTGTCCACCTGCAGCCGCTTGAACCTGTACAAACAAACCAGGCTGATGAGATATCTTTCAGACATGTCTTTTTTCACCTTCTAGCACCGAAGAGCCAGTGGGTCCTTGAAGGATTCGTCGCCAAAAAGCACTTTGGTGGTGTGGGAACTCAATGACCACTGGGGATGTCCCTGCGCCCTGTTTGAGGTTGGTGATCCGATTGGCGATTTCGTAAAGAGGTCCTGTGTCACCAGGTGATGCTTGAATTAAAGGTGATCACTCCCTTGCGGCGAGGGAGTGATAATAGATACTGGCCATTCAGCCCTGATTCGACACATGGGTGGGAACAGGCCACAGCTATTGTTGGTCAATGCGAAATGATTGATGTTAATCATGATGACACTTCGGGGTTACTGCGATCTGATGAGTCATCAGCAATATACAATGGTTGGGACAGAGCAATGAATGGTTGATTGATACTGATTAAACATGTGGGTACCCTGACAATGGTGCCAGGTGGTGAAAAATAGTCACTTGATGACCATCTACTAACGATTGGTAATGATAACCAGCAATATTGATTAGTTCACCAACGACCTGCCACCAGCATTCTCAACCATTCGTATCCAGCAGCCACTTCTTTGATGGTAGTAATAAACCATTGTTACGCTATCGCTGACGTGCCATAGCCTTCGAGAGCATGCAACCGCAAAAGCAAAAGCAAAAGCAAAACCATTGTTAACAACTATTCATCAGTATCTATAACCACCTGGTACTAATTAGCCAGATCATTCATCAGCAGTTTTCTTTGATAGATAGCTTTTAACCACCTACTAACCCTGAGCCAGCAGCATTGGGAACCTCTGAGTGTCCAAGCCATTGAGTGGGGATGGTTCACCATAGCCCTATCAAAAGCGAGTAGGAAATGGCCAGTATTGGCCGCTACTGAAGTAACCGTGCTGTTATTAACCACTGCGCTTATCAATTATGTTGGTAGTGACATAAGTACTCGAAGGAATCATTGGAAATGTTTCGAAACCGATCGCACTTAATTTTAATCTTTGGCCATGGGCTATTACATCAACGTAAGCGCTGCAATATATCGCTTCACGCAACAAAAAACGCCAGATCCAAAAATAAAAGAACTCCCCCAGGTTTACCTAATGGGTTGATGATCGCAGGGTAGTGTTGGACCAAATGTTGATAAATCACTCCTTAGTTTACCTCGAAGAAGCTGATCAACTTCCCATAGATAGCCGTAAGTCCCTGGTGGTTTGCTATCAACTCCAGGGCTTTAAAAACGGATCAACCACCGAGGTGTCGCCACCCTTGCAGTTGAAGTCCTTGGAAGTGGAAAATGTGGCTGGAAGCTTTTCCGCGGAAGGTTGCGGGGTAGGAACGGTCAGGATGGGTTAATGACCAGTGGATCCATTGATGGGTCTATGATGATGGGATGATCTAGTAGATGGGTTGGTACTGATGGGTTGAAAGCGATAGTAGCCAGTAGATCACTCAGATGACGGGAGATGCTTGATAATGATGGGTTAATACTGATGGATAGTTGCCCACTGTCATGAATGATGAGTCGTAATTCATGGATAATCAGCGATCAATAGCTATACAGTTGAGGGTTCATAGATGGCCGATCAGGATTGACACAGGTTTCTATTGATACCATAGCACTTGCAAGCAGCAGCCCGTAGTACGTGCGAATCATATAGAGAAACAAGTGACTGACCGGACTCATGGGCTGCGTACGCCTTAAATATCACCACTCCCTTTCTGTTTTGCAAGCAAAGGCAAGATGGGTATTTTTCAAGTCAAGGCTACCCCCAAATCATCAATTCCTTATCATTGTACACTTAACAACCAACAACGTTTGCTTAAATATCACCAATCGCCCTCCCGGTTTTGCAACAAAGGGCTATGCAAACCTCGAAATCGACTCTTCAAGCGATTGGTCACCAGCTTGATCCCATATGCCTGGACAGATCAACATCCCAGCACCCATGTGCACCGGCTCCGATGGGCTTGTCATGGGATCAGGGCCTTGGTCATGCGGTTCACCATGGCTCACCACAAGTTCAATCAGTTGGTGCTTCATTCGCGTGGCTTGCTATAGCCACCATCGTGGCTCACTTGCTATAGCCATCATCAATCAATCATTGGCTGCCAATCGTGAGTCATTGTTAGTCATTCACCAGCATTTGCCATTTTTAGTCCGCAATAACCACTGAGTATTGTTGTTGGTCGTGTCATGATTGTTAGTTAGCAATGGATCATCACGTTTGCCGCCAAGCATTTACCGTCCCCATGACGATCCATTGCCGATGGATATTCAGACTGTGAATGACTATGGTTCACCACGGTGATCCAGAAATGAACCACTATGATCCGGCAATGATGACCCGGCAATGATGATCCAGTGATATGCCAATGGTTATGAGTGTGGGTAGCTGGCAATGCTAACGGTCACCGGCTGATGACCCAGCTTGCGCCAAGGTTGTGCTACTAAGGGGACCAGTAAGGATGGCGGTAGCCATGGGACCTGCGTGGTTTCTTCGGTCGCTTCATCGCCAGGTCCGAAGACGAGCTTTGCCGAGGCGCTGCCAAAGTGCTTGCGGATGCCAAGGGGTGAACGGGCAACAGAGATATCACTGGGATCGTGTTAGATTAGTGTTGGGTCTATCTACTTTTGGATTAGTGTTCGATCTACTGGTAGATGAGCATTCGATCTATACAGTCTTAGAGGATGTGTTAGATCTACTGTTGGATGTGTTGGATCTTGATGGATTCCATGGATATTTGGTGAAGACAACTGCATGAATTAGTTGCCAATGCGCCAGTATCCGCGGCCATGGTCACCCTGGTAGCAGCTGATTGATCAACTGGAAGCACCACGGGGAGGTACCACGGTGGTGCGAGTGGGCGATGCCAGGTCTATTTCATTGGCACGCCACCTGTGTCAGCAGAGTTGGTGCGGCAAGTGAAGGAGGCGCGCGAGTCTTTTGATTGGAGACTTGTGCTAGGTGATCCGCCAGGTCTAAGATAAGATATATAGCTTGCTGATTCATATGACTCAGCAGTATCAGTCGTGCTCAACCAGCTTCTCAACCATCATGAGCCATTGTCAACAGTAATTGACCTTTATATTATTGGTTATAGTTATCCCGCTCCGACCCATCATGCAACCGCCATCAATTATCATGAACCATGGATTTAAGCATTGGTCGAGTCAATATCATTCACCAGCTGACTAAGCACGGTTGATCAAATCTATTGTAGCCATGAGGAAAACATTATTGACCAAAATGCAATAAGTAACCAGAAAAAAAAACCATCGGATGCCATTGGCCGAAGCAGCTTATTAACCAACTTGTCAGCACACTCACACGCTGAAACAACTTGACGGTATTGGTGCAGACCTTGCAGGTCAGCGTTGACGTTGCAGGCACCGGTGGGTTTGCTGCCAGTGATGATTGTAATGGTTGATGACTGCTCTTGCTTTACATGGCCAGTGACGGTGAATGTTGGTTAATATCGGATAAGGCTGATGAACAATGCTTAATTGATCATGGTCAATGATGGGGTCAATAATTGATTGCATTGGTCACTTGTCACTGCCTTGAATAATGACCCAAGTATGATTGATGTTGGTTGATGTTCCTATTGGTAAAGGCTGGTTGATTCATTTGGATTCATTTGGAATATGTGGGGTGTCAACGGCGAGCAAACCCTGCTGGTGAACGCTTGTTTATTCTCATGGTGTTTGACAAGTGTTCAGAATGGCTGCTTTCACATCAGGGTTGATGCTTGGTTGAGACTGAACGGCATGCTTTCTTACACAGCTGAACCGAATAGTGCCCACCAACGAAGGCTAGCCGTGCTGCCCCAAAATCCGTTGCCAACTTGTTTGCCAAGGCGCAACTCAAGGCACCCCACAGGAGCAGAGCGGCAGCGGGTCAGCTTCAGCGGCGTTTCCACGATCTCTCGAGATGAAACCTGTGAACTATGGTTGATGCTTCGTCAGTCGTTGATGGTTCATCTATGGTTGATGATTCACTTAGGGTTGATAAACGATTGGTTGATCGTTAATCAGCGATGTATGCTTAAATTTTGGTTGATCAGGGGTTTACTGCTGGTTAGTTGATGATTAGTTTTTGTTTGCTGTTGAGCGGTCGGTCAGTGGTTGGTTAATGGTTGTATGATGGTTGATCAAGGGTTGATTATCGGTTCGGAATTGCTACAAGGGCCAGCACAGAATAGTTAGTCAGAATGATTCATCATGATGGGAGATCTTCACAGCACCTTCAAATGGGGGTGGTTAGTAATCACGGTGAATAATGGTTGGATATTGTCGATAGTGTTTGATGATAGTGTTCAGTGGTTGATATGGTTGATATGGTTGACATTAATGTAGTTGATGCTTGAATATTCAACCGACCATTGTTTAGCCCATCCGTAGTTGGAATGGATTTTCCCGCACGACATTCTGCAGAATCGCGCAATCAAACTGGGTAAGCTGGGGACCAAAGGTTCGAAATCATCCCTGTAAAGGGATCATTCCATCTGACCTAGGAAGGCAACATGCAAAAAAATCAGCACTTGCCAACTTCAGCCACAGCTGCTCGAATGACAACCTGCCAGGCAGAGACCCTTGCTTCCAGAGCATCAGTTGATCCGACAAATCCCAAGACCCAGACGTAATCTTCACCATGGTGTTGATCTGGCAGCCATCGCGGCGGCCTTGCGCAGGAGTGGCTGTCCAGCCCCCGTGATGCTTTGCCTCCACGCCCCTCGGAACCCTCAAGGCCGGCCCCTGCGGATGGTGAAGATGGCATTGCCCTGTCACCTGGTGCCATCCTGGTGCCATGATGCCATGGGAATGTTCCAAGGAAACTTCAGATTCAGCTCCAACTTTCTGACTGTACACATACCAGATCCTGATGAATGGCTATGCTTGCTAGCTATTAGAAACTATTGTTGATATTTCTAGTTCTACTTACACTATTTGTTGATCAGTATTGCTACATATTGCTATTATAGAGTCTTGATCATTATTTATCAATAGTTGTTCAAGTACCAAGTGCTGCTGACTCGCTATCATTAATCCTTGACTAGCAACATCAATTTTGTGCGTATTGATGACCGACCAAGTACAACTAGTGTATAGTATTGAGCACAGGTAATAATTGAATTATTAGCCAGTATCAGGCAATTGTTAATTAACTATTGTTGACTACTATCAATTACTGTTATATAAATTATGAAGTATGATAGGCCTCAGGATCTGTGAATCGCTGATCGCTAGTTCTTCATCGTTGATGTTGGTACTGTTGGGTCAGGGCCCGCATTGGTACCGGCCTCTCAGGCGCAACGGGCGCAACGTATCGTCCAGAAGCGTTTCTTGGACGGGTATTGCTGTGGGAGGACAAGCCACCAACAACGACAAGCAGAATAATGGCCACAATGCTTAACAAAAATTGCTGTAATCACACTGATGGTTAATGAAACACACCATCAGCCACATCAAGTACGAATAAATGTCAATCCTGATGAGTAAATGTTGCTGTCAACGATCATGATATTGCGTAGTGCTACAGTACGACTTCACCATGGAAATAGAACATTGGTCCTAGACATGATGGAAAAACCGACAGGAACTCCCCATCATAGGTGGTTCAGACACGTAGGTTTTCTCATTGGTCCCATTGGCTACTCATCCTTTCAGCTAGATCAGCACACCTCTACGCAAGCTACACCAGCGCAGAGAACGATCCGTGCACCTTGTGTAGCCATGGGCAGCTGACATTGGCCACTACAGAATCGTTATTACGCAAACGGATGATGATTCTGAACAAATTTCAACCAATACTAACCCAAAGTCACCATATAATTTTGAAGGATTGATCATTAGTCAGAGGCTATGATAAATTTTCGTTCACATTTCTGCCAAGCGCTGCACTTGAGGCTAGTGGATGCGCTGGGTCAGGCTCGAACCTTTGGCTGCGCCAGCTGGCCACTGATGGCCACTGGTGGCCACTGGTGGCCGTTACTGATCCCAAGCTAGTTCACCAGCCGGTTAGTTGATTCGCTAGACTATGTTCCAGCCTGGTTGGCCAATGAATCAGCCTGGTAGTTAGTCCCCATGGTTTGTGCTTGTAATGCAGGAATGAGTTCAGAGGGATAGGCTCACTGTAAACTATTGATGGCTGATGATATTTGAATATATTTGATAATGGTTAGTGCTTGAAAATGCTTCATATCAACCACCTATAGTATGAAGTATAAAGCATGGTTGGCCTCTTGACCCATATTGATCACGATTGACCATTACATTGTTACCCACAGGCAAGGCGAGTTGCAAGGCAACTTCACGCTGCCAGTGCTAAGGGAGCAGCTCGCTGGTCGAGCCTCCATGCCTTCACAGGGAATCCAACCTAGCCAAGAACCAGGCTGTGGCACTTCAAAAGCAAGTTTGGTATGACCCTCAAGTTGTACTGCATCTCTGGGATTGACCATTATGACCAGTGATGAAAAGTAAATATGACCACGAAGAACCTTCATCGATTAATACTAACTCTTCTATTTGACTACTACCCACAATTGCCCAGGCACTAAATATCACTAGTGCAGACTTCTTAACCATTGATCAACCACCAACCACTTCAAGCTTCTCCCCGGCAATTCATCAGGTGTTTCCGCTCACCGGGGGGTGCGCGGGTGCGCGCCCACGACCACCCCTCGCCGGGCAAGAGAAGAGGCGACTGGTGGGTGGAGCTGATCCAGTGAAAGGGTTGCTGTTTCCAGGAGGATCCACGGCTTGAAGCAGAAACAAAAACTGTTGGAGGGATCGAAATGATACCATGTCAAACATTATCAGACACCTTGATGGAAAGAAAGGCAATTTTTCACTCAGCTGGTGCTTTAGAAGCAGCCTCTGGGTTCTAGCTCCTTGCGTCGAAGGAACCAAGGCTGCGACAGGGTGATGTATCGGTGGACCTGCGGCATAGCGAAGACTGGACGTAGCCCCCTTGCAAGCGATTTCCACATCTGACACCATCCGTGCACACCAAACACTCGGTGTGCAAAAGCACAATCTGGTGATGAAACCCAGTGTGATGACCCAGTGTTTTTAATCCAAATGATACTTAGATTTTTGTTGGTGTGCAACACCACCAGGATCATATTTTTTGCAAAATCTGGTGTTTTCCCTGTTATTGTTGGTGATTATTCCCCATGAAAGTTGGTTGGTTAATATTGACCCATAGCCATTTGGTGATGGAATCAGCACCCAGATCCAACCCCAGTGTTTTTGCACTCCCCTCACGGGTGATGTCGTCTCGAGGTTCGTGGTGTCGCCACTCCCTCTCGCACGTTGGGGCCCTTGGCGAAGTCGGGCGAGGGTCGTCGATTTTCGAGAACCACGAAACAACTAACCAATCTAAGCCAAGGCAATCCATGTAACCATCAATGGAGCATATCATGGAGCCATTAAACCAGCTATGTACTGTAACTGTTGAATTCAAACCCATCTAACCATTAAACTAGCCAATAGATCAGCAAATTTACGATCAGCAGCTCATTCAACAGCTCAACCACCAAGCTGGATCCAATGATTAACCACGGCTGCGAACTGAGGCCCTCCGGTCCCTCCGCTTCAAACGCGGTGCCCTGGTGCAACGTGACGATGGCTGCCAATGGTTATCCACCATTGAGATCATTCAGCATGTTGGAACTTAAGCATGGTAGCTGCCGTGATTCTGAAATCGCATCCGCTGCTGAAGCATCAGCAAGCTTCATGAAGCGTGAATAAAGATCATCCATGACCATCGCAAACAATCATCAGCCATCATGACTGCTCAACCATCATTAGACATCATTATGACCTGTATAAACCATGTTTGTCAACCCCCCTAATCAACCCTCATAACCATCATGAACGACCCATCAATGGCCACAGCCAGGGACCTCCGCAGTGATCCCCTCAGCAGCCTTTTGTCCCAAGGCCGCCCGTGGACGAAAGATCCGCGAGGCGACGACCAGCGGTTGCGCCGCAAGCGATGCTTCTTTGGGATCGTATTTGTGGTGATGGAAATCACCATATGTTTAGAGTGTCATTGGAACAGAACCATCACCAGCCACATTGTTTAGCTAACCATATGTCATTGGATGGCTTAGCGAATTTATTAGCTACAAATGTGGCTGGTGATGGTTCTGCCTATCCTCAAGATGCTTTTGATGTTTTCGTCTGCTATTCCAACGGCTTGCAGGTGCTTGCTAGGGATTTTCCGCTTGACGATGGCATCATTTTGAGGAAGGTGGTTCCCCCACCAAGGATGTTCATTCTTGGACCCGCCCTGCCCCAGGCAATCGCTTCAGATCGCGGCCCTCAGGTGGGCCAATGGGGCCATTCATAAACGCAACTTCCCCAGGTTTACGCAACATGTGAGGGAGAAAAAGAAAACATTTGGGAGATACGGGATGCCATGGGATACTTCTTTTTGCGAAAGAGCAACTTTTCTAGGCCGACCTGGAACCATTGGTAGAGCATAGACAAACAAGGGAGGATCGTTGTTGAAGCAGTCCACAAAAAATGTTACCATTCCGTTCAAGTGTTGCACGTTAGACGGGCGATCAAAACTTATCCCAACGCGTTCAAAGACATGGCCAGTAAGAGACTAGTTTAAGCATTTTTGAGAATCGCAACTAATACAGCAATGGTTGTTGATGGTTTATATTTACTCATTTAAGCACCCTCGACCAAGAGATGGAGGTTGGCGATACGGTCGATGGGCCTTATAGGCTTCTGTTTCATCGGCAGTGCTCCTAAAGTTAAACAATTCTCACGTCCAACTTTCAGACTTCGCCAACCAGCATGAACCAATCATCTTTTTTTTTTCCCTCTCACTTGCAGAAAAAACACATCCATTCCTTTGGCTCACAATGACTTGAGAAACGAGCATGTCTTGGGGGATGCACCATGTAAATACATCTTCCAGGGCTCGCCATCGAGCTCCCGTAGCCGGCTTTTGCGCCAGGCTACGCACAAAGGTGCGGGGTGGGTAAATGCGGGTGTCCAACACAAGGATCATGGCTTGGGATGGCTGGGGGTCATCACCACAAAAGCGGATATGGGGGTACCCCAAAATGGTTGGTCTATTATTGATGGTCAGTATTGGATGATTTGACCCCATATTCTGGTGTAGATTCTCAGGAAATTCTCGGAATGATTCGCTCATGTGTAACTATTGTTGTCGTGCTGAGTCGATCGGACAATGGCATCAAATTGAGGACTTCACACGGATTCAGAGTCCAATCTTTTCTGCGTATTGTGTCTACAAAAAGTGCTGCATAGAGCATGACTACTTTTTGGCTGCACTTTATTATGTATACTTTTTGGCAGCACTACTTTTTGGCAGCATAAGCATGACGGTTCATTTGCTTTGGGCAGTGTGATTATTTGATCATTCACCCCAGTTAGTTTGCAGTTGAGTTCCAGTTACTTATCCCAGTGGGGTTGAGATCACAGCAACCAACTGCAAGCAAAATGGCTGGCACCTGCTCCAGGTGCACCCAAAGAAAATCGGAGGCCTGGGATCCGCCATGTTCACCGCTGACCCATATTTGGGGACGTTGGCCTAGCCATTTGTTGATATTTGTTGTAGATGCTTATGGTCCTTGTGGCATCTTAGTTTCCAGTGTCCTTTTGGGGAGTTCAATGAGATGAGGAGATGTGAGTCACCAACATGAGGTTGCTGACATAGGGAGTGCCACTGGTACCTGCGAGAAATCTGAATCCATGGTGTGACCAGCAAAAATTAGACACCTGCTGAA
>VSDK01009082.1:511161-552205 GCA_009767595.1 Symbiodinium kawagutii | reverse complement strand
ATGCCGAGTTGGCATGTATGAACAAAACAAATCAAACCAAGGCATACTTACTATACGAAGCATCTATCAAAAGGCAGTTGGCCATCATTGTCAACCAGCTGTCAGCATGAGTCAACTAAAGCGGGTTTAGTCATAATATATATATATATATATATGTGTGTGTAGCCATACACCTTGAGAACTGGTTTAGCCAGATTCATATTTGATCTTTCCACGCAGTATCTTTACTCTTGCCTATGTTAAACTCAAACCTCTACATCGCGGTTTCTTAAGCCATAGGGACCACTCAAGCTAGGGTTGGTTTACTGCTATAAATGCGTTACATCAAGGATGATAACTTGGGGCACCCCTATTACCCATTTCACCTGAACGGGTCGATAAACCACTATTATAGTAATAAAAGAACCATTTGAGGTCACAAACCAATCAGAGCCATGGTCAATAAAGATAATTAAGAAACACACCATATTTAAGCATATCATAATTTCAAATCATAACCACCACAATCATAGCCACCAACCATAAATCATAAAAATGATTTGGGGGTACCCCTGCGGCTTGAGAAAACACCAAATATCCGTGTTGTCGCCCCTGCACGGGGCTGGGCTTCGCAGGCGGAGACCTGGGTTCAGTGGAGCGGGGCGCCCTGCAGCCCAAGGTGGAGGAGCGGCTTTGCCATTTTCACATGGCGGGCACGGGGCCCGCGGCTGCGGATACGCATGGCTTATATCAGTTGCTGATCTCAGCAGTTTGATGGGATGAATCTCCTTAAAGTAAATCAGATACAGATAACCAGCAGCAATCCAGTGTAACCATCATCCCTTGATTGCTGATAACCGTCATCTCAGATACCCACCAGGGTTCAACGGGTTCCGCCACCGGGTTCAACCCCTTAGCAGCCACCGGTTGCGGGGCCCTGGGTGCCCCCCCAGGAGGTGGGCTTCGGCCTTCAAAGCAAGGAGCTCTCAGAGGTGGGAGATCACCAGCCAGGTGAAGCCCAGCTACTCACCATGGCTTCATGTCGCCAGTCATGGGTGAGTAACTGGGTTAATGTTCCATGAAGCCATGGTGACTTAACTGGTCAGTGTATGATTGGTTTCACCCAATTTTTTGGGTACCATGTAAAAAATGGTCCGTTTATGATTGTACGTGGTTAATACTGGATGATTTTGGGGGTCCCCTATTTTGAGGAACCCCTCATGTAGCTTCAGTTGCTTGGGATGTACATCCACACGTTGCTACCACGGATTGTGAGCGCAAGCTTGTACCAGTGAAATAGATAGTAAGTATGGTGACGTTCACCACTTTCTAAATGGGATAATCATCCAGGTCGTGACCATCATCAGAATGCAGACACCGGTGATCCCCATTTGGTTGGAACTTGTTTTTTTTTAAATATGGATGGACCATGAATACTAAAGGGCAGGCCATGATAGACCCTGACTTATTGACCCTGATTTAGTTGGCACATCCAACATCCTCCAACCATTGGTCCAACCATGTTTGTAGCCAGGTGTTCGAAGACGAGTTCGGGGTGCACTTGTTGTACCGCTGCTTGGCAGCCAGGTGGATCAGCGGTTCTGAGTAGCGCCAATGATGGTAGTGGCGAGAGCATGCTTAGACTGTGGTGGGGAAGAGATGAGAAGATCAGGATTCGTTTCTCGTTGTTAGTTCATTTTTTTTCATGGTGAATGTTGGGTTTTATTGCGGATGGTCGAGTCGATGAGCATAATAAAACCTCGTAAATCCTGGGTAGCAGACAGGAGCAAAAATCCTGGGTTAAGGAGATTGATTTTGAAAACTTGTTCTTGGTGACCACTGGAGCTACGCGCTGGACAACTGAGTGATCCCACGGCTGTGCACGAAGGTGGCAAATCGCAGTGATGGATGATGCATGAAGAAAGAGTTATGAGTTTATTACCAGTTATGGCAATGGTTGATGGTGCATGATGGTGATGATGATGATGATGATGATGATGATGATGATGATGATTGATGCTGCTGGTGGTGGTGGTGGTGATGATGATGAAGTCATTGCTACGCCAATTTTCCAATCATTGGTGGGTGCCATTTGTCGTGCACCCAAGCGACACCGAGTCATGAACAGAGGCCCCCCACTGGGTCAAAATGGGTCATGCTTGATGGTTAAACGACTGCGAGTAATGGCCAACCATGGCCGATGATGGCCAACAGTGGCAAGCAACATCCAACGAATAGTGAGTGGATGCAGTTTGTCTTTCAATGTGCAGCAACGGCTATACATGATTCATCATCGAACCCTAACTGGGACAACACGTCGGAAATAGTGAATCAAGCCATACATATTCATACTGGTCAATCTGAAGTACCCACGTGCTCTTGCTTTGCCTTGAGGCTCTGCTTAACGATGCATGCGCAAGAGCGCGCACACAAAAGATGGGCGCCAATTCTGTTGTGGAGCGGGCGATTCACCCCTCAGGGGGCCAGCAAAGTGGGAAACCCAAGTTTGAAATCACCAGACAATTTCTTTCTTGATCACTTTTTTCCCAGAAGTTCTGCTAGGTTTCTTTATGAACTCAACCATAGGAAGCCGACCTGTGGGTGAGTGTGTGCCCAGTACCATGTTTGTGGCTCACTACGCTGCCATTTGATTTACCGAATTAGATCGACCACACTAGGTATTCCTCATCAGAAAGGGTGCTTGACCTCACTAGATTTACCAAAAAGAGCTCATGTTGGCAGAGCCTACTGGTCAAGGACGAGCAATGTGGGCGCAGTAAGCCTAGCTGACTCCAAGCGCACCCACGTGCGCCAAAATCTGCATTCCTTTCTTGAATTATTGATGTTTGAAGGCACCACTGGCCAGCACATCAGATGAAATAATGCACAATTCCCAGAACCAACAGCTGCTGTCTCGCAGCTGAGGGAAGCTCCTAAGAGATGCCTCAACCACTCAACCCGTAGATTTGTTTGCCATGAGGAACCATGATGCTTGAGGATGGTTGTTGATGGTTAAAGATGGCAAATCCATTATCATCCATTGTGCGTATTGTCATCCTGTTGTCATCAGCATTTGCTGCGAATGGTGGGATGGCAGGTCGACTATCATCCACTATCATTGATTTGATGCTTAATCAATGCGAAGAAATTGATAAACGATGGTGATGCAGGATGGTCGATGCCTACATCAAGCCCTTTCTTTTTTCAACAGTATATATATATATATATATATGCATATCTAGTAGTAAGAACAATACGATATATGGATTTTGAAATTAACATACATCATATATGGTTGTCAATCGTAGCGTTGTTAGTAGTCATGCCCGGCTGATGCCTCGTGTTTGGCTCAGACCAAGCCCGGGGGGGTTGCGCCGCCCCGGTTGCGGTGTATCTCTCATGAGCGTGGCTCCAGTCCGGGGCCCACCCAGGGGTACCCAGTTAGGTACCCAGTTAGGTACCCAGGGGACAGGTCCTGCCAGGTTATGGTTGGTAGGAAGGTGGTTTCTCATGGATGCTGGTAGTTTAATACTCACGGGTAATATTTTTCAATATAATGGGTGTTATCAATTGATAATAATGCTTGATTAATATAATGGGTGTTGTGACTTGACCAACCGTTGATCATAGTTGATAATTATGGTTGATAGTGGGTAATAATGGTGAAGTTGTGACACAATGGGTGTGTTTATTATTAATGGTTAATATTGGTGAATGGTGGCTCATTTTTTTGAAATTATGTTTGGTTCAACATTAGTGGGCTTACTATGCTTCATGGTGGTTCAGCTGATGGGTGATTACGGCAAATGATGATTGATAACGGTTTCTTTTGGTCGAGAATCATTACCAATGGTTGGTTGTGGCTATACGTAACGCCTTTTAAGCGCTGCATCATATCATAATTTGACAGCGGCCAATGGATGCTATTGATTAGCAGTAGTGGTTCATATGTATTCAATAGTTCTCATTTGTGGTTTATAATGGTTAATCATGACGGAGATTGAGACTAGGAATAAAAACCAATAAAAGCGGTTCATGATGGCCGGTGGAAGATACGGCGTCGCATGGGGCTCTTCACAGAATCCCGGGTAGCGAGAACCAAGCAGCGAAAGGGTATGGTAAGAGAACCAAATCTGGTTGTCTATAGTGCCCTCCCGAATTAAAGTCAAGTAAATCTATTTGTATTCTGGGGTTTGGCCTCTGGTGCGTCAGATTTTGCATACTCAGGTGAGAAATTGATGATCGATGATGGTGGAACATAGTTCATTTACACGGTAGATGGGGTCCATTAATATATTTCTATGTATTTATAGACATTCTGATAGATAGATAGACAGATGGATGGATAGATAGATAGATATAGCCCAGGGTCGTCATAAAACAATATCGTCACATGACATATTTACAGGTAATATCTAGACGGTGAGCTGTAGTTATTAACTGCATACTCGAAAGCAACGTTCCCTAGATATTAAATACCTCTAGTTCTCACATGTTCTCAGTGCCAGTTCCCCTAGTCATCTTCACCACGTGGCCCTCCACTGGCACCCCGCTCAGGCAGAGATTTATGCGTCGGAGGGCGAGCATGGCGGCGAGAAGCAGAACCTTGGCGACCAGCAGAAACAGCGGTTGAACCAAGGGTTGCTAGTACTGGCTATGAAGCATCGAATAGTTGCTATGATTGCAATGGTTCAACCAACCAGCGCTTTGTATTTCCAATGAGCAATGGTCAGCAACAGCTATGAAGCAACCCCAATGGTTTGTAAACCATCATTGTTGTTTATTCTGGTTGGGTATGCCTGGTAGGTCATTCACAGGAACCAGCCGGAATGAACCTGGTGGCCTTTGCTCGCCAGCCCAGTTAACCTCTTTGAGAAGGTGATGAAAGAACCCGAATGAACCAGCTGTTTTTTTTCTCCCCTCTTTGTGAGCATACCTGGGAGTATATGCCTTTTATTTTTTCAAATTTGCCATTATGGTATAGCAACCGGAATTACAACATTGGTTCTTAATTGCCATCATTTTTATGATACACCAAGGAGTTATCTTGATTTCAGTATCCAACCATTATTTTTCGGATAGTATGGGATAAGCACCGGCTGTTTATAGTTGCAAGCAGAGCATGTTGGTAATAGGAAACTACCGGTACTGTCCTTTACTCGTTGGTCGTCTATTGATTCCCTTTGCTACTGTCTACTAGTAATATTGCATGACCAGAAGAAGCCACTTCTTGTAAGATCGGGATAGCAAACATCTACTGTAACCCAATAGTAGCTGAGAAAACCAGTAGATCAAAGGGGATAAGAACTATAATGACACTGGGAGATGCACAATAAACCAGCGCGACAGAATCATGGGAGATCCACAATTACAAAGCCAGATAAAGCAAATTGGGGTTGGGGCCCACCCCCCGCCACTCCTGCTGTGCCATCATTAGCCATTGTATTCCCTATTATTGTTGGTCGTTGTCCCACATTCGTGATGGTGAATGTTGACCCATAGCCATATTGGGACCTCCCATTAAACATCATCCGGCTTTGGTGGTCGATCACCTATTTATAGCAAGCCGCTGGGGGGCGGTCATCAGCTGGATTTGCCCTTGTAATTCGCAAATAAAGAGATGATGGTGGTTGATCATGGCGAGGCTGAAGGTGAGTGATGTCGGTTGAAGGTGAGTGATGTCGGTTGAACATGCCACCGACAATGATTAACTGACTGTGGTGAATCATCACCAATTCAGCAAGGCTTGCCACAGAGGCATCAGTTTCGCACATCTTTGGAAATACAGTGAAATATGAACCGCCAACAATCATGCTTAAAGCATGTCAATAAGAATGATTGGTTAATCATCAATAATCATGGTTAAGAGACGTTGATGAAAGGTCTGCACTGGAAATGGTGGTTAATAGGGGTGGTTTGCCGCTGTGTCTTTGATCTGTGTTCCAGGTGCAAAGTCGTAAGAACAGAGCTGAGCTTCATGCATATTGCGGGGTGTGCCCTCAAGGGTGGAATACTGAGATTGAGATAGACATGATGGGTTATGATATGCATCAATTTATCTATATTCATTGATTTATTTCAACCACCATTCAGTACTATCATTTGCCACCATGAGCCATTCTCGTTCCCTACCTCCCCATGATGACTTTTTATTACATCAGTATCAGTTGTGTGATTTGATTATGAAGCCATGAATGGCCAGTGTATCCAAAATGTAAACAACCAATGCTAGTGATGAAACAGTTTGACAGCTCAACCACCACTAGCTAAACTACCAAATTTTGATAAACGGTTTACTTGAGCAATATTAAAAAAAATCAGCTGATTGGCAGTCTGATCAACAGTTTTTGATACGCTTTGAGGGCTTCCCGTTGACCTCCAGCCCTTTGATCACCAGGCTTGCCAAAGGCCCCTCGATCATCATCGCCGACAAGAACAGGTGGGGGCAACGACGCGGAACCAGCATAACCATGGTGTGTACCGCTTGTAGTGGACGTGATAATGATTGTAACTAGGGCTGCATCTATGTTAGTTGGCTTGCGTACAAGTGGTATACCCATGGTGTGCTTCCTAGTTGGCTTACATACAAGTGGTATATCAATGGCCATACTTAGAATTTCTTTTTGAAGTTACGGTTATCAACATTTCGCTGGCACCACTCTGTGGGGATGCGGGTTCGAAAGCACGTATATATTGCAAAACATTTCAGGTTTGAAGTCTGACTGTTGCTCTGTTGGTTACTCGTGCTTGCTGTGCTAGTTGTCACTATCCTTAAGGGCTTGGGGTTGATCTTGTTCCAGCCGTTTTGCCACAGGAGACGCTCGGATAGAGGCACGGTGAACGGAAGGTATGGGAAGCGTCCCCCCGCATTTGGGGCTTCTACGGGCTGATTGCTGGCTGGTTGCAATACGAACCCATGATGGATACTTGAAACGAGCTAGGATATCCACCTGGACGAGAGCCGATGAGGGACTACTGGAACTGGATGATGTTTGAAACCAGCTGCGGGTGCTGGACCATGACGGCGTTGAACTTATCCTAACGATTCCTGGGATCAGCATGGTGATTAAGGGCTGCCTTGGCTGGCAGTCACGATGCGCCGACAGCCGGTATTCGATAAGTGCGCACAAGCTCAACGATATTGATGATATCGAACCTCCTCAAAGTGGACGGCTTCCTACCGAAAGGTTGAATTGATCGGCAGGTTAGAAAATTAGAAAAGCTTTGTGCTTATTTAGTGCTGCAATTTTGGCCCACAAATGCCAATACCAACATGGACATGGGATCATTTGGGTCTTCGGACACCTAGCCACCATCTCATGGGTCAGTTCAGCCTGCTGGTAAACCCACCCCAGCTGCCCGGCCTGTGCCAGGGATGTTAATCCTTGCCACGGAGAAGAAAGAGGCGCCAGGGCATGGCCAGGGCATGGCCAGGGCATGGCCAGGGCATGGCCAGGGCAGATGAGGTGCTCATGGTCATCTGGTCCTGGAACGGCTTGGCAGCATCGCCCATCGTTGAGGAAGCCAACTGACGACGGGATCCAATGGTTGGACAACAATCTTCGACCAACTGTACTGAGCGCCGCTTTTGTGACTAGCTATGCTGGTGTTCCAACATTGTCAAAATGACACGGAAGAAAGGTTGAAAGTGCTCTGTAAATAGGCTCTATGAAGCAAAATTGACTGCATATGATGAATTACTATTGATTATGATAGGTCTATAGATATGTGTATACATTGCATTCTAAACACACACACACACATATATGTATAATATTGTTCGCAGTTCATCATCACAGTTTTCCTTGGGAGTTCCCTGGCGCGCCTTGGCCCAGTCTGCGTTGAAGCAAGCTCTCAATGTGTGGTCCGCAAGGCTGAGGCTGGCAGCACAGGGGAGCTCGGCTGGGGAGGGCTGGTGACCGACAGGGGATGAAGGGGCTGGGCCATGATGAAGCCAATAATCCCAGGGCTGCCCATGCTTGGAACCGAGAGCTGGTTGAGAGTGGGGGAATATCATCAGATTTGATCGGTCCTGAACGCAGCAACTAGTGCTGATTGTAGCGCCAAGCATTGTGGCTGCGGCTGAAGTAAGGAAAGCCCGCGTCTTCCCTCACAAAACCCAGTCCCATTGCGTCACATTGCCTTGGGATGGCCAAGGCCACTGTTGGAAAGCTTTGCCTTTCGAGTGACCTTAGTGGCCTGTCTCATCTTCGCCCTCTTTGGCGGAGGATTGCCACCTGGCTGCACATAAGGTCCTTGATGTGATGAGGTCCCCGATCGCACGCGCAGCAACTGAAGCTTGGGCTTTCGCTTCTTGCGTTGTCATTGTTGCGGTCGCCATCTTGGTGGTGGTGGTGGTGGTGGTGGTGGTGCCTGTTGTCAGACTTGTTCTTGTTTTTGTTTGTTGAGGTCCGCGCTTGCCAAGTTGACTGAGGTTTGTGATCATGGACATCCCAGATGATCCAGGGATCCCCATTTTGGCTCCTTGGTGCACGTGCGGTGATGATTGACCTCAGGGGCCAGGTTGCCAGTGGGGGCTGGCAAAAATGGGAGGAATCCACAACTCAATGCAGATTGGGGAGAAATGCACACGAATAGCGTACCAATACGTAGATAGCTTGGACGCCGGATGGAGACAATGCACTACATAGATCACCTCAAGCCTTGCACATCACTGATGCAACAACTTGAGTCGACCATAGCAGATATGCTTGTGAAAGAGTCGAATCAGATGGTGGAGAAAGGCGCACAGATACAAAACCAGAGAGGCACATCCGCAACAAATCCCAGGATGCCTTGATGATTGTGGTGATGGTCCTTTTTATCCTCGAGATGATCATCAACGGCATCGTGGATTACAAGACTTACCCACTGTGGCTTGGCACAGGGGAAGGTTCACCCAGGGAACAGCCCCAGCTGCTGAAGTGTTTGGTACCGCAGCCAGTGTTGGATCTTTGTTTTGTTCCCATCATCGACTTGGATCATTGGCCATCACTAAGCATCAAGCTAGTGAGCTAGTGTTGGTATGCCAACAATCCATCAATAAGGTAAGCATGAAACATTATTAATCCTGGTCATTGTTGCGGCTATGGACATGATGTCCATACTGACCATTCTTAAGCTTGTTTTTAACACATTTCTTACCCATCAACTAACCACCATGAAGCATTCAGTAAGCATCAGTTTCGCCATGAGTTTAACTTAACGGTCTTCGGGCCCATGTCACCCTTCATTATATGACATCAGTTTGACCATTAAACATCAGCTTATATAAGCTTCAAGTAACCATCGATTTCACAATCATTAGCCATCATTCTCAGTGCAATGAACCGTCACTTAAGCCATCAGTGTGTACCAGTAACTCCCATTAACCACCAGTTCACCATCGGCTATTTGGTAACCATCAGCTTGTACACAAAAACCCTCAGTGTAATTCAATTGAACCATTGTTAATCACTATTACCACCAGTTCTACACTCATGATCAACTCATCACTCTTAACCATTGCCATCCGTTGGCCATCCAGCCACTCAGCGAAGCTCATGGCGTAGGTCCTTCTTCTTTTGGATGGACACCGTGGGCACGGTGTCGATGATCTTCGAGATCTCCACGCTGCTGGGCAGCGGGGGCAAGATGCAAAGCACCAGCGGCGGCGTGGATGCCATGCTCCTCCGAACGGCAAGGGCGGCAAAGGCGCGGACGCCCGGACGCGTCGCAGGGCGGGCTGGGCGGTGGCGGTGGCATGAAGCGGATGGTTCAGTGGGATGGGGGCCCGGGGGTGGTCAACATTGGTCAACCATATAAACTGATGGTGAAACGGTGGTTAAATGGTGGTCAAATGGTGCGAACTGATGGTCTGACTGATGGTTAGTTATATGGTGGTTAACGATAGAAACTGATGCTTAAGCTGATGGTTCAATGGGCGGTTAAGGCTACTTTTAAATTGATGGTCTGACTGATGGTGAGTTGCAGTGAGAATGGTGGATAATGATGGTCAATGATGGGTAGTGATGATCAAAACTGAGAAAAGGACACAAGTGGCACGGGGAATCACTGCTACAGTGAGAGCTGTAATCAGCTGAGCTGTTCCTGCTGGTTGTTTCCGGGTGGTGAGCACGTCACCAAGAGAAATGATGCCCTCATCGCCCGAAAGATTAGACATCCAGATAGTCAGGAGATGATGGCATCATGCTGCTGCTGCTGCTGGTGCTGGTGCTGCTGATGATGATGGTGGTGGTGGTGATGATGATGATGGTGATTATAATTATGATTAATTATTATGAATAATGATCCAAATTGTCGTATGATGCTGCGATTTAACCTGGTTGAACTTGAAGGGCCATCACTACCCAGCCTGCAGGTGGGAGCACGGGTAGGACGCCTGTCGAAGCTGATGAAATGCATCAGCTATTACCTCAAGGACCGGCACCGGGTAGTCGCCCCAACTTGGAGCTCTGGTGTTGGACAAGGATCTGGGTCCTGCCTAGTCACATTCCTGAAGACTTTCCGGGCACTTCGGAACGTGGACATTTTGTGGTTTCTTGGAACGTTGTCGTCGTCATCATCATCATCATCATCATCATCATCACCACCACCAGCATTTTCATCTTGTGGATTCTTCTAGGCATGTTTGAACATGTTTGAAAGAACTGAATCTGTTGGGGCAGTGGTCCACGAATGATGTGCATTCAACGCGGCAGGACAAGGACAAGAGGCTTGATATGTGGCGGCCCTCAGCACGGGGCCAGGGGATGGTCAAGATCAGACCCACATGGGCACATCACCCATGTTGCGCATCAACTATCCGGTGGGGTCTGCCAAGGCCATTGAGTAAACATGATCATTCTATCTCGGCACGGGGGAGCCCTGCTTATGATTTTCTACCTGCCGCGGAAACATGACAGAACTCGCGGTAGCCTACAGATGTCTTAGCACTACGAGGCCCAAGATGTGTGAGTGCCAGTGTCCCGCCCCGGCCGAGGTCGCAGAACCCGGCCGAAGCCAAAAAGCTTTCGGGTCGTTTGATGTTGACCCTTTCCACCAAGGCGGGGGCCAGGTGGAGTCTTTTTTCTCGTATCAGGCGCAGCAGGACGCAACGAATAGGCTTTGCTTGAACTAAGAATGGTTAACCATCGTTCTAAACCAGGGTTAAGTTAATGGTTGGTCAACTCATCATTGATGAGGGCATGAAAAAATGATGATGATTGAGGATGATCACTGAGCATGATGACAAACTATGAATACTAGCGATTGTCATCAACCCCAGGTTCCCCCAACGATTTTCCCCACCAGGGTCAGGACCAGTGCAACCGCCCAACCGCACCGGGCCAGGTCTCTTTGCTCACCATTTTATTGGTGCTGGCCATCCCCTTGTTCTCCATTGCGCAGTACCCCGAGCAGGCCAAGATGCTGCGACCATCATGATCTATTCTACATCTGTTCCTGTCAGCCACAATCAATATGTTCATCATCATCATATATTAACATATATTAACAACTGTCATCATCTCATCATAGTTTTCAGCATCACTAACCATGGATAACGGTCACGGACCATGATTCTTCCGTATTGTTATCAACCATGGTCAGATAATTATGTCTATCAACCAATATTTTGATATTGTTAACAGCCAATATGTTGTTGTCAACAATTACCAAGGTATGATGTTGTCAAGCTTGAATCATTTTCATTCAGCATCATACCTTGGTCATTATCTTTTTTGGGGCGGAGACCTTCAGATGGTGGACCTGTAATATCCCGACTCTGGCGGAAAATTCCCATCTTTGCAAAGGGCATGAATGAAAACTTTTTTCCCCCGGGGGATTCTGGGGATTCTGGTGGGAAGGGGCTTTCCCTGGAGTGTTTTCAACCAGAAGTACAAGGGTTTCTTTTGGAACCCCCAAATGTCCATAGTCCTGGTAAACTCACATGGGCAACATACTTTACCAGCAACAAGCAGCGATAATCAGATTTAAACCTATTTAAGCAGCACTGGCTAGAAGACTGCATGGCATGGCATTGGAGCTTTGCAGATGTTGGATCCGCGAGTCTGATGGTGGTGGCAGGGGGGCCATGCAGCAGCCACTGCCAGGACTTGTCCATGCTGGTTTGGGGCAACAAGTTGGAATCTGATTATCAGTTGGGTGGCCCTGGCTGGGCTTGGGAGGGGCAACGGCTGGTGTGGCCCAACGTTGCCCGAAGATGGCGCTTGAAGATGTTGAGAGGTATGGCGCTTGAAGATGCCCGCGCAACTTGAAAGATTTGACTGGGTCGCCAAGTCATTTCTGATTGGCCCTTTCGGGAGAAAAGATCCATTCTGATAGTTTAATTCGATGTGTCTGGTTAACCCGGATGTTGTGTCAAAATCATTCAAGATCCAAAGCGTATCTGTTATGTCGATGTTTATTCCTTCGGTATTTTCGATGGAGCGTCCGAAAATCATTCGGCCACTTTAAAGCATTCGATTGCCTTGCACTGCGAGCTCTAAACAGGTGGCGCAGCTACGCCCAAACATATGATGCTTCGAACTGCCTGAGGATTTTTTTGATGGGGACGCCATTAAGCATAGAGTCAATGAAGATCTGGGCACATGTTTAACAACAGCAACAACCAAAAAACAGCAGCAACAACAGCAACAGGATGACAAGACAGAAATGTAAACATCAAAAGGGTTGCACGAAACAACGATGACAAGGTAGGATGAGATGATCAGTTGATTCTGTGGCAATTAACGGCACATGCAACACCCAGCTCATGCAATACCCAGCAGCCACACAACCAGCAAACAGGGTGCAGTATCCCGAAAGATTGCAAACAATCCGGACGTCATGAAACCATCATTTACCATGATTGAACCATCATTCACCGTCAATTTGGCATCGCTTACAGTAAGCATCATGAAACTTTCCATTTCGCCATCATGAAACCATCATCAACCATCATTATACCGTCATTAAAAGTCATTATCTAGTTTGAATATCAGGTCCCTGCAGAAGGCAGAAGAAACATCACTAAAGCGTCACAAAGCCATCCTTAAACCACCATTAAACCACCATTAAACCGCCATTAAACCATCTTAAGCCATCCCTAAGCGGCATGCCTTCCTTCACCCGCTTCACCATGGACCTTGGCCCAGGCGTAGCTACAACGAGCTGAATGCCTCGCCGAACCTGAACTCCTCTTCCATGTTGGAGGAAGGGCGGATGGCAGGTTTTTCATTCAGGGCGATGGATTCATCCGCCATAAATGGGGTGTGAATGGCAGTCAATGTATCGGTTGATAATGGTTTATAGGGTTAAATCATGTTAAATCGGTGAGCCTATCGACCGCCATGGCTTTATAGAGGATGATGATGTTAGTAGTAGGGGTTCATGGGGGATAATCACCAGGAATATATAATGGTGAAACAACTCCTACTGTATATGATTATATGGGTGTTTCTCCGAATAGGGGAACCCCCAAACATGGATGGTTTATTACAATCAATGGTTCATAATGGATGATGTGGGGGTGCCCCTATGGCTTGAGAAACAGCCATGTATTCATACCTACTAACCACTATATGGTGGTCAACTTCCAGGATTTTCCACTATTAATAATTTGAATCATTGTTGGCCACAGTTGGTCATTGACCATCCATTGATTGTATGTTGCCTTCAGCTCCTTCTTTGCATTTGCCCATCCAATTCGGACCGATGCAACCGCTTCCGTTCACTAGCTAGCTGCATTAGCCTAGGACATCCCAGGACCATTGTTTGACCGTTTGTTGTTAATCATGATCCATAGCCATTGAAGCAGCATTATTGTTGACCATTGTTCACTTCCATCATTATCCACTTTGGACTTTTGCCACAGTGGGGTTGAACACCTCAAAATTTATTGATCATCATTCTTTGTTCCTCCCACGGGGAATGATCTGTTTTTTAATGGCCCTTTAGAGCCTTTCTGAGCCATAGCCACGCCATTGTAGTGTTGATCAATAGTTACCCCTGAACCAACGATTAATGACCCACTATAAGCCATTAACATAATCGAACTACTGACTCCTCGCTAAGTCCATCCATTAGTAAAGCACTAGTCAACCCTTAGGTGCCCACCTGCAGCTACTCTGCAGCTCAGGCTTGACACCCAAAGGGTGTTTTTTGACCCTGCCAAGCTGCCAACGGCGAGATCGGTTTGAGAATGTCATGAACCATGTGGAGTAGCAACCATGAGATAATAAAACATCTTAGCATCAAATAAGACCGTTTGTTAATTAATCATTGTACTTCATGAACCTTTGAGTGACCATTCATCAACTACTACGTAGCAACCACTAAGCAATCAGACATTATAGTTCATGATCTAGTTATATAGTTGGCCAATCAACCACTCATTAACCCCTGGTTAGTTGACGAATAGTTTCTTATTCAGGAATGGTCACCATTGCCTACTCAACCATTGTAGTTCCTGAGCCATCAGTTGACCAATATTTAGTTAGCCAAGCATTCGTCAATCAACCATTAGTTAATCAACCAACTTAATAGTTAACCAACCATTAATCAACCATTAATCAACAATTAATCAATATAGTTATCATTGGTGAATCAACCAGCTTAATAGTCAGTTCAGCGTTAATCAACCATTCGCGGTCCTGTCCAGGAGTCGGTCACAGAAATGATGGCCTTCTATGACGGAGGCCTGCGGTCCGCGCCATGCAACGTGATACCAGCAGCGGTGGGAACTGTACATATCAACGATGGTTGATGGTTCATGCTGGCTGATGATGGTTCATGGTGGTTAGTGATGGTCAATGGTTGGTTTATGATGGTAGTGGTGACTTAGTAGTGGTTGATGATGGTTGATGATGGTCTATGATGGCGGATTATATCAATGCTAGTAGTGGTTGAGGCTTACAAATCAATGGCAAAAAACACATCACTGATGATGAGTCATGGTTGATACAGGTTGGTCATAATTCATGATGATTGATATGGGGTAAGGATAGGAGTAGTTGATACGGGCCATTGGCCATGATTGGTTATGGCCAGTGGGAGTGGTGCAAATGACCACCACCAACCAACAGCCAAAGCAACCCGTGCGGTGCCTCAACGGTGGACTCCCAAGTGCCTGGGTGCTTCCCCCGGTGCCCGCAGATCAAGGCGATCACAGCAGAACCCATGACCAAGGGCACCCCCCACAGCCGTGTGTTGGTTGATGTTTGGTGACGCGCTGCGGGGAGGTGTGATGTGCCCCGGGCTATGGCATACCTATGGGTCCGGATGGATCGCCAAAGACGTTGGCCTATCATCCGAAATATGAGGCAAAGCCTTCTCTTGCTTTGGGTGGCAGCTTCCCACCGCTTCAGTCGATGCTTTCGCCCCAGCAAGGGTAGAGTTGGTCAGCTGGATTAGCCGTTGAGTAGCCAACGCCCGGAACATTGAACTCACAAGCTGCGGCGCCACTATTTTGGTACTCCCATATAGGATTCCAATAGCTGCAGCACATTCAACCATGGATTTTGTGGCGCAGACCCAAATTTGTAATCCCATTTTGCTACCCAACGTTGTTCCACATCCATATTGAGCTTCACATAGTGTACAGATGGTGTCATGCTGCTACAGATGCATGCGTACAGATGCACGCCATCGGCATGTTACGACCAGCTAGATTCCACATTAGATATTGAATCTATTGAAGTATCAGTCGATCTACGTTTCTTCCAGCTCAACAGGAACTACAAGTTCTCTAGAGAACCATTTTGGTGCTCATCAAGTCAGCAGATCAAAGTGCAGAAAAGTTTAGGCTATCATCACAGGGACTCGTCTCGCCAGATGGAAATTCTGCAGGATGCCTTGGCTGTATCCATCACTTATTTTTCTTGCTTACTACATTTCCTGGATCAGTGCTGGGTTTAGCCAAAGCTTGGTTGACCAGCAAAAAGTGGCAAGTGATGGATGTCAACCATTTCCTGGATTTTCGTCCAAGGCTTCTTGATCTTGTGTGGCTGCAAGTGAGCCGTTCTTCCCGACGTGCGGCACCCGCTGCCCACGAGTGATGCTGGCAGGCACTGCCAACTACTTTCCCTATAGCATAGTCTCCTTTGCTGAGGAGGCTGCAGTCTGCTGGAACGGGCTAGCGACATCCAAAATATCTGGGAAAAAAGGCCTCGAATGGCGATGATTCCAATGGATTTGGCTTCTAGGTTTGAAAGTTGGTGCCAACCACCTTCACCCAGCCTGATCCGATCCCCTCATCCCCTCCCCAAGGCATCCATGGGGACGCCGCGTGGCCAGGTCACTCTGCCGGATGGTCGGCAGGTGGCCATCCCCGGGGCCAGGCTGCTAGATGTGGAGCCGGTCCCACGGCAGCTCAGCGATGTCATGCGCATCACGGCGGGGGCAGCGCCGGGGCAGCGGAGGGGTTGGTGAAGCCACCGGTGCATCCGTTGCTCGGTGGTGGATGGTTGGTCCTCGGGTGATGGATTCATCGTGCCATGGGCATCGATGGCAAGAAAACAGCAGCACCTGCCGGCAGTTTCACGCCATGTATTGAAGTGGAGGAGTGCTTCACAAATATCTCACCGCATTTTGTTTCAGAGGCGGTTTGTTCTGCACTGGACATTATGGAACAAAGTGTTGGATACGACACTTTGATGAATGATGAAACATACCGCAGGTGGTGCGATCCTTCATTTTGCAGGTTGAAGTGGCACTTATCCCATTGGCCCTCAATCTTTCGTGGGTTGTCCACAAGATTAATGGTATCCCCGTAGCGTTGGATATAGCCAGCATAGGTTGGACAAACTGTCACGAGAAGGCTGGCTTGTAAACTGTACCAGTGGAACCTGGCGTCGCATTGGTGCGCAGGTCCAATGTAGAATCGAGCGCGCTGGATGCATGGGAGCTCAGTCGCCGGCACCGATGTGGATGACTAGGTTGTGGCGATGTCCATCACAAAAGCATCATTGACCATCAGCCACTTTGAGCCATCCTCCAACCATCGTCAAACAATTCTGAATCAGCTCATGATGGTTAGCTTATCGACCACAGTGTTCAATTATCAGCTAATGAATCATCGACTAGCTAAGCATGAAGCAACTGGATCAAGTTAGAGAGTTGACGACTTGAGGATCAGCTCATTGACACGGTCCACCACTGTGAATCTGCAGTGATGGATCCCCAGGTCCTGCGCAGATCTATTTCAACTTCTACAGCCCTCGTCGCATTGAAGTGGCCTTGGATATGGCGGGGTTTGGGTGGCGGGGCAGCTGTGACACCCCAGCAACTGCCCAGGGGCACCTGCTGGCTGTAAATCTGGCGGGTTAAACACTTTCATTTTCTCCTTTACTTCAGATGATTGGTTGGTTCACTAAGATTCTTGGGAGCCACCTGGCTGGTTGGTAAACTAAGATTCTGGGGATATAGCCACTTTTCCGCTTTTCCGACAATCCGCAGGCAGACAGCAGCAACAGTAGGCCGCAGACTTGTCCCGCGTCCCAAAAGAAAACACCCTAGGGAATGACCGCCAAGTCCTTGGAGATCATGTAGTTGTTGTTCCATTGCACCATCCATTCGTTGACCGCAGCATGTCTGTCCGCACTGACCGACACCGGGAGAAGGTTGAGCCAGTAGCCAATCAGGGGACTGTCAGGTTTACCATATACAACTGGTAGCTGAATCTGGAGGTGGCCCGCCACCTTCCGCAGATATGAGGTGAACCATCTGCTGCGTCGTACAAAATTTGGTTGGCCAGGCATGGATGAGGAAGCCCTCCATCTCAAGCTGGTTGTGTCATACCATGGTCCCTCATGCTCGTACTGTAAGACGAAGTCAGTATATAGTTGAAACCACGACCACCGATACACCCGATCCCGAGCCTCCGTCCCGTGAAGCGATCTGATCCATGCAGTTATATCTCCCCACTCCTCATGTTCAAAGGTGTGAGCCGTAGGTGGCAGTTCCACTGGGAAAAGCCAATTGTGCATGGCTGGTGGCGAGTATATCGGTTCTGTTGGTTCATCTGTAGGTTCCTGATGATTCTGAAGTTCAATTGCCAGAGATCCAGTGGCAATCATTGTTCGTTGTATCCAGTCACGTTGTCTCCGCAGTTGCAGGATCTCTGTGTGTAACTGATCACTCAAGTTCAGTGTTGTCGGGTTGTTGAGAAAGACCCCTGCTGCGATATTATCTGCTGCCTCATTTCCTTGGCATATCCATTGTTCCAGGCCGTCCAACTTAGACATGTCTTGATGACTAAATACCTTGTGTACTCCCAAGCAAAAACCAGAAACTTGATGATAAGCCGAGATCAGTCTTTCTACTAGGTCATGATTAGCCCAGTTACGTTTGGGACCCCATCCCGGTTGGCAACGGATGCGATGCACAAGTCGGAACACATACTTAGAGTCGGTCCACACATGGAAAGGTCTGCCGATGGTGTGGGCAAACTCGAAGGCAGCTATGAGCGCCAAGAGTTCCGCCCGGTTGATTGTCTGGAGGAAACCTGGTACCAGACCGGCTGCAACAGCATGAAAAGTGGTATCCCTCAACGATGTCGCCACCCCCCATGATGCAATCCTCGCATACTTATCATCCGGATTATGGCATGAGCCATCCGTGAAGATGTTGAGGATCTTAGGCAGGCCATGTGGGATATGAAACTTATCTGTGTCATCGGCAAGTGATGTGAGATGGTTTCGCAACTTGAGCAACGATGGTGGTCGTTGGACCCAGCCATGTAATCGGGTGATATCATCCATTGTCTCCAGTTGCTGTCTGTGATCTGCCGGGAGTGTTTGCCTGGCGGTGTCGAGTTTACTGCAATGCCAAATGCGGTGTTCGATGGAGTCAGGTCTACCACAAAGTTTACATGCTCCTGTTTCTGTAGTGTCACGGTGGACCAGGTGGTCTGCAGTGACAAAGGTGCCAGTCATGTTACGTCGGAGAGTGGTTCTTTCCGCTGATTCGATTGGCAAATTTTCAGTGGACAAGAGTGCATGTATGTTTTGGATGCCTGTGAATGTCTTACGGTGGGCTAGTGACTGCGCGACACTTTGTTGCCATGCTTCTACTGTGCGGAAGCGGAGTTCTTGAATTGGAGCATCCCACAGTGACACTGGGACACCCCATTGATCATGGAACCCTCCATCTTCCCAAAACCAACCTATTCCATGCAACCGTTCAAGTAGCACTGAGCACGGACCTGGTTTAGGCCTCTTGCGGTCAGGAATGCTCAGCGCCTCCAAGATCATGGCACTAGTTTCAGGGTTGGTGTAGTGCCGAAAATCAAGTATGGTATGCCACAGTGCATAAAACCCTGGGTCATGTTTGGGGTGTTCAAAGAGTGACAACACCATGGGCGGGCTGGTGCCCGGCGCATTATCTTTGAGACATCTCACGATTGCTGTGCGTACGTGTTCATGGTGGAGGTCACCCAAATGCACTGATGAAATTGCATGGAAGATGTTCGGGAATGCCACACTAGTGATGGCTTGCAACTTCTGTGGACGCGGTGCGCTGGTCCTAGCAAACAGAGCCCAACGCGGTTGGAATGCCTCGATTTTCTGTGTGATCACCGCGTTGGTGATTTGTCTGGTGTATTGCACGTGTCCTCCAAGATCCCTTGAAAAACTTTGAATCTTTTTGTTTTGTTCACGAAAGGATTTTCTAACTTCTGGTTTAGTAGACCAGAAAAAGGTCTTCTTGTCATCCAAAAGAATATCCATGTGTTGGCAAAAAGATTCTATGGAAAGGTAGCCATGCAAAAGGTCACTTTCATCCTCTGCTAACAGCTCCCAGTTATCCACATAAGTTATGATCTGGGTTCGGGGAGAATGAGCTTGCATCCAGTGGTCTACAAGTATGTTGGCTGCACACATAGCGACCACGGATAGGCCGCAGCCCTCCGGATATCCTGTTGTGGAGGTCAAAGGGGGGCCTGTCCCTCCTCGGATCATGAATCTACGAGACATGCCCTGCAAAGCTTTGCACCATGTTCGCACGATCTGGTCTGGCATGCCCAGTCGGATGCACATTGCTAGCAACACGGTACGAGGGAGGTGATTGAAACACTTAACAAGGTCCAGCATACAGCCACTAAGTTGGGTTCCTGTGAAGTGATGTTCCTCCAACCGCAGTTGTATCATAAACCATACGTCTTGTGCTGTGCGTCCTGGGAGGTTGCCTCGGCAGGTCGTGGGTGCCTGTGCAAGGAAGTGTTCAAGGCATTCTTTGCTACGGAGGGAGCTCCAGTTACGGTACATTATGGGGAACACGGTTATTGGTCGGTAGTCCCCAACCGTGCTGGCTTGTTTGGTCTTCTCCAATGCATGTATAACACCGTTTAAGAGACTCTGGGGCCATGGCAATCCATTTTCTATGGCAAAGAAAAGGTCAAGGATTCCTTGGACCAGGTCCCGTGGAAGGTTGAGGACATCGGAGCGCCCCCACCCATCCGGGCCTGTAGCTGAGTGCTTCTTCTTCCGCTGCAGGTTATGTGTCCATTGCTCATATGTGATGGGTCGATATGTCATGACAGGTCTCTGAGGCACATGCTCCTCGATGAAACGCATCATAGGGTCCCATCTGGACTCCGGTGTGTCAGAGTGTTTGTTCCATCTGGTCTGCCACTCCGTACCAAATTTCTCAAACATGTCGGTCAGTTGACCAATCAAGATGTCCTGCTGCAGCGTGTCTCCTTCGTGGAGGTTGTCAATGGTCTTCACCCATATCTTGTCTGGTTCAAGATGGATTGGTTGAATGGGCCCCTCGGTTGTGTGAATATTGTGATTCGGAGAAAAAGTCACTGGCGGGGAGACTTCAACTGCCATCTCTTCTTCACACACATTGACTACGGTGGTGGACTTGGAGTAGTCAAGGAGTTGAACCGGGGAAACTTTCTCCTTTTTCACATCCTGAAAAACTTTGTATGGGTTGGAAAGGCGGTTTGCTGTAGCCTTAGAGGTCAGTTCGGACACCAAAATTTTCTCAAAGGCCCGCACTTCCGCGGCAAAGACATCTCTCAAAGCAACTGCTGATTCCTGAGTGATAGGAAGATCTGGCAGAGTGGTCGGGATCAAGTTATGTGCTCGAGGTTGTGTTGACCACCAGTTTTGGAAACTAGGGCCAAAGCCAGGGGCACGTAGGATAGCTCTCCATTCCCGGAAACGGTGTGTCTGCTGCTGCACTGTTCTTACCGTTGCTGATGTTCTAGCAAAAGCTTCCAGCCTTCGCAACTGCTTGAACCATTGGTTATACCGAAGGGATGTCCCGTGGTATTCAGGCTGAAGGTGGCCGGCTCTGCTTCTAGTCACTGGTTTAGTGTATTCAGGTTTGGCCTTGGGTTGAGTGGTCCGTGATCTACCCAACTGACAAGGAAGGATGGGTTTGTCGGCTGCTGCGCTTTGAACGAGGCGCTGCTCAAACTCATTCGCTATGGCAAGACATGGATCTACATGTGATGGGAGGGAGCTTAACTGGAAGTTACCTTCGGGCAGCTTCTGCAGGTGTTCCCAGTCTAAGGATTTCGGTTGTCGCCAAATGGGGATTGGCTCCGGTTTCCCAAAAGGTCTAAACTTAGCTCCTAAGACGGCATGGTCCTTGAAGATGTCTGTGTGGAAAACCACGCTTTGAAAGTGCTTCGCTAGCTCCGGTGATATCCATACATAATCTTTTCTAGTTTTCCCCTTACATGTCATACGAATGTCTGTGCCATGTTGTTCCTTTTCCAGGATCTGGATCTCTTTCCATCCAAGGCTTTCCCAGATTTTTGTTTCTGGGAGGTGGTGTGACTGTTGGTTAAAATCACCTGTGATGAAGCGTTTGCCTCGAAGGCCATGCACGATTCGCTCGGTGATGATTCGCAGATCTGAATCCGTCTGCTCTCTGACTTCTGTGGTTTCTGCACGAAAGGCCCTACCATAATAGTTCGCTCCATGGATCCAGTGTTGGTGAACTAAAAAGGTATTAAAGGTTATGCGGGACTGCTTCCACACTTCCAAAGGGCATTTGTGCATCAAGGGTCGGCTAGGGACATTTGTTAGGAATGCAGATCCTACTTGCTTGCCTCCTATCGATCCTAGGCTAGTAGCACGCATGGGTGCTGCTTCTCCATGGTGTACTTGAAATGGTCTGGCATGGAACCTGAGCTCCTCTCGGAATTTTCGTAACCCTAGGTGGGTTAGTTGGGTCTCGGATGTACCCCAGATTGCTGCACTTGCACACGGCAAATGATTGATGTGACTCCCCTTATGTAATAACCCTGTTGGGTTAATTGCCCCTAGCAAAAGCCCAGGATGCTCTTCGGGTCCTGGGTGGCTTGCTTCCCCAATGCGGAACGACAAAGTAAGAACCATGATGCTCCACACAATTGAATTAAGGAGCTTGATGTAGCTCCGGCTTGCACGTCTGTGTCGGCTATGTCACTCCGTGGTCTTAAGCCGCTTAGCAAGCAGCCTGTCGATCTGGTCCATTTGATCTGTGAACTTGGTATCGATCATCGTCTGCAATTGGCGATGCTGTGTATCCACCTGGGTTCTGATGGCATTGATTTGTGATCCCACCTGCTGGTTCTGTTGATTTTGGTTCTGTTGGAACTGTGCTACGTTGCCCCCAAGCTGCTGCATGGAGTCGGTGAGCTGACGAACTTGATCTTCCAGTCTTTCAACTCGGCTGTCATCCTGGATCTGGGTATTGTCTGCAATCTGTTGGATTTGTTCTTCCAACTTCTGCAATCGATGCTCAGTAACACTGTCCATTGCCGCATCATCGCTGGACGTTGCGGACACTGTTTTGGCCACTTTCTCCATCAACTTTGCTTCCAGGTGGGCCAGCTGTGCGCTTGCAATGGGTTTGGGCTCGGTTGGCTGGTATGATGCCCACGGGTCCTTTTCCACCCATGGATCAGTGGTGGAAGATGCTGGTGCGGCTGGTTTGGCATGCAAAGCTTTCCAAGTCTTGCCGGATGCAACGACGGCTTTGCGTGGGATGTCCTCCTGGGCTTTATTCTCCTTGCATGTTATCAACACGTCTCCATGGGCCATGGTGAAGACCCAGTGGCTGGGTGGGCTGGCTGCACTGCATGACCAGAAAAGGCCGTTGCTCCCTGCTACCTGACCCTGAGGCTGGACTGCGATGGCTTGCCATCCCCATTGTTTCAGTACTGATTGCAAGGATGATTTCGTGGTACCCCATGGCAGTGGTCCAAGTCGGTATTGTTGTTTGACGCCATCAACGAATTCAACATCCGGTCTCTGTTCTTTGTGGGTGATCTGGGCATGGGCTGCTGCAACTCGAAGGCCATACCTGGTGCCACTGCGCACAATCCATGCTTTGTTTGACGATGTCTGAGTGGCAATGGTTGCTTCATGTAACCCCTTCTTGGGTAGCCAGATGACTCGGAAGTCTCCGGATGGCTGTCTGCCACTGGCATCTCTCGGTTCGGTGAATAGGCCTTGTGTTCCACTCGCATCCAGGGCTTTCAACGCTTGGTCTTCGGGCACTCGAATGAGGAAAGCAAAGATGGCTGCTTCCTGGGGTGACGTCTTCTTGAATGTCATGTCTAGCCACTGTCGATCCCAAAGGTCCAGCACTTCCGTGGCCAGTTCTCCCTGGAAGGCCTCGTGCATCATGACCATCCGCACAGGTTTGGTGATGAACATGTTCCAGTCGTGAGGAATCTGGTCACGGTATGCTAGCACACGGATGGATTGGGGTTTGATTTCTGCAATACTGGTCATGTCACTAGGGTATGCCCGTTGGATCTTCTGGTCTCCCAGTTGGATGATCGCCCCTGTCAGCAAAATTGGCTCGTCTGTCTTGGCATAATGTGCTGGGAACTTGACCAGCTCGACATCTGAGGGCATCCTAGAATCGTCATGGTCGATGACGATGAGAGCGAGGCCCTCTCTGCTCAGATTGCTTCCGTGCTGCAAGTATGCCTTGGCCTCATCCACTGTTGCTAGGGCGATACCTCGGGCATTTTTCCCAATGCTCTTCAGCGGGACTTGGTTCACTTTGGTCCCATCGGTCTGTGCAAAGATGTCCTTGGGAATGCTGAGTTGGTCTGGTGACAGGCGAATGACCGGCTTGTCTTTCTTTCCTGGTTTGTGGGTGGATTTGTTTTGTTTGCTCCCCCACTGTTTCCCTTCTTTGAGTCGCTTGGCGACTGCTGCTTGCAGCTCATCAGACATGACAATCTGGATGGGAGGGTTCTGTTGGCTAGCTTTGGCTTTCAGATCTCTCCAAGGCTGAGGTGAAGCCAAGGTATTGGCAACTGTCTGTGCACCGAGGTTTGTCACCAGCATCTCTGCACATGATTTGGATCTGGTGTCAGCAACTCCATGTTCTTCCAGCAGCTGCTGGAGTGATCCGATGAGCTTCGTATCGGGAGCTCCTCCAAACCTACAATGAAACACGTAGGTCGATGCTTGCAATCTAACCCAATACTCATATGCATCACGGAGTGTGCATGCTCCTGCTACGTCATATCCTTGAAAATGGTAGTTGCCAGCTGCAACTTGTTGGATCCATGCGATGGTCTGAAACCCACAATCATTTGCAAAGCTCTGACCGATGTGCAATGTCTGGAGAGGAATATTCCCTGTTCGGATGTCTTCATATGCCATGCTAAGATCTCGACCGGGTGATGTAGTGAGGAAACTGACCTGTGTTCCATCCAGCTCGATGCCCATGGGGATCCAATGGCCTTGATACAGGAAAGCCGTGAAAACCTGGACGGATGCATCTGGATCTGAAAAGTTTTGAATGCAATCGTCAATCCAAACATCAAGTACTTGGCAAAAGTGGTCTTTGTTGCACACATACATTGATGGTGTGGTGACAGCAACTTTCGTCTGGAACAAAGTGTACAAGTAGAAGTCCATCTCGTCATTGGCTACCCATCCTTGTTGGTCCCAGAGGATTCGAATGCGTTCAGCTGTGTTACATGTCACCAATGTAGGTGGTTCGGGTTGCTCATATCCTGCAGCGACGAATGCAATTCGCTGGCGGTCTCGAAGTGGATCACCAGGACTGATCATCTGTCCCATGGCATCGATTGGTTTGAGGTGTTCTTCGGTCAGCAATCTAGCCTCTGCATTCTTCAGATCTTGCACTGTGGCTGTGGTGGTGGTTCGAATAAGCTGGAATTCCTCCCGGTGCACACTGACTTGGATCATGTTGGTAATCTCTCTGTCTGTCTGATTTGCACGAATCTCATCAGGGGGATGAGTCTCTGTTGGTGGCGGAAGGTGTCTTTCTGGTTCAGGTGTGAGGGCTCCAGAGTCTGGTTCGACTCTGTCAGTTTCCTCTGCTGCCTCTGAACGGTTGGAGTGGGCAGAGTGCTCACTTTCTTCTGCTTCACTGCCATGGTCTGAGTGATGCTCTGAAAACACTGGCGCTTCACTTGGCACTGCATGGGATGGAGCTCTTGCATGTTCAATCACTTGGGTCCATGTGGCAGTTGGTGCACATGTCGGCTTGATCCTCTTTGGCATTGTCACTGCAAAACCTTCTACCCCTCCTGTGCACGAGTATGGTGAAATGCATCCTTCCTCCCTTCCTTCCCGCTTTATACCTCGGGTGGGGCCATGGTCGGTGGGCGACACAACCGATGGCATTGCATGGAGAGATGGGGTGGGGCCAGGGACGCAGGGCGAGGCGCCATCTGGCATAGCATCCCCTCCTGTGACCTCAACCTCAGAAGGGCCTGGGACCTCGGCTGCTTCATGGTTCGACGGATGCTCAACCTCGGGTGTGTCATGATCTGCTGTTGTCTCGGCAAAATGTTCGATCAACCGATGATCCAAAGATGCTTCAGGGTCCCTGGGAATGTCCAGCAACATGGAAATGGCATGTTCAAAGATGTACATCAACCGTGTTTTGGTTTGGATCTTCCACACTTGGTCTCTCCCTTTCAACAAATCGGTAATGACGTTGCCCAAAATTCTGTTCGGGGTGACTTCATGTTCAAGGATTCCCGTTCCATGCAAGGCCTTCAATGCATTGGCAAGCACCCAGGATGATTGAATCGGAGACGCTTGCTGCCCTGTTCCTGCCAGATCAAGTCGTGCATTTCGGTCTGGTGCTTCAGCTATGTACAACGGATCAAGGCCTGAAAGCAAAGCGACTTCTCTGGCATGCATGTGACGGATGCATTGCACGGTGCCAAAAATGGTTTCATGGTCAATCCCAGTAGGTACCAATACCCCGTACAGCCCCCGCTCTTCAAGTCTGCTGGGTCGGAAACCTTCCTGACGGCAACCACATTCACACCCCCGTAGCTGGCTTCCCCAGGAGTGCGTGGCAGTTGGCATGGCATGGAACATGTCAATACAATAGGATTGGATTCCCTTCCTCGTAGATGAAAAGCCCATGAGTTCATCACCATCCAATTGAAGAGCATGGATTTCATTCAAAGGTTCCTTGAGCATACGTGGAATGACATGGAGCATGCTTGGCAACCATGGCAACTCTGGAAGCGGCGGGATTTCTCCATGAGGGACATCTGGGTGTGTGAGCAGTGCCCACCATCTGGTTCGTTTACCTGGCCATGTTTTGTGCAAATCGAGGATTCTCTGTGAGATACGATACCCAGTTTGACCAACAAATGAATTCAAAAGGTTCTGGGCCCATTCACTTGTCATAACTTCTTTGGTGCATTCGAGGATCACCCATACTGGTCGAAGGTAGTGAGCAATCTGAAGCGATGCTACGAAACTGGTTGATCTTTCATCTGCGTGTTGTCGACCATCTCCAAGGCTGGAGAATGGCTGGCATGAAACCCCACTGGTCAACACGGATGCTTCCTGGGCTTGACCGATGACAATTGCTTGAGTAGCTGCCTGAGTGATGTCCCCTTCAATGACTGGTGATCCTGTATTGTGTTTCAACCATTCACAGAATTTTCCATTCATGTCGCAAAAACATGCCGTGGAAGTATCACAGTAGCTCAAACCGTGACTGGTAGCCCCAATGCCTGCGCACACCTCCACTGTCTTGAGCGGTGGAGAGATCTGCTTCGGTTTGCATGGAACAATTGATGACTGGTCATCCTTGCTAATGAGCAGCACCCCATTGTGCAATCGTACCATGACATTCATCATATTGCAGATCATATTCGGTGTAGAAATGCAGAAATCTGTGAAGACTTGTTGATGATGAATCGTCGTCTTCCCCATAGACTTCTCTTGGCCCGTGGCAATGATTCTCACCTGCAGAGAACATCTGAGTTCCGATATGCCCTCCAGTTTGGGCTCCAGAAAAGTGTCCATGGCAACAACCCGGTCCGATCTAAGCCCCGCTCAATCTTCTGTCAGTGCAAGTGTACCACTGGCAGGCTTTTGAGCCGACACTTTGGGGATATAGCCACCAACCAGCATGCATTTATACGCATCAGTTTGCCAACAATCATGATAAAAGACACCGTGAACGATGCGGAAAATCATAGTCTTTTTCATGGTCAATGCCTTGCCCGGATTTGTGTATGATAAGTCAAGGCAGGAATGTTTCCTGACGTTTTTGCTTTTTGATCATGGCTAATTCACCATGGTTCCAGCTTGTGCCATAAGTTTCTGTAGGCCATGAACTTACCAATGGTTCATGTAGGGCAGTGGGACTTGTCAGAGGCCTTGATCCACTGGTGCAGCTCCAACATGATCCATCCAACCTGATCCAACCATTTGGCAGGGCTTAGCTGCCTTCATCATCTTGCTGATGATCTTCGTGTCTGCCAACTTGAACCAGACGCTGCACAAGTTGGTGGTGCAGCCTATGGTGCCAGCCTCAGACTGAAGCGTTTGGGAACCGAAGGACTTGCTGAAGCAGGAAAATGACCTACCCAAGACATTTACCATCGTAAACCAGTTTGTTGTGCTTTCCTTCATCATCTTGCATCATTTCCTGCTATGCGATTATCCTTCTGCAAAGCATGGGATACGACTAGGGCAAACCCTCTGGACGCCCGAGCAAAAAAATAGATGCTGGGTTCAAGTCGTTTCCTGGATTTTTTTGGTGTAAACTTCTGGTTAAATGATTTGCAGCGCCCCAAGGGCTTGATTCAGGGTCAGCCCTGCAAGGATCTCCTGTGATCCTCCAAGATCCCGTTGCGGGACTAGCAGCAACGGCTGGCTGTCCTCAGGAAAGCATGCTGTCGGTGGTGAAAGACAACGCCTCGCAGCTCTTGAAGCAGTTTGGTTTGGAAGATGACATGGAGACCCGGTGGAAGGGCACGGTGGGACACCTTCTTGGGGACCCCGAGGTCCTATCACGCGCCTAGCATCAGGTCGTTGATTCTGCCCCCAGGGTTACAGATTGGTGGTTTGACTCTTGCATCACATGTGCACATGTAGGGGAATGTGGCCCCAAAAACTATCCAAAACTCAGATACGTTGCTTGCTTACCCGATACGGAGCTGGCCCCTTCATGGTGTTACCCCATTGTTGTAATTCCCCAGTGCTCAACAATTCGATACATAGCAATGAGTTTTCTGCATGTACAAGTATGCATGCATTGATGTAAGCGCACAAGATTGCAGACACAAACGACACTCATCACTGGGAATAGCCAAATAAGCGTCAACAAGCCTCAATATTCACTTCCTCAAGACTGGTCTTAGTACCCCTTCTCCTGCGCAAGTCCCTCATCACTGGGGCCAACTAACATCACTGGGAAGAACTGCTCAGGTGAATTGTCCCCTCCTGGTATCAACCTGCCAGGAGGCAGATGAGGACCTGGAAGAAACCGAGTTGTTGGAGGCCTGGGTGGCTGATTAACAACCACCATAACCTTGATCAAAGCTGACGATGGTCGTCTATGGCTCTCTCAAGCCCCTGGAGTCAGGGTCTCATCAGCATGAGTAGTCGCCATAGCTCATAATGCTGATGGCTCACGACCAACCCTAAATTAATTCAAAGTCATTTCATTGATTCATGGGTTAAGCATCCCCCAGGCGAGCATTTCAACCAATATCGAAGCATTATCAATCCTTCGTGACGTTCCAACCACCATGCTGGCCCCCCCTCACCAACCGCGGATCGCCCACTTTTTCCGAATAATTTTGAGCAGTAAACCATCATCAGTCATCCATGTTTTGGAGTCCCATATTTTGAGAAACCCATACGGTGTTCATATTCGCTCCCACTTTTTCATTGTCAGTGACTATGAAAATGGTTTCTGAAGGTGCGGCAATGGCGTTGGGGCTAGTTGTTGCTGGCAGAAAGGCCAAATGGGTGACCCACTGGGTGGAGCAAGTTCATTCTGCATGAATAGTCAATAGTTGCCAAGAATCATCGGTCATAGTCATAGGTCATAATTGGTTCATGATGCGGTTTCGTTTTGTGTTTTGGACTTTGAAGCTATCCGTGGGCAGTGCCCACTAGCGAATTGGACAGCATGGTCAGTATTTTTTTTGACAAGCCAACGCTGGTTGACCATGAATCATTAGCTCATGACTAGGATATGCACCATTACAATTGTTGAATTATGAATTGACCACTGATGGCCAACTGTTATATAATCAATCTTGAATTGATTAATTGTCATGGTGGCCCAAATGAAGTATAACTGACCTTTCCTAATTCATTATATTCCTTGATAGACCTACCATGATATACCAAACTTGTCCAAAAAAAACAGCCCAACACTACCGCGTTTACAGCTGTTCATCCATGGTTGCCAACGCTTGGCGGGGACTCAGGGCATCTTCAAGAAGTTTGCACGCCTCGCCTCCCTAGCTGCGGGGCGCAACGAAGCCACCGCAGAGGAGCTGGCAGGCGTGGCACCATCAATCAATGAATCGGTTTTCCACAACTGGTGGTTTCTCAAAATAGGGGACCCCAAAAAATGGTTGGTTTATTACTGTAAATGATTATGAATGGATGATTTAGGGGTACCCCTGTTTTGAGAAACCACCAACTGGTCGTCGTGTTGGCGTTTTTATTTGGTATGGGAGTCATGCCACGCCCAAACGGGCTGGCGCTGTCCGACGCTGCAGCTCCCAGCTACATTTTAGAGGCTAAGCGGCAGCCATCACCAGACAGTTTTGTGGGTGACCAGCTGATGGTTGCTGAGGAGCTATGGGTATCCATGTATTCTTGTAGAGGGGCATCACTGGGTGGACCCAACATCTCCAGCTCGGCAGGCATGGATGAGTCGGCCCGAGGGGTCATGATGGAGATGATGAACGTGCAGGCATGGCCAGTGCAGCTCTGCAAACTCACCGCTGATGCTTAGGACACCTGTCAAAGTGCACCATTTGTCGTAGGAAAGCCGTGTTTACACTTCCATCAACAATCATTTGTATAGGCTTAGGGCAATATAGGGCAATCTAGGGTAAAGAACCACCGAGCGTTTCTGCGCGCTGAATTTTCCCAGCACTCGATTCTAAGATTTCCATCAGATTGTCCCATGCAAATCTGGATTCCAAGTCCGAGCGCTGCGACTTGAGATTCTGCTGATGACTTCGCATGTTTCATTCACCATCATCAATTCATGGTTGTTTTTCAACCACAATCATCATCATTCACCATAATCATCAAAGATCATCACCAACCATGAGTGATATATACATATACATCTATATGTATAGTTGATATATGGTTAACATATGGTTAATATATGGTCAATAATGTTGGTTTCTGATTAGTGTAACCCCCCTAAAGTAATGAAAATAGATGAAACCAACAGGTAGATACTAATCAGAAACCAACATTATATGGTTAACATATGGTCAATGTATGGCTAGTCATCAACAGCTGTACCACTCCACGGGTGCTCCCATGGCAACCACCGTGACGCCCTTGCCGCCAGGTGTCCACGGCCCCTCAGGGACCGGAGACCAGCGCCAACACGTCCTTGCGCGCCAGTGCCTTGCCGTTACGGATGGGGGGCGGGGTGTTGGGCGGCCGTGCGCAACGGAGGAGGGTGAGGTGGTTGTGGGTCAATATCAACCAACAATAATGGGGGATAATAAGCCACCAAAGTATAGGGAAAACAGCCTGGCTAATGATGGGGAACCAGGGGGACTAAGGGTGAACTGACCCATAGCCAGGTGAAGCCATGGAGAAACTGAGGAGTTGAGCAACTGAGGAGTTGAAGCCATAGAGAAACTGAGGAGTTGAGCAACTGAGGAGTTGAAGCCATGGAGAAACTGAGGAGTTGAACTAGTTGAACCCATGGTTCGTGATGTTCAGCATCCCAGGTTGCCATGGTTCATGATGGTCCTAATGGTGAATTTTTTCGGACCAACGCTTGTTGGTTCGCCATGAGCTAGTTGATAACTCGCCATCATGTTCAGCAATGGTTGATAATGATCAGGGATGATGAATGATGGTTCATGAATGGTGAGGATGGTTTATGGATGGTTTGTACCAAGGCATTTTCAACTTTTTTCATCGATACTGCCATGAAATGCTCACTGGAATGGATCATCAATGGACCACTGGTTGGTCATCATTTTTTTTCATGGAATGCCAGCGGTTCATCAATGATGGCCAGAATAATGGCCCACTGGTGCCCACTGGTGCCCTGACCTGTGCCACAGATCCGCCAGCGGACGGGGGGCATCAGGTGCCATTTCTGGTCCGCTGACGGGATCGGAAGGCGGTCCGTGGCAGCTGAGCTGGCACTGTTCGTGCAAGCGTTGTGGAACGAGCATCAGTCATGATCACCAGCACGATTCTTCAACCAGGAGGATTACCAGCATCATGGATGGGGTGGGTTCATGGAGGATGAATTATATATGAATTATACATGAATTATGTATGAATTATATGAATTATATGAATTCTCATGATGGATCATGGGTCCAGTGGGGTGGGGTGGCCCCGCTGCGGATCCCAGCCCCCAGCCTGGCAGATCCTCCCAGTTCATCCCACAGGCGCTGTGTGCTGAGATCACGTGCGAATGTGGCCCTTCTGGTGGCCGATTTCACATAACAATCACTCATGATCAACCATCACTTGCCATCACATTCAACTGAATCAATATCAATCATCAGTCAGCCAGCGAAGCAGCCATCATTAGCCATTATCATTGTAACCATTCTATCAACTGTAAATTCTCAATTAACCAGCCATCAGCCATCAGTTACGATCACAAACCATCATCAACCATCATCATTGACCATTGTCAAGCATCATCAACCAGCATCACCAACCATCAACCATCACCAGCCACGTCGCCAGCAACGCCAGGCCTTGAGGATAATAGCAACCACGTCATGGCGCTGCTGGGGGTCTTGGTGGATGGGTCCTGGGTGGCACCAGGGAAGGCAGGGGATGACATCGTGGGAGATGTACACTCCAGCGGGTTAACCTGGAAGCTCAAAGCACCACTACAATATGGGTAAAACATGGTAAAACCATGATACATCATGATACAAAGTGGATTTTCCACTTGCCACGGCGTATGTATGGCATCCAGTCCAGTTGGGCAACGTGTTCGTAACAAGGGCTTTTCGCTGTTTTATCATCCGGTAATTTGGAAGGCACATTGCAACAAAGGACGATACATGATGCATGAATGCAATTCTATCTTCTTAGCAAACTGTGCTATGAAACATGTTTTGCACAGAACCCCGCAAAGGGGAATGCAGTTAGAATATGGGTTTCCCTTCAACCAAATGTCATTTCAAACTGAAACTGACTAACACAAGCACGAACTAACGCAATCGTCGCACCATAAGCAAAACATACACGGAATGCATCCTTTGTCATAGGTAGCAAGGCAAATCACTGCACTCTAGATAGCAACTGCATATCCATAGAATGCAACTATTCTGATAGGTAGTAAGGTGATAATTGCACCATAGCTTGCAACCCAATACCGATGGAATAAATTGGAATAAAGCTATAGGTAAGACAATCCATGCACTACAGATTGCCACCAGCTATCCATAGAATGCAGCTATTCCTATTGGTGGTATATAGCAATCAGCATGCAAAACATTGCTTGTTCGCCTTTCAACTCAACCGTTAATGGGAGATTGGGGAGGCAAGGTTTTCCATGGGAGTTTTCAAGCAGAATGCACTTAGAATATGGGAGCCATGGTGAACGAGATTCTCATCTCCATGTGCAGTTTTTGCATCGTCAATTGCAACCATATATCCAAAGAATGCAGCTGTTCCCATAGGCGGCCAGGCAATCAGCGCACATTTGAATGACAACATTTTCATATTCTATCTGTACTAAACAAAATCTAGATTCTTACTGCTAGTCCGCTATAGTAGGCCGATACGTGCCTATAACTGTACCTATATGCTGAGATGCTTACCCGTTTGCATACTTAATTACCTACTTATGACTTCTTATGTACATGATACATATATCCCATGAAAATCAACATATGTACATATATCTTATGCATAAAACAAGTAGACAAATGAGATCATAAAAAAAACACGCGTCAACAAAGACCCAAAGGGACCACAGTAATCACTACGACATGGCTGTCAGCTCCGCACCGGCACCCAGGGAACATCTGCCGGACGTGCCGGTCATCGCCTCGCTGCCCGTGTCAAGGCGCAGGGTGCAGCCGGTGCTGGTGGCAGCGGTGATGGTTGTTGTGGCAGTGGCTGGTTGTTTTTTCTGTCGGGGTGGGTCCAAACTCATCCAAATCCCAGTTGTTCGTCTCTTGTTCCTTGTGTGAGGCTTCTTCTTGTTGTTGTTGTTGTTGTTGTTGTTGTTGTCGTTGTGGTCGTGGTCGTCGTAGTCAGCGCTGCCGTCGCGGTCGCTGTCGACGATCATACTTGGTACAATTTGGCCTTTTGCAAGTGCCAAGATCTGAGACGTGGTGAGAAAACCTGCTGGTTAGTGCAATTCTGGACCTGCCTGGTGCGTTTTATGGTGGGGAGTATGGAGTATTGAATTGTGCGTGATGACAGTGATCAGGGTCAGTAATGTTGATGATGGTTACGTCATACATGGCTCGTACCCATGGTAACCTAGTTGGATCAATGAATCAATGTTCTGTTGAATGAGTGTTTGGTGGTGGTTCCCTATGGATATTAGTACCCGTTCTGGTTCACTGGGTTGCTTGATGGAAAACAGCTCTAATATATAAAATCAACATGAATCAAACTCAATCAAAATATGTTGGCTCATGGTTGAAGATGCATAGACACATGTAAAGATGCTGAGCATGGACCATCCTCAGCTCGCGCATGCGCGCGCTTTCCTGAGGGATGTCGTGGAGTCCTGGGATTTGGACGTCTTAGACCTGGACCCCGAGGGTCAGGCCAAGGCGGGCAGCTGGGGAAAACGTCCCTGGGCTGTTGTGGCCAGCACGCCCGCAGCCCAGCTGAACTGACGGTGATGGAAAGATGCGTCATGGCCTGAAGTTGGTTCCTTCAGTGGCATATTTTGGGTGGCTAATGGTGGCTTTCAGGCGTGCCAAAATGACCAGAGCCTCCTCATACGCCTTGGTTGCCTTGGTTGTCAGGGGTAGCAATCGGACAATTTTCTCAAGAGCATTTCGACAGGAAAGCATTTCGAAGGCAGTGCATGAAACAGCGGTAGATATTTTGATAAATCACCGTCAGTTAAACGACAAAATCGCCGGTCATATATGGTGGTATACCAGTATGGACCCACCATTGCCAAGATTTTGAATCTGAACCACCATCAGCTTAAGCATGGTCATATGGAGGGGTTATCAACTGCTGGATCTTCTATGTGCTGCCGCTGAACTTCTGTCTGGAGGATCCACGTAGCAGCTCAGTACTGGGCTTTGTAGTGAACGGCGGTGGATGCAGAACAAGTCTGTGATCACATACGAAGGCCAAGGAAGGAGTGTTCGACCCTGCATGTCATTCCTGGAATGCTGGTCAAGGGGCGTTAGCCGGTCTCATCGCTTTGAGGAGATGATCGTTGCCCAAGTGATTCTTGCCAACTGCTCATGTGGACGGCCAAAGACAAGTACCGAACTAAGAAGCAAAAAGGGGTGGATAGGAATCTCAACAGCCCTTGCAAAAAGCATGGGGTCAGAGTTTTGATCCAGACCTACTGATCCCAGGTCGTAATTGGATATCAACAAAGGTCGTGGTTGAAACCATCGAGAGAGAGAGAGAGACATATGTATGGACATACGATGACATACTATATATTTGCAGGTGCGTGCGTGGAAAGATAACATTCTGATTAATCTTGATTATCCATCACATCAATTATCTATTTGTCAAGCTGCACATGCAAGTTCCAAATCCTCGCCATGGGATGCCATGGCTTGCTGCTGGCAATGCTCGGCAGTGCCATGGGCGCCGGGGATGAGCTATGGCAGTTGCAAGCGAAGCTGGTGCATGCGACGCAGGCGCCCAAAACGGATGCGTTCGCTGCCTTCACGCAGTACTTTCACCTGGTCTTTCGGGAGCCGCTCTTTGATGCTTGCCGCTGGACCTTCGCAATTGGGGTCGCGGAGAATTTCCAGGACTTCGGATTTTCGATCCAACGCTTTCGCGAAGTGCAGCGATGCAGTCCGAACGCAGTTCACAGGTGCAAGTTCGTTGACGAGCCATCGATTCGCAAAGAACCCGTGCTGGATGCCATGTTTCGGAGGAAATTTGCAGACGGCCGATATGCTGGCGTTTTCATCGGGATCGACTGGGTTGAAAAAAATCGCCAGTGCCCAACGCCGTGGGTGGAGGATCCCGAGCCATTTGTTGCATTACCGCACCCGCTGCAACGGTTCCATCAGCCGGGCTTCTGGGGCGAATGGTTGGTCAGATCCCTGCAGCATGCCCGGCTTGCACCAAACGATGGCTTTCCAGGTGGATCCTCTCCAGAGGAGGTGGTCACTACAGCCTTGCAAGCGATGCCTGAGGTCTGCACGGATCGCGTGAACGACGTTTGGTCCTCCCTGTGGCCTCAGGGGATTCCCCGCACCGAGTCGATCGTGGCCATCGGCTGTCAATCGCTAGCGGATGAACCGACGAAGGAGCTGCTGGACAAAGGTGCCGGTGGCCTCTTCGTTGACTTGGACTCAGCCAGCATCGAAAAGGCCAAGCTGAACCATGGTGCACGCAACCGGCTGATTCTGAACGTTACCGTGACGCCGAAGAATGTCGTTGAACTCTTGAAGATGCACAGTGCCTATGTGAAAAACATCGCGGTTTTACAGGTTGATGTGGACACGATGGATGGCCCAATCGTGGAAGAAGTGCTTCGTCACCAGTCACCGGGCGCCGTGGTTGTGGAGGTGCGTGATGTGGTGCCCTTCCCCTTTCGCTATGCCTACCTGACGGCAGACACCGAGAACCTGGCTTTGGGAGGCGCCAACTTGGCTCATTGGTTGCACCTCTTTGGTCGCTTCGGTTTCCACCTACTGCGCTTGGATGGTTTGGATGCCGTCTTCGCACCTGCGGAAGTCCCAAGCGCGCGGAGGTTCCTGGGGATCATGGCTTGCTACCTGCGGCACTTTGTGCTGGCACCGTTGCCTATCCATTCCGTGGAGCTCCTGCTGGAGAAGAAAGCCCGGCATGGCCTCAGGGACTCGAGTCACTATCTGCGGCAGCGGTGGATGGCTTCATCTCCTGAGGTTTTGGAGGAGATCCGGCGGAACCGGACGAAGCTCGGCCCTGCAAATTTTCACCTGGAAGTGTGAGCCCTGTGCCCTGCCTGTGCCAATGCTACCAAGAAAAGGCACGGCCATGTTAGGTCAACCAAGGGCATCTTAGGTCAACCAAGGGAACTGAGGCTCGTGGGGGTGCCAGATGCGGACAGGATACATAAACTTTCCGGGTAACTCATAGAGCTGCCAAAACCGCTAGGTGCAACCCAGTAATCACACACCTCTTGATTCATTCATGCATGTAAGCGAGGACATGTCATGAGATGTAAGCAAGTACTGTAGCCTGCTGACAAGATGAAGTTACTCACAATCAGTGATATTAATGTATGGTTTCTTTTGGTTTTCGTCTGTAGAAGCTATTCCAAGACAGTGTTTGATTCATCATCCGTGGGTAAGAGATGGAAAGAGCATGTAAGAGCGCCAAATTAAAACATCCAGCTTGGAGGAAAGTCAGGTGCGGTGAAGACAGTCAGGATTAATAGATTCATTGATTTCTTTATTGAGAGAAATCATCCCTTTGATTAAAGAATCAATCATTTATAATTAATTCGATTAATCCTCATTATTTACTCAATCCCCCATTCACCCCTGTTCAAATAAACCATGTATAATTAAGCATCATCAAGCATTTCTCAAGTTGATTAAGGGGACAGCTCACGCTTGAAGAGCCTCTTTGGTATCCCAGTGTGGTGCCGAGGTTGGATGTTCCCATATGGTTCCCATGATCCAACACCCCATGGAAACATGGCCACGCCAGCGGGCAGGTAGCAATACACATTTTCTTCGACACGGCTGTGGGGAAGACGACTGGGCGTTACTGGTCAGAGGCGCAGGGTGGCGCCGGTGCGATAGTGGAATCAACGATGTTGTCACAGTTTATCTCTCCAGTCCAAGAGTTAACATTTCTTTACCGTCTTATGATCTTATGTTAATACCATGTTGGTGGGATTGCTATTTGTTGCTATCATTTTACACTAGCACTATATCTATATACTAGTATCAGTATTTTTGTTTTGACCATCCAGCCCAAAGGTTGGTTTGAGCCCACCCCCAAACAGTGAGAGTGGGTGCCCCCAGGTGGACCCTTGGTTGAGTTGTGGCTGGCTCCTCCCTTCTTGGAGGTTCACAGATTCAGTTCTGACAAGAGTTGTGGAAAAGTCAACTTGTATAGTTTATGACCTGCCAGATATAGAAGCACTTTGATGAAAAATGGCATGTAAATATTCACTTGCAAAAATATGGGTCAGCATCCATTTTTTTTCGTGTACGGGATTTTGCCCCGCAGCCATAGAGGCGCCCACACAGAAATAGAGCGACAGATAGACGGATAGACGCACAGGATCAGAATGATAGATTAGATGAGATAGAAAATACATCCAATATGTATATAGAATGCGCCAAACAAATCTAGATCCGGGGGCCCATTCCACCGTTGCACCACCGCCCAGCCGCAGGCGCTCACCTTTAAGCGATTTCATGCTGTGGTCAAAGCAGGCGCCACGACCTGCGACGCACATGAGCAGAGCGTTGATGGGGGGATCCTAAACCATCCCCATGTCATCCCGTAGCATCTATTGACAAACTATATGATGGGATGACAATAGTTCTTGATAATGGAATTAACCCATGTCAATTGGGGATCATCAATCATCCTAACCATATCCATAACTATTGTTGACAATGGGTTAAGGATGGTTGAGGATACCCTCATCAATGGGATAATGTGGAAATGGTTAAGGATACCATTGTATCATAGCTTAAGAAGGCTGACTCAATGCCGACAAATTGGAAGGTCAGCTTCTGAAGCAGCGGTTTGTGTTTACTGATCCGGGGTTGTGATTTCAACGGCTGAAGTGCAGCAACGGTGGTTGGAAAGATCCTTTTGAATACGTGCGGCCTTTGTTCGCACTTCCAACTGGAGAACAGTAGAATCTGGATCAGCCATTCGTGGTCATGTTTTTCTATGTTTTTCTTGGTGCAGGCAATCCCTTTCCCAAATCAAGGAAAAGATCCCTCCTCCATCTACGAGGAAATCCTTCGCTTAATTTTTTGAGAAGTTGGGGGTTGATTTATACTTGAACTGCCCAATCCTTTGCGATTGCGCTGTGGCTATTCTTAGGCAACCACTGGGAGATCACCATACACAGGATTACACAGTAGGGGGGATTGTTGTACGCATTGTCACCACGATTGGCTCATGATTCTACAATTTTGATCTACCTTGATTACCACCATTCTTTTTTCCAATCATGATCATTACGTATGTATCATCATTGTTATGTTACTAGCGTTGTGATTGCTATTGTTATCTATTGTTTCTAAGCCGTGAAAATATAGCTTTGGTATATGTGCACACAAGCATGCACACAATATGCATGTATCTTTTCATAGATGCACAAAGTTTGTCTGTACATATTTAACATTGCCTAACCCAGCATGAGTGTTGGGGATCATCACTTCCAGACCACAAAGCTCTTACAGCCAGCGCTGTGGCCAGGTTATAACAACCTGCCCTACCACAACTACACTCATGCCTGCGACGTGCCTGGGTGATTGGTTGGTTGCGGATGCGTTCCAGGGATCCGACGAGGGATGGATATGGATGTGTCATCCCGCCTGCGACGCAATCAAATGCCATCATATGCCGTGCCTTCCATTGCCTCAGGTGTTCCGTATAGGCACTTGGTTCCAATCCATTTAAGTAATATATACTTTGGTCGAACATGTTTGAATCCGTTGAAGCAACAAAAAATCAATGTGAGACAGCAATGAAAAACCACGAAGCTTTGCCACAGATTTGCCCGGGAAGCCCGTGGCCCAAAAAACGTCGCAGCGTCTCGCAGGTGCTTCACACGGTGTATCGCTTGTTGTGCTTGACATCAGCGAGACAATGGCTGGGTAGTGCCTTGGACGGCCCAGCGGTGTTGCCTTTGTCAAGGTCAGGGTTCATCCACTGATGATTCGTGTTCATTGCTGGGAAAATGTTACCTGATGTTGGGTGGTAAGTTGGTTGATGTTGGTTGATGTGGGTTGATGTTGGTTGATGCTGGTCCGTTGGTCATATCCAACCGTAAATTCCATTGCTAACCATCGCGATCGCTGAAATCAAACTTTTCAACCAGCTCCGTGATAGCTTCAAGTTTTTTAGCATTCGCAAGAGCATGCAAAGATGAGCTGTGTTGGGCATAGTGCATGAGCACTAAGCCACCCAGATGGCATGCCTTGTCACCACACGTCCAGTGTTTTCCTTTTTGGCGCGCTTTGGTGCGCCCATGCTCCAGCATGGTCCACTGGGTGATGCTTTGGTCGTGGCACTGGTGACTTTCAATGGCGGACTAGTCAGCCAAATTCGCAACACCTTCGTTCGCATATGGGTTTGTCCAAAAGTGATGGTGCCTACTTGCCATCCAAGGATAGGCAGTGTTGAAGGGAAACTACTCTTTCTGTGAGTGTGCAAATGGTTAAGCCCAGAATTAATGCAGTACACACAGAGAAAACGCCCGCATAGTCTGCTTGCTTTCTTGTTGCGAATGGATCCCGCACAGTTTGCTAAAACTGTTATTTGTGTTTATTCATTTTGGCACGAAGCCGAAATGTCATAATCGCTGGTTACTGAAGATATCTGAAGATTCATGAATATCATTGAATATCCACCCTGGAAATTCCAGAAATCAACTCCATTGCAAGTGTTCCACGTCCGGAATGACCCCTGCTGCTTAGAGCCTTCTGCTGCGCAAGCCCTCGAGGCGTGGATCAGTATGCCCTCTTGGTGGCAGCGCTGTGCCACGACATCGGGCATGCAGGTCGAACCAATCCATTCTTGGCCACCTGGCTGCGGGACAAAGTGCCAACTGCATAGTTTTAGTGGAGGTTTCAACATGTTTCAACCACACCAACTGCATGTATTTACCGATTATTCACCCATATAGACAGAGGCCCCCCCCACACACACACACACACTTTTCTTGGTGCAAATGCGTATGTAGACGATTCATTGATGAGTTATGGCTGGTTATTGTTGGCACGGCTTAAGATGGCCGCTATGCCGATGGTTGGTGCTCACGGTCGCAGGGGAGAAGAACATAGAAGGAGAGCTTTTGGAATCCCCCAATTCTTGTGTATCACACTCGTCATCAACGCTGAAAACCCGCGAAGTTCCAAGCAGGCTTGAGCAAGCAATGCTGCTGAATTAGCCTCCCGATATCACCAATCGCGCTTGCTTCGACACTTTGTTGTTGGAGCACCACTGCTTAGGTGGAACTCGGGGACGAACTTGCATTGCGCTACAACGACAAGTGGGGGAAGCCTGGGGTGGTTTCAAGCACATCTGGGAAGCCTGGAGGACGTCGAATGGCAAGAGTGTGGAGCATGGGCATCCCCAAAGAAAGACTTTGTCCACGAGTCCCACATGAAACTCATTGAACATCTAAAATCTGCCAAGAACACGAAGAACCCCAGGACCGGGTGTGGGTGGGGTGTCCACTCGCGCGTGCATGGCTCCTGGGCCCGGGGTGATGCGGGGGG
>VSDK01009082.1:497667-511092 GCA_009767595.1 Symbiodinium kawagutii | reverse complement strand
CCGCTCTTCGCCTCGTTGGGCTGTGTGCAGTAATTGATTCAAAATAATCAGCCAATCAATATACATGAATCAATGAGTGAACGAAAAATCGAGAAATAGATATTCAGAAGAAATATAAGTGAATAAATAAATCAATCAATTAATAGATGAACTTAAATAGATTAATTCATACTTTCCGACAGCCACACAGGAACCTTGGACAGCCCACAGACTCGCCAGGACACGGATGTGTTTAAGCAGATGGACAAAGAAACGAAGAAACAAGCGAGGCGCGCCCCCGGTAAGGGACCTGTGGAGGTGGTGGGTTGGGATGCCCGCCGTTGTACGCCGGCGGGGGAATGTCGGCCCGTTGGGATCATCAAATGCCCGACCTGGGCAGAAACGACTTCGGCGGTGGAGTCGAATTCAATGGTTATCATCTTTGGGGTATCCGAATTTCGGTGTTTAAGATATAGTGCAGCAATGAATTCTTTATTTCTATGGCGCTTTTGATCAAGATTGGTTGGCACTAGGGTCAACAATCCACCTGCTACTTTGGTAAAGATACTTCAATCCAAAAAGAGATCCTGCGACGCTAGTGCCATTACCAACCATATCGAACATCATCTATATAAGCTTTGTCAACCATGATCAGTGAATGGTATTGAACCATGCAGTCAAAATTGCATGTGGTGCCACAAGAAGAGCGACAGGAGGAAGTAAGGAAGGAAGAGAGCTGACGGATATGAGGAATGCAGACATGACGAATGATCCAAAGGCAGGAAGGAGATCTCCAACCCCCAGATCTCTAGAGCTTTGACTCGCTGTTCGGCTGCCGAACTTCTCGGCTGCGCCAGGCGTATTTGTATCGCCGCGATCCTCCACACTGACAACGTGAATCACTTCGAGATGGTTCGTGAAATCAGCAAGGCTTGGGCAGCCGAACCAGGTGTCGATTGCTAAGAAGCTTTCTTCCCGTCGCGGTACGTTTTGTTCATAGCAGCGTCATACCTTGTTAAATATTTGCAGCCATGCAGCTACGACTGACATGGGAATACCCCAGCCTGTCGGTCCGTAGCTCGCCAGTATCAGGGGATGAATGGGGACCGGCCCCTTTCTCGGGATATATACCTCCCTATGCTCTATGGTGCATAATAATCAAAGAGTGAGACCCCTTCGGTTTGGATTTGCGTCTTATGCAGTGGATGATATTGATGGCTGCATTATTTGATATAGTAATGCAGCACTTTGAATGTTTGCATAGTTTCATTTTCGCGTCTGCGCTGACTCAACGTGATTTTGGGGGACTAGTCATTCATGTACCTGAATATGGTGCTCGCCACGTTCGTTCAAACAGATTCAAACAAATGTATATACCAACTTTCAAAATGCGTCTCTGGCATTCGGCGCATGCATTGAGCACCTGCGCCCCTACTATTTCCTCCACACGTTAGAGGCTGTTGAAGGCATGCGCCGATTTGTTGACGCCCCATGGCTTCATGCGTGGATCAGACACTTCAGTGCCGCGCCCAGATCTATGAGATGGCCTCGGACCTTTGTGAATTACAAGCGAGTCAACCTGACCTTCTTCCCCAATACATCGAGCAGGCGCGGAGAAGAGATCGGAAATGGATCAGTGTGAGCAGGGTCAGCTGGCAGATCTTTTTCCAGTGACTCGCAGGAGTGAACTACGTGAACTTTGGCTAAGAATTGCAAGACATGGCACCACCAATGGCACCATCAGGTGATGCAGAAGAACTCTCTGCAGTGGTTAGAGCTCTTCTTGCACTTCGCCGATGTGTCCAACCCTCTGAAGCCTTTCCCGGCTCGGGAGCCCAGCTCAAGCTTAGTTGGCACCGTGCCAATGGCAGCTGGTCGACACTAGAAGGCAACAACACCTTTGAAGAAGGACGGGCAGCCATCATCATGAAAATCATCTTCAACCATCATCAGCCGTCCGGCCAAGACTAGCCATCGAGGGTCGAACCACCCCCAGGGCCCTGCTCAGAAGCACCGAGCCACACGTCGAGGTATGTAAGAAATGGGCCTGGCGAGTCCTGGACGAATTCTTCGAGCAAGGCGATGAGGAGCTTGCAGCTGGTGCTTGGGAGGGAGCAGCCTACCAGGAGTGTTCGAAGCGTAGTAATGGAGTGCATGGTGGATTAAGCAGGTAACCTGTGTGCGAACAAAAGATGATATCTGGATAATGATGGTTAATGATGATGGTTGATGAATGTTAATGGTAGATCCATATTACCACGCCCCGGCAAAACATATTACCAAGCACTTGATATTTTGGATATTAGATCACCAGCTTGATTGATGCCAGATCATCAACAATTTCTTAAGAACATAGGCAATCTATGAATTGGATCTTCCATTAAAGATATTCAAGGGAATCATTTAGGTGGAAAATGCTAGAACATGAGGTGTTTTGTTTGGTGCTGGCTACTGATAGAGCATGGATGGTGCTTAATCAATGGTTCAATGTAGTGACTAAGAGTTCGTAATGGTTGAGAGAGAATGGTTAATGATGACAGTTGATAATGCCTGATAGTGCTTCACTGTGATGGATAGCAATCTAATAATGACTGGTGATGATTAGTGATGGCAGTTGACGACGGTTGATGGGTCTTGATGATGGTTGATGAGGCATAGAGAAAGATTAGCATGCAACATATCCCAGCATATGCCAGCATATATGCAAGTCTTTTTTAAATAAGCATGCCAAACACATGCATGAGAACATGGACATATGAACATATATACTTGTGTATCCGACCGAATCACCCTTTGGCAAACTAATCTGGAAGCTAGAATCAACATTTTTAATAGTTAAGCCATCTACAGATGGTGACTTTTACCGCCAGAGAGGTAAGCATTTACTTTGGTGGCCTACTCGCCCCTAGAAAACCCTCACAATGCAGGAGAAGAGTCTGGGTCTTCCTGTCGGAATGCTGAACGATCGGGACAAGATCAACAGGAGCGGTGGGGCCCTGCCGTTTCTAGTGGTAAGACCTGTTCCCTAGATATTATCATTGTATACTTGTTTGGAGGAATGGTTCTTCCTAGATGTTTGCCATACCAGCATGATGATTGATGCCCCTGCAACATCCTGCAGCATAAGAACCCATCGGAGAAGAGCTGCGACTAGCTGGGTTTGGGGAGATGCCGAGCTTGCGAAACAAGAGGGTGGAACCAACCAGCGGCCAACAAGCGGAGATGAGCGGCTGAGAATGCTCTGCGGAATAACCGCAGAGGGGAATCGGGGATTACCACGAAGATCCACGAAGCAATTGAGGTTTACCAACCCCGCTTCTCTCCCTGGCTGGTGGTAGCAATGGAGCTAGGCATAGATAGGCTTATCCCACCAGGAGTGATGTACCAAATTATCAACCTAGATGAGCCATCGCGATCGACATCGGTGACATATTGGGCAGCTGATTACGTGGTTTCATGAGCTCATTCATGGCTCCATTGCCGGCACATCCTTACAGGGCCGAGGTCAATATTCTGGCAATCGATGATTCTCAAGAAGATTCGAACAGTTGGACAACAATTTTCTGGAACGATGTGGACCATGTTGCCACAAGAATTTGTGGTATCAAGAGGGTGCCATGAACCACTCCCCGTTTCAGTCCCGTTTATCATCAACTGTAGCACCACCGTAGCACCACCATTGCAGCTTAGTGGCTCCTCGTCCGCTTGCCAGGCCGGGTTCGCAGCATGGCTTCATCCAGTTCCTCGTGGCGCCATTGGTCTTTGGCACCGTGCGGGACCTGGTGCAGTGGTGCTGTGCTGGAAGGGTCAGGGGATGGCACCCAGATGCTACCAGGAAGATCATTCACTTCAACTTTTTATTTTGTTTCAAAGTGTGAATGATTGCTTGATACATCTTGATGCTTCTTGTTCGGGGTTGTCCTTGTGTCATACCACCTGTTGATTTCTCTCGCGCTGAAGCGTCACCACGACAAAACGGAAGACATCCAACTTGCGCAGCGGGGGGGGGCAGGGCGGGACGAAAAAAGAAACGTGGTTTGAAACGTTTCAACGCTTGACCAACACTGCAGCTGCCGTACTAGTAGCTGTGGTCTTGTGGTGGTCATACGTTCAAACAAGTACACTTGGCAAACCCAAAGACCAGCACTGCCATTCAAAACCCAGAACGATCGATCCTTACTACTAATTACATCGTTTGCAACTCCATGTATCAGCTTGTGCTGAACTTGGTGCTCAGAATTCAAATATGCACGTAAAAGTTATCCCAGAACAAGATGGATAACATGAGCAAACACATCAGAATGGTGATGTCTAGGAAAACATGTTTATTGAATACATCTCAGATCGTAAAACATTGAACCACCCCCAGGTCAATACTCAAGCTCAGCAAAAGCGCTAGAATTCAACCATGTGACGCTGTCTTGAAAATGAAGCCGTGTACCTCGTGCAAGTTCACGATGTGGGTTTGTTTTGCCAACGATGCTGCAGGACGCATTGAGAAAACAACAAAAAATGACTTGCTCAAGATGTTCAAGTGGGATGGCCATGTTTATCCATATGTTTATTCATGTTTTTTTAGGGGTTTTCTTAATTGCAATTGCCTTTCACAATCTTCAAAGATGTTGAGCTGTGGCAACGCAGCTGAGACTTTTGCTGACATGCAATGACCATCGCTGAAAGTCGGCGCTGCATCTTTGGAGCACATTTTTCACTTTCATTTTTTTCTGTTGAAACAAGTGTTTGGTTCACCAATATCATGTCACTACTGGTGAATAAACACCCATAAAGCGTTATTTTTTCCCCCTTTATCCCTTTCTCATTTGATTTTAGTTCACATTCTCTACAGTGGGATCCAACCGTCCGGGTATTTTGTCGCATTCATGCCATTGTCAACTTTGTTTTCTCGCTCCACATTGTTTAAACTGATGGGAACTGCGGCCTCGCAAAATACTTTTGTCGGAAACAACCACGTTAGCGCAACGGTGGGAGGGCAATTTTCAAAATACTTGTCAAATTCAAGATGCTGTTTTGGTGGTTTTGCAATTTTCACTGTTCAAATTTGTAGTGTTGGACGGGGATGGTATTGTTTCATTTGTTTTGGTTCAACAAGTTTACCTGCGTTATTTAAACTTTTCCCTATAGTCACTATGGTTATACTTGAAAACCGTGCCAGCACACGTTGACAGTGGTCAAAGTATTGCTTAATATTGTGTTTTTTATTTCAATTTGTTCTCCTCATATATTTGTGATTACTGATCAGTTTGTCATGCTATTTTTTTGGAACTCTCCTGTCCATGGCCACTGCGCCGCACCGTCAAGACGGCCAAATGAGACAAAACAAGGACAAACGATGACAAGAACTTGTCGACAAAATACTACCACACTGCAACGAACCGTTGCAACATGTCGATCGAAAACCTATCATAGGTGCAAAGAAGTAATTTTCGGCACCAGCTGTTCGCGTCGACCGTCCAAACCCAAAGCAGATAGGATAACAAACACGTGAAAAAAATCAAGTCCGATCAATTTCGTACAACAAGAACCACAGGAACAGATATGGATATGGATAAATGCGGCACGGAAGCAACGCACACAAATGAACCATGACGAGAAAAGAGCAAAACAATTGCAAAAAACGTTTTCTTAGAGATTCTTCAGGCTTAGCAATACGGCGCAGTGGGCCATACATGTTCATGTTTTGTTTTTTCGGAGGCTTGGTCCGTTTGCCGCGCAGATACGTACGCCTCAAAATCCGATGAATTTGGCAAGTTGCCGAGTCATAGAGCACTGCAAACGATGAATTTTTAGACGGTTCCGTTCTCGGGCATGGGCTGAACATAGTCGAGTGTTCTCTTTGCACTTATTTAGTTTTGCAAGTTTTGTCATGAGTTGACGGCCCATGGCTAGAGCACCGCCAGTCAAAAGCTTTTCATGTCAGCCAGCATCATCAGGTGCATGATTCGTGAAACAAATGGATTGCTCCACGCGGCTTGTCCTCTTGCCGTATCTTGCCATAGATTTGAAGCAAAATACGGTCGTACGAGGTCTTCGGGCAACATCTTTTGCCACGATGCCCCTCGCTCGGGCGATGGTCCAAGGAAACAAGAAGTCAGACCATACGTTGCCCCAAAGTGGCCACACAAATTACGAGTTTGAAGGCCCCGAAACACCAAAGGAAAACACATGAAAAACAAAACGCAGGCAGATGTTCGGACAGAGACCAGTGCACTGCCATTGGGCGCAACAGATGATGTTCAATGTCACTTCACCGTTGTGGGTCCGTGGGCCTGTTTCTGGCACATTACGTGCACGTTGCGTTCATGGATGTTTCTCGGATCATCGTTGCCGACAATTCTTGTCAAACAACTCAATGTTTAGCGAAACGACGACGTTTGCTGACGAACGACGGGGGGGTGGCATGGGTCATGAACATCATGATTTCGATATGTCGTTCGCAAAACACAGTCCATCACTCATAATTTGAAAATTATTCATTAAATTCATGTTGTTTTCCAATATCTGCCTCTTGCGACTCTCTGTTTGTGTGCTGATTTTGCACGGGTCTCCATGTTTACCGGCGAAAAGTCGTTGGCACTCATTGAAGTGTTTTTTGAACGCCCCGCAATTTTAATCCTGGTGGAAATGACATCGCGCAATAGAACGTCACAACGACTGTTCCGCAAAGCAGGACTTGCCTACACGAAAATCCCACTGTGAGAATAGGTCGCGCGTCAAAAAAAAGGGAAAGGCCGACCTTGGCAAAAACAATGGTCGCATGCAAACTCCACGATCCGCCAGGTCACCGTGCACAGCCATGATGTTAAATTTACTCATTGGGCGGGGAGTTATTGTGCGGCTTGTGGTGTGGGCAGCAATGCCGCGGCCGAAGCGCGCAAAACGCGCCGTTATCCAATCCAGAACCTACGCCGGCTTGCTGCTGCAAACATCGGCAGTGTTGGCCTTTGCCGTGCCGTGCCGCGGGCTCTTGCCGGATGGAACCTCATTGAACGGCCAGACCTCCCGGCCGAAAATCGTTGGCATTTGCCAATGTGCGTGCGTGCGCAACCTGAGGTTTCGCTCGCCGTCGTCGCTTGGCCACGATTTAAGTATTCTCGCATAAAAAACATTTCACTACATCTATATTTTGGCTGTGGGTGGCAATTTTTTTTTTCAGCGGTCCTCTTAGTTTTGTGACGTCAGTGTTAAAACCTCAACCTTTCAAATTTTATCCCTGCGGATGCGCGACCACGTCCGTGAGCAGTTTCAATCAGATTTGGCGGCTTGTGACATGCATAATGATTGGTTCACTGGTTGGGTGACCACAACGGAAATTTGAATCGCCATTTGGTCGGAAACCGTTTGTTTTTCCAGCGACAAATCTGCAACCAAATGCTTGCAATCAACCATGTGAAATTGGAACAATGAAGAGCGCTCCCACTTGCATGCCCCGGGAACCACAACGCAATGTTGGGAAAAATGTTGGCCATAAAACCGAGTAATTACATTGACGTGTTGGTGCATTTCAAGAAGTGATGGGTTGCGCAGCCAGTCAGGTATGAAACTGTGCTGCTCACTGCTGGACCTATGTGTCTCAGATCCCCCTGCTCATGGCTTTCCATTCCAAGGCCACGTCATGCAATTTTTCCGAACCAGATCTCAGATCACTTATCCGCCCAGAGTAGCTACGGTGGCCTGCCGCCCCGTTTCCGGTGAACTCCGGTGTGGGCGGCCACTGCCTGTGCCTGCGAGACGAATACCTCAGCTCCATGGTCGCATCGGTCACACGTGTGGGCACGTGGAGGTGCTCAACTTTTTGCTGGTTTACCCATGCCAAATGTCGGTACAATATTTTGCAACAACGCTTGTGGCAGCCACATGACCAAACAGGATTCAAACCGAATTCTGGTGTTGATGATGCTTTTGTCACAATTGAAACGCTTATCAACAATTTTTTGGAATGGAACTTTGATGTGTGGTGTGCGAGCCTTGACTTGAAGAAGGCCTTTGACAGAATTGAGCACGTCGCCGTGTTCGGTGCAATGTGTGTTCATGGCGTGCCAGATCCCTACTTGAAGTTGATCGCCGAACTGTATCGAGAACAAAGTGGATGGATCAAAGGTGGCGGGAAATTTGCTATGCAACGTGGGGTGAGGCGGGCGACATCATGAGCCCATTGCTTTTCAACTGCGGTTTGGAGGTTGCCACGGGTGGATGGAAACATCGGTTACAAACACATGGTTTTGATGTTAATGGGTTCGAGCGGGTGACCAACATTCGATATGCGGACGGTTTACTCCTTGTTGCAAGGTCATCGGAAGAATTGGCTCAGATGATAGAATGGTTGATGGAAGAACTCGCGCACATCGGATTGATTTTGAAGGCTACAAAAACTAGACTTTTGACAACATGCACACTCCAGAACCCGACCGTGATGCAAGTGGGCGATGCTTTTTTGGAAGTGTTGGTTGGTGACAATGTCCATAGGTACCTTGGGAAAATCTTCCCCGGAAATTTACGCAACCGAGGGCGCATGGAAATTGCCAGTAGGCGCAAAATTTGTTGGGGAAAATTTCACCAACATGGACACATATTGCTGAACAAACACATGTCTTTACAATTGCGATTCAATGTTTTTGACGCCGTCATTACACCTACAATTCTGTATGGCTTGGCATCCACATCCATGACCAAGACAGACACACTGAAGTTGGATGCGTTGAGACGACGCATGTTACGCAGAATTGTAAGATGGGTCAAATTTGATGAGGAAGATTGGCAAACTACAATGCGGCGCATGGATGCCAGGTTGGAGAACGCCAGCCGGATCTATCCATTGAACTTGTGGAGCAATACCTTGTATTTGACAAAATTTCGTTTGGCCGCTCGCATCGGTTCACGGGCAAATTCCTGGCCAACATTATTATTGAGATTGGATCCATCGCAATGCTGGCACATGAACTTTGAATCAAAACCAAGTCGTCGGCAAGGGCGGCCTGCAATCAGATGGGATGATTCGTTATCAAAATTTTCGGTGGAATATTTTCACCAGGAACTGTGGCTGGATGTAGCACAACACCGGCTTTTCTGGCTTGCCGAAGAGCAAGCCTTTGTTCACTTTTGCGGGTCACTGTGGTTCCTGGAATGCCTGTGTCCTTATAGGACAGTAGTCGTCGACTCGAACGGGCGGAAAGCGAAGGCGAAAGCTTGTGGCAACCGAAAAAGAAATTCGGTCCTAGGCGATGACCAGTATGCGAGTGAAAATCTGCTTTGTGTTCGACAAATTTTTACACATGGGGTCCTTGCGTGGCTATGGACCATTCCACATTATGCCACTGCTGCCCTTGCCCTTGCAATCTCCATGGCCAACTCTGCTACCTCACCAACGGCCCGTGGGCTCCAGCTTGTTGTGCACGAAGCCCACGGAGCAAAACCTTTCGGCGGTTGGCGTCTCCGCCTTCGGAGGCGACAACGTGAAAGAAGCTGCGCCCGAAGCCCAGGACCGCGAAACCCAACAGGAAACCCAGGCCGAAGAAGCTGAGCATCACGAGGACGGGGCTCCCGAGACTCATCATGAGGAGATGGAGGCGGCGTGCGACGACGATGGTGCAGGTTACTTTGACGTGGAGACCGAGTGGGTGGGCCAACTGCAAGGCCGTCGAGTCGCTAAGCCAAGCTCCCCACGGGCAGCTTGGTTTTGTGAAGGACAAGCCGCTGGAGGTGGAACTGGAGGAGGACCACTGCTTTTGGGCCCGCAACATCTGGGGTCAGCAAGGGTGGTCCGGGACCCTGGATACAGCTGGTTTAGACCGGTAGAAGCATTGGTTGGATCATATGTGTTTGGCAAAAAAACCTCAGCATTAGTGTGGTGCATTGGTGGACGCACTGACGTGAATGTTTGGACTTGCCAATGCCAATTCGGAACAGACCAATTCAAAATGACTTGTTGCAGGTCAATGGAGTCTGGCTAATTGATGCTAATTGGCAATGTGAACTCTTCCCAAATGATAATGGGTTGCGCAAGCGATAGATCACTATTCCTGGGAATTGGTGGATGTGTAATATCAGGGTCAAGCATTACCTTAAACCATCTCCATTTCATCAACTATGACTTGAAATATCTTGAAATCATTCCAGTTGGTGTTTGAAGTATTGTAACGGTACTTAAAATGGTGTCACATTTTTTCGCATGGTTGCACATTTCCAGTCTGAACTGAAGCAATCCAGGTAGTGGCCCACCTTGCATAAGTCAATAACAGAATGGCTTGCAGGTCCATGGATCCGTTGCGTTGTGACTTCCCAGTAACTTAAAAAGCCCATTAGTCGATTTCCGATATAGGGGGTTTCCAAGCCATGGGAGACCGTCCGGTTATCATCGAGTTTATGAACCATTCATAAGATTAAGCCAACATAAGCCAACCATAACTTTGGGGTTCCCAATTTTGAGAAAGCACCAAATGACTATGTTCCAGCAAAGAACTCGGACTTGCCTATGTTCAAGCACCAAAGCTGGAATATGTGGCCATGTGACGCATGCTCAATCACCAAGCCGCCAAGCAATTGAGTCTCCACCACGGAATGCATTTTTTCGCATTTCGCCCCATCCGAGCCTTGCAGACTACGATCCTAGTAGGACATGGGGAACGGAAAAAATAAAATCATCTTTGGCAACAGAAATTTAAAAAGGAATGCTCTTCGGCAATCCATTCTGTTCGCCTCTTGGCCGCTTCGGGCCATGATGATCCAAATTTTAACATTGCAAAAGAAGCTAGCCTGTCATCCCACCTCTGGCATGGACGACCAGGCAACCGTTTAGGCATGACGTCGAAGTTTAACCACCAATGGTCCAAAGGGTTCCAGGATGATGCCAAAATTGGCCATTTGTTTTCTTTGCACTGGAAAGATGACACCATCCGATATTGCCGTTTGTGAAGTCGCTCACTCCATAAAGATATTGGGTAAATCATCATTGCATGATCCAACTTGTCCCTCATTCTCCGCATTGTCAATTGCCAGTCTTCGTTTCCAAGTCGCACCCAACCGACAATCGAACGCAACATGCGTTTTTGAGCACTGTCCAGCTTTGACAACTGAGTTTGTGTGAGGGGCAATGTAGCCAAACCAAAAACCGCAGTGGGACTCACGACTGCATCAAACAATTTCAGTCGCAATTTCAAAGACACTTCTTTGTTTAGTAGAGTATTTTTGTGTTTGTGAAAACGCCCCCACGCCGCTTGAAGACGATGTGCCAGATCCACCGTACTGCGTTGGGAAATTTCACCGCAAAGTTTCCGTCCCAGATATTTGTGGACGGCGTCCCCCAGCAGAATTTCAACAGAAGCATCACCAACAACAACATGTCGCAACGTGTGATCAGGATCAGTAGTGAACAATTTCGTTTTTGCGGCATTCAAATGTAAGCCAACCAAGGCGAGTTCCGACTGCAGCATCTCCATCATTTCAATCATTTCCGGCAAAGATTTTGCATACAGCATCAAATCATCACCACGGAATGCCTGGTATCAAATACATATTACTGGCTTTATAAACATCAGCCTTGCTGGAGACTGCCCAGCTCTAAGCACAGTCAGTATAAACATAGTCCAGCAGCGCAAGAAAGACTTCGTTAAAAAACTGCGGAACAAAAAGGGCGGAATCGAGTTCCAGTTTGGCGACGGCAAAAACGTGTCAAACGCACATCTGATTTCACAACCTGAAACCTCGCTGGCCGTGCAGGAATTGCAAGTCGTGAAACGGTCAGGTCGTCGAGGTTGCCCCCGGAGCGAATTGTTTCAAGGAAATTGGTTGGTGGATTTGGTGGCCTTGATGGCCTTTGTGCTGGAGGCGGCACGGTGAGTTTGTCCAAGGCTTGAAATGTCCTTGCTTTTGAATTTGATTTCGCATGCCGGTCGATTGCCCAAAAACCTACTACATGTTGGGGACACGGTGGAAAGCCGATTTTGCGTGGAATTAAACTTCTCGATTTGCAAGGCGGGTTGCCATATGACTTGGTCACGCCAAACCACCTACAGAGCTAGGCGTTCAAACCTTTGAGCAGCACCATTGGAACATGATGAAAGCACTGCGAATTATTTTTTCCACTCCTGTTGGCCATTGTGGAGGCATCATGATGCATCATTTGTATTCATTTGTGATCAATGTCCCCCCGCGCGCCCCGGCGGCAGCGAAAGCCAAGGCCATGAGCGAAATCACAACCGTATACAATCTTCAGCCAAATCTTGGGAAGGCCAAAGCAAAAGCCCAGCCAAAGCTGACCAAAGAGGTGCTGGTTGTATCTTATTGACAACCCATCGTCTCTAAAAACCCCGGCTCGGGCTCAGCTCAAGCAAAAGGCCTCTGGAGCTTCATGTTATGTTACCAGCATCACAACGTCTTCATGCCAGGCCGAAGAGCTGGGCTTCCAGGTCGAGGCGTGTCTTCGAAAAATTCCAGAATCCGTGATTCCATCTCACCTTCAGGCTCTACGAGTGGTTCTCCCAAGGAGGACCACTTTTCAGCACGTCCATAGGGCGCTCTTGCGTCCGAGCCTTGGTTCTTCTCTTTGTCGAGCAATCTCCCCTCCAAAAGTTAAGGCCTCTGGGACTTTGACCAGTTGCTGCCTGGTCTGCGGCTCGCCGTGCCGAACGGCAGTACTTGCCGGCTGCTCAGAAAGCCTCAAACTTCAACAGCTTCGAAATTACTCTCCCTGAGGCCTCCTTCTTGGAGGTCAACTTCACTGCACTAGCAGATTATGAGGATTTCATAGTCGCCTGGGTCCTCATTAAACACGCCCTCCCGGAGCTGGCTGAAACCCCGAAGGACTGAGCTTGCAATTCCCAACCTCTGCCAAAAACAACATCTGCTCCAGGAGACAGCCGCAAGAGAACGCAAGACGAGAACCGCAGACAAAAGGGAAAAACAACTCGAAAAAAAGGAAGAGGCGCTTCCAAATCTTCGCATTATTCTGATTGCGCGTTGAAAAATTGACAGGAGCGGCAAAAAAAGAAGGAAGCGACAGCGGCGGCAAGGAACAAAAGAAGAAGGGACCTCCGCCAGGAAAAGATGAAAAGCGAGCGCCTGGAGGCGCACGACCCTCACAATAAAACCTGACGTCAAAAACGTCCTGCGCAGGTAAAGCAAGCGCACTACCAACAATTCGAGAAAGACAGGAAACGGAAGGCAGGCCAATGCAAAAAGATTTACATGTGAATACTCGAGAAATCAGTTATAACAATTTCGGAATTGGATTTCTTTTGAGGCGGCCAAGAGAGAGGAGGAAAGGGCGAACAAGGCTTCAATATTGCTTGCCTGCTAAGCTTCTTCATACTGGTTCCCGCAACCTCTTCTTCTAACATGATTTTCATATTGCAGTTCTATACACTTTCACGCTGCGTCGCGTCAACCAAGTGAATCAACTCTTGTGTCTTTCTTTTTGTGAATTATTCTGAC
>VSDK01009082.1:483386-497655 GCA_009767595.1 Symbiodinium kawagutii | reverse complement strand
GAGAAAGACCGGAAACGGAAGGCAGGTCAATGCAAAAAGATTTACATGTGAATACTCGAGAAATCAGTTATAACAATTTCGGAATTGGATTTCTTTTGAGGCGGCCAAGAGAGAGGAGGAAAGGGCGAACAAGGCTTCAATATTGCTTGCCTGCTAAGCTTCTTCATACTGGTTCCCGCAACCTCTTCTTCTAACATGATTTTCATATTGCAGTTCTATACACTTTCACGCTGCGTCGCGTCAACCAAGTGAATCAACTCTTGTGTCTTTCTTTTTGTGAATTATTCTGACTGTTGGAGGCAAAAGCTGAGGCCAGTTGCAAACCACATCCAAGCCTATGATGTCATTTGAGTTACATTTACATCTGCTGCACGTGCTCAGCCAAGCCATTTTAAAATCCCCGTCGTAATTTCTTCAGTCTTGCCTGTTTAGGAACCAAAGGAAGAGGCCAGGCACTATCGATTCACTGCGCAGTGTTTCAGCACTTGACACCATCAGGAACCCGCAGAAGAACGAAGAGCAAAAAAGGCAAGCCTCAGTCAAAGCAGTTAGTGCCAAGCAATATAATGTAAAAATTATTTCGCAGGCCGCAAGGGCGGAGGACGAGGCACCGTCCCGTTTTCGAGTTTCATCATTTTGTATAACGGAAATTGTCGCGATGCCACATGCAAGATGTGCTGCGTACTTGCATTTTCGATGTTTCGTTGGTGGAGGCAGAGCTCAAACGAAGAGGACAGCGTGCAAAAATCCGGATGGACCAGATGTTCAGTTTCATGGCTAGTAGAATGGAAGCTGCCTTACTAGGCATTCAGAACCAGCAAGCTGACATAAACCGTGCTTTGACCAGCCAGCAACAACAGTTGGATACCTTGAAGGTGTCTAATGCTCAGCGAGTTCGTTTGCCTGTCAGTCCTCGTGCTAGTCGTGAGCCACTTGTTGATCGCTTTGGAGCCTTTGAAGACAATTGACACAGGAACAGAGGGCCTTCGAGCAGTACCTCCGGGAAGCCAAAAAAAAACAGCCTCCGGGAACCTCCTCAAGGGGGGGGCCCGGAGGCCCGTGGCAGTTCCATCCTCAGTACATTTGTTTGTTCTTTACTGTTATCAGTATGAACATCTTACAAAAGTGTTTCGCCGCATCCATCTTGTATCTATAATGGAAACATCCCGACCACAGCGCTGCAGCATGCAAGCAAAGTAGCTGAAATGATGCGCCTATGTAAGAAACTATTTGCTGCTTTCGCAAACACAATGAAGATACCGAAGTGCTGAAGACCTTTTCGCGCAACAGTTGCAATATTAGGGAGACATCAATGAAATTGTGGACTGTCAATTTTTGCTCAGGACAAAATCTTAGCGTACTTTTCCATTTCAACAAAAGGCACTCTTTATGGTTTTCCAAGACACTCTTTGTTGGATGCTCTTAGTGAGACACTCTTAGTCGGATATGTTTTTAAAAAACGTAAAAGGGCAAAACCAAGCCACAACGTACCAAGGGAAAACGCGCTGCGATGTATTACTATCTATTACAGGGTATGAAAACGTACTATGGCATACTGCGCAGCAGTACCAAAAACCACGCCAGATTCACAATAGTCAATCTGAGTTGTTCAAAACTAATGTTCAATCATTATACGGATTGACTATTAACGGATTACCGATTAGACGGATTTGGGTATTGACGGATTAGGGCTGTAGGTGGTGGAACGGATTGAAGATAAGTTTATTTACCGTTAAGAACCTGTGGAATTTCATTGTGCCCCACCCGTTGTTGTTAAGTATGATATCACTATATATGGTTGGATCCTTCTATGATCTCCAATCCGAACTCGGATTTCCGATTCCGCCGTTACGGATTACACATGTTGTCATCGTGCGGGTTAGGATTTACGCTTCCAATTTTCATTCCCAGGGTTTAAACGACTGATGGCTGGATGATGGTGATGATGATGGCCAAGAAACAATATTATAATGACATGCGTGTTTCGCAAATCATGGCAGATAATGCTTTGTATGTCAGGATGGGTCCGGTAACCCGGGGGTCCGCAAAAATTTCCTACCGCGCTGCGGTAGGCAGTTTTTGCCGTTTGCAAACCGGCAGGGGCTCGAGTCCACGACCGCTTTGCTTCTGGAACCCCGGGGTCCCCAAAAATTTCCTACCGCGCTGCGGTAGGCAGTTTCTAGCGTTTGCAACCGGCAGGGGCTCGAGTCGACGACCGCTTTGCTTCTGGAACCCCGGGGCCCCCAAAAATTTCCTACCGTGCTGCGGTAGGCAGTTTTTAGCTTTTACAGCCGGGGGGTTCGAGTCCACGACCACTTTGCTTCTGGAACCCCGGGGTCCCCAAAAATTTCCTACCGCGCTGCGGTAGGCAGTTTTTAGCGTTTGCAACCGGCAGGGGCTCGAGTCCACGACCGCTTTGCTTTCTGGAACCCCGGGGCCCCCAAAAATTTCCTACCGCGCTGCGGTGGCAGTTTTTAGCGTTTACAGCCGGGGGGTTCGAGTCCACGACCGCTTTGCTTTTGGAACCCCGGGGGCCCCCAAAAATTTCCTACCGCGCTGCGGTAGGCAGTTTTTAGCGTTTACAGCCGGGGGGTTCGAGTCCACGCCGCTTTGCTTCTGGAACCCGGGGGCAACTCTCACCAAAGCCTAAAACGTTCTATCAGATTCTGGTAGATTGTCTCAATCGGCATCGGGCGGGACAAGGGGCGCAAAAAGCACCAAGCAAAAAAACGCTGCGCCGCCTTTTTCCCATGCGCCAACTGTTTTTTTATGATTTGTCTAGGTTTACGGATTCGGGAGATGCCGCGCTGGTCTGCGGATTAGCGGAAAACACACAAACTTCACACGCACACACACACCGATTTTACACCCAGTGTACGATTGCAGATTAGAATGATTACGCCGATTACGATTGACGATTAAACGGATTACCGTCCATTTTCCGGATTAATCAGATTACCGATTGACTTTTAGGATTTCGGAGTTTGGAACAACCCAGTCAATTTGAACCATTACCTCAATTTCGCATGCCAGCGCCCAAACAAGAACCGCCGCCACGAAGCCAGTATACCGCGCGTTTTGATACTGCGTCAAAGCGCGCTTAGCTACAATGCGTTTTAGCAAGCTCGCCCGACAGCAAACTACCGGACACAGCCACTACACTGAGTGATACCGGGTCACCAAAAAACAACTTGTCGCAAGGTGATCAATGCATTGTGTCTTGCATGCCGGCGCCAAAAAGCACGAAGCATTCTCACGTAGCTAGTACGCAGCGTTTCATTTGATTATACGCTTGACAAGGGGTTAACATGAGCTTTCCAGCTTGCTGTGTCAAGGCCACTTTCTGACCTAGAATCAAAGGAGATTTGTAATCACTGCACGAGGCTGCTCTGTGCTTTGGCGCTGGCATGCTAAACACGTTGTATTCGCTGGGAGAGGCTCAGTGTTTGCCGAATGCAAAAATTGTGGGAGGCCGGGCGTTTTCGGTGGATGAAATTTCGTGGTAGGCGAAATTTATTTCCGGGCTCGCGTTCGATGAGGCTTGCGCATAAGTTGTCTTGCCTTTTAGGCTCCCGCTATGCACGGTGTGCGTTCAAATGAAATGTTTGGATTTGGTCCAATGGTGTCTGTGTGTTCGCTTTGCGCATCATAACTGCTGCGTCAAACCTCTTTACTTTTGGCCTGCGCTTTTGTCTGGCAAACAAAACGATTTAATTGCATACCGGAGGCTTTAGAATTTATAAGGACGATTTGTCACGCTGGCCTTTTCGGACACAGCATTGAATACAACTTTTTTAAATGGCGATGTGAAGATGTTGATTACAATGGCGCTAGCATGCAAAACGCGCGGTTATATGACTACGTTAAACAGATTTTTTTTGCTCTACTAGCATATTGAACACATTGCAATGGCTGCGTCAAGGTTTTTTCCAGAAGGGTGCAATTCGGCACCCATGATGAAACCAAACCGGACAAAAAGGCGGGCTCGGAGAGTAGGAAAAGCAGCTGGAATTCAAACATTTGTACAACCAAGCGTTGTCTTCGTTGTTGGACGCAGGGCTGTGGGGTGGACCAGGTTCGAAGGACAGTTTGCTCATTGAATTTCTAGTTGCTATATTGCACTGGCAATCAATATAGTTTCGCGTGGCCGCTCGCATTGGATCATGTGCAGAATACTTTGGCGTGGCTGGGGAACAGGGGTCCAGCACAAACTGGCGGATTTTGAGCACTGTTAAACTCGTGTTTACATGTGTTGTATTGAGGTGGCTACAACTGAGGTCATTCGCTATTTTTGGGCTGCGTGTCGCAAGGTCTTCGTAAGCTGCGACGCAAACTTTGCGAGGGAAACATGGTTCCGCAAGCGATCCGTAAGCGATTTTCATGTCAGGATGGCACGCTTCAAAAATTTGATCATGGCAGAGGCAACTTCATGAATCATGTTGTCGTAAGCAAACTGCACGCGAATCGTGAGCAAAACCTGGTGGGGGAGATCCCCAGATGTGGGCAAGGCCAAGAACCAGAATCGTAAGTAAACAGTTGTCGTTTTGAAATCATAAACAGGAGAACACCGCCCATTTGGGTTTCGTCCTTCAAGGCGTGTTCGGAGTTAGGTTTGTTCAGCATGTCCTGCGCAGTTTTGGACAAGGTGCTGCCGAATTGGAGACAAACAATGGACCTCGACGGGTTATGCAGGCAAATTGGCAACCCCTTGTTTGATTTCGTATTTTTTGTTCTCGGATTTTCCTCCCACACTTTGCTTTTTTTGCCCAATGAACAAGTGGATTGTTTGGCAATAAACACTGCTATTTTGACTTTGACGACGCAATCTCAACCCCGTCATTTTTGACAACAAGACAGCCAAACCCAACGAAAGAAAGAGAGAGAGACATTGTGCTCAAATCAAAGTCTTGGAGCTGGCACTTGGCCACAACTGGTTGGGATGCAAATTGACAGCCAATATATCCGAAAATTCAAACATTGACATTGACCAAAATTTGTTTGCCGGGCCGCCATGCAGAGATTCCATGCTACCAAACAAATGTTGCGTGATAAAAGGTTTTTGGTGGGTAAGGTAAGAGCCTTCGTTTTTGCAATGTGGCAATGGCCCCGGTGGCTTGCTTGGGTATTGGGCCACATGATGTCGGACCTTTGTGGATCTAACATCGTGCAGGCATCAGGTGAAGACCAACCCTGGCTAACCTATAGTGGCCGACCCAACTCAGTCACGTTGCAGACATGCAAAATTATGTAGTTCTCCGAGCGAGAGGAAGAAGAGAACCTTGCAGCAGCTAACTGTAAGGTTTCGACATCAGCAGAAATCCAGGTAAGGGATGTTGTATCTTTCTTCGGGCCGATGACAATGGAATGCGTTCCAAAAGGGCAAACCGCAAACCCATCAACTTGTACGGCCTGCGGACCTGTCCGACCTCTGCTCCCAGCAGTGAGTTGCACGAAGGAGGGATCTGCCATCCTTAACGCTGCTGGTTTCCCGGTATGTTTCCCGATCAACCTCAGGCTAGTGCTCCTGAGCTGCATACCAACATTTTCCGACAAAAAACATCCAAGTGTATTTTCAGCGTCGCTCAGAGTTTCTCAGATTCTCGTAAATCCTGCTACTCAATGTCACAGGAAAAGATAATGGCGTCGCACCGCATGCAGGTAAGACGATTTATCGTTTTCACATGTCAAACGTGAAACACAAAAAAAACCGATCAAGCAGCCGGGGATAACCAAAACAACAAATGATCGATTGGTAAACACTGCGAACATGAATTCATGAATGGTTCGTGTGATAGTGATAGCCAATTAGTGGTTAATGGTTAGTAATGGATAGATATTGATAATACTTTGATACTGGATATACTGGTTAGTACTGGTTATAATAGTGATATCATTACTGGCCAAGACCTAAAAACGATACGATGGAAACCACCTGCGTTGTTCAGCTTAGCAGTTTGAGGTGCGAATCTTCCCTGATCTCCATCCGGTCCGGGGAACCGACTGGGAGTGGTGACCGGCACGGAGTGGCAGGTGGACCATGATGCACTTGATATCGCCTTATTGACCTAGTGTATGTCTAGGACAGCTCGGCGAAATTTGTGATGTTGTATTTTCCAGATTTTAGGTAATTGTGTATCTTGAAGCGAATGTTTTCAAAAGTATTTTCATTTCTGTACATATGATACCTGTGGCTTGCACACACGCATGTGGTTTGTTTTTTTTTTTTGAGGCTGACAGAGGTTTAGACAACTTTGTGTATGCTTAAGTACATGCGGTTTTTTTGACGCGGAAATCTGATGAATTTGGGGATGTTCACCAGGGATCACCAGGGCCTCATCGATTTGATGTCACCCCAAAGGCTTTGATTTGAGCGCCAAATCACAGATGCGGCAAATCCCAAGGGCGAATTCATTCAGCACGGGGTTTTGCCTTGACCGTTGCACTTGCCCGGGGAACTTTTAGATGGCACCAGTTGGGATGTCAGAGTATGTGCCTGGTGGTTGGAAAGGGGCAGTAGGGAAACACTCGGGGCATCCACTGATTTCCTTTTCAAGGGGCAGCATATACAGGAGCTACAGGGAGTGGTGCATCGAACTTGGAATAAAAAGATTCATGAAACCAATGGACCAACTTGGATGTCCTAACCACCAGCTATACCCTTGTTCCAAATTCTTAGAGTTACCATGCTGGAAAGGACAAAGATGGATAAGGTAAGCCCATGCACACTTTTAACCATCAGCTAAACCATGACAACCAACCACTCACCATTCGCCAAGCATTCACAAACCATCAACGAACCATTAACCAATCATTAACTAATCCCAAACTATGAACATTTGCAACATCTATACTAACTAATGCCAAACTATGAACATCTATGAGCCAAAATCTGAACATCTATGAGTCTATGAACCATTAACCGCTGTTGATCATTGCTGAATGACCACCGCCGCGACACCTTAGGTGTCGACGCAGATGGCCGAGAACTTGGCTCAGTGGAAGCAGCTGTGGGTGGAAGATGCGCATCCAAGCGAGGAGGCTGCGGCGGGGTGGCCCCAATGGGCCCATTATGGGCACCCCTCGAGGTGTGGGCAGGAGCAAGTTGCGCAAGTTGAATCGCTGGGGAAACTATGAAGGTTTGGAATCCAGTCATTGTAGGTGATGAATTTGGCCAAGTCGCCCGGTGTTGAAGTGTCAAGAATTGTCCCGCGCATTAACTGGTTTGGTTTACGTTTGAAAGTGTTCGCTGGAATTCTTGCTTCTAAACCAACAGTTGCGGGGCTTCCGATCATACTTAGAATGTGTATGAACGTGTCACGATTTCTGGAATACATGGCATTAAGGGGCCTGCCGGCCCTTGACCCACCGCCATATGTCAATGATACACCAGGCAGGGGTGGCAGAATGCATAGGGATCATAGGAGAGTCCGTGGAGATAGTAGGCCCATGTTGATGCACCCCGCGAACTGTGTACCTGCTCAATAGCTGTTGAATTGTTGATCTATCACACATATAGGGGGTTTATGGATCTACGGGTCCAACATTCCCAAGCTATAGCGGAAGCCCAAGGATGCCGCGAAGAAAGATGCTGATGTCCAGAAGATCAAGGAGCGCGAGCAATGGCGACTGGCAGCGATTGGTGGGTCTCAACCACAGCTGGGGCGGGTACGGTAATTACACCATTTGCTACAGCCTCATTCTACACTATTTACTAGCCACTGTTGAATAGGAAACATTGGTCAGATGATGGCTAGTAAGGAAAGAGTGCATAGTAAACCATCAAGATCATCAATATCATCAAGATCACCATCACCATCATCATCATCATCATCATCATCATCATCATCAGCATCATCATCATCATCATCATCATCATCATCATCATCATCATCATCATCATCCTTGTTTAGTCTTATCAGTGGATTGTGTTTGTTGGAGGAAGCATCGGAACCATGATCCATCATAGCAATTTCGGTGCTCACTGGTTTGGTATCCTTTGTTCATCAAAAATGTCTGGGATGTCGTCATAAGCCATCACATGCCATCACTAACAAATGTTAATCGTTGTGAACCATCACAACGAGGTCAAACATCGTTGAGAAGCAATATGAACATTACACTGACGGGTGTTCTGGGTTTGGGTGAGACATTATGAAGCTGCCTGAGCCACGGCAAAGCCGTGAAGATGGCTATTGATGTGTATTGATCAGTCACTGAGGGTAAACGTGATTTGCTTGGGTGTGAATGGCGATGTTTTTTTGATGGCTGTTGATTGATTTTGATGTTTGATGATGCTTGTTGACGATGAATGATGAGCTGCACAACCAGAAGCTATCAGCGAGTTTTGCCAAGCATCGATCATCAATCATCAACAATGCTTCAATGATCAACTAATGGATTAGCATGATTAACTCAGTGATGGATTGGCCACTTTCATAATCAATCATCCTTCACTAATCGCTTGCACCAGGGGGAGATGACTCATGTTTGATTGTTAATAGCCATCACCAGGCTGTTTAAAGCGATGGTGACCTATAAACGGTTGTCTCCACCATTCTTGTGAATCTTGTTGCTTATTAAACCCTTTCATTGACACTAGAAGATGTTCAAACGCTCCTGGCCAGGCCACCGCGGCAATTAGAAATGCTTAACATCATGGTCATTGACCCTTGTAAACAGCTGGCAAATTGGTTGGAGGCCATTATTGAACCATTGGTTGACGATCAGTTAGTTTAGTAGTCACCCATCATCACTTATCCATCGCAAAACCATCAAAGAAGTCACAATCAAACCATCACAGCTCCTAGCAACCATCATAAGACCAGCCATTAACCATGAACTTGAGCGTTAATTATAAAATCATCATGAAACCATCATAAAACCATCAGAAAGCTGCTAATTCCTACTCATAGATTAGGTCATTAGTAGGATCTAACGTGGAGAATCACCATTTTTGCAATGGAGAACCTTGGGAAACCAGAGGAAAACCCACGGTTGTAACCCCTTGAACCCTGGGGAATGAAACATTTTGAGCTCTTGGGGCGGCATCTATTCCCCTCGCCAGGACCAAGCCGCAGAGATGGAAGCGCGGGTACTGTAAAGGTGGGACCATGCCAGGGCTGCGGGGCCACCATGTGACCGTCGCTGCCACGGCAGTTTGGAAGTAAGTTGGGAATTGGATTCAACTGAAATTTCTTGGGGGATTTCTTGGGGTCCAACTAGGGGTCCTGTTTGTGACCAAGGGGTCCAAACTAGTGCCAAGGGGTCTTAATGATGACCATTGTGTGCCGTTTTTTTCCAAATCACTGCTAATTTTTCGCGTGAAGTGAGGCAGTAGAAGACCGAGTGTGCCTTGGATTTAGGTCAGAAGGGCTACAAGAGCTACTGGGACTCTTTTTGATTGCATAGTTGCACCTGCTAGTAGTTTTTTAGCCCTTCTCTCTCCCCCACACCTACCCGTCTTCAGCAGTACCTCTCCCAAGGTTGAACGAACCGACAATTGTAGAACCCTTCTACACACCGGTCCGCCAAGAGTTTTGGAGGGTGAAACGGTGACTGGCTCATGATCATCGTGAAAGCGGTTTTCACCTTGGTGCAACGGCCCCACTATGGGCACAATCACAGATTTGATCCATAGTCTGGTACACTATAGTTGTTACTTAGGTGGTACTTATAAACTTGATACTATGGGTGGTCGAGTCAGAGAGAAACCCAAGCACCTCGCGGTGGGGCCCGGTGTTGGGGACCGCTGCAAGCTGCCAAGTTGGACGCCCCGCTGGATCATGGAGTGATCAACTCATCAACCACGGCCAGTGGTAGCCCTCATGAATCATCACTAGCAACCAGGAACCACTGGTCATTATGTGGCTGAATGATGAACTTATTATGAGCAATCAGTTGCCATGATGAATTATCAGCATCATCTCGTTGGTCTATTCCCATGATCGATGGCTGCCATCCCCGATTACCATCCATCAACCATCATCAACCATCCGAAACCATCAACCATCATGAGCCATCATAAGCCATCATCAAAATCATCAACCACTACTGATTATCAATACATCATCCATCATTGGCCATTTGGCTAGCTGTTTAACCATCAGTTTCACCATCTTTACTCATCATTAGGTGGTCTCTATCAATGAGCGGCCGGAGGCGGCAGGACCAACCTCTCAAAGAGCGTCTGCCTGAAACTTAGCACCGCTCAGTGACGTTGTGGTGCAGTTTGGATGATCAGCAATCGCCATTGACAATGGTCAAACATCATGTCACCAGCTCTGTGACCATCACTAACTAGGAATTGACCATCATATTTTGTTCATGAAAGCCATGACTAATCATGATTAATCATGACTAGCCATCCTAAACCATCAATGAATAATCAATAATCATAATTGACCACTACGATTCGGTTTGTCATTTCGCCTGTATTCCATGATTGTTTGGTTGCTATCCCCTATTGTCAACCCTCATCGCCGCCATCGCAAGCTGAACCGATGACAGTGACGAATTGCAAGAATCGAATTGCCAGCAACCACCACAGCAAACCATCGCCATCGTTGATAGTCATTCTTGACCAAAACGGGCCATCATGAACCCTGAGTCATCATCAAGACCATCAATTCACCATCCATAAGCCACTGATGAACCACCAATGAACCATCATTGACCCATCTTTTTAAGCTTGGTTAAATCACCAACAAATGCCGTGGGATGCCACCACCATCAGAACAATGGTTGATCCCTTTGGGTAGTTCAAATCCCTTCACTAAACTAGGGTTGTTATGGTACAAGCCATTGAAAATAAAGACTGTAGTGCTCAAAAACCAGTGAAACACCATTGAAACCCCATTAGGGACCAATTAAGAAAACCATTGAACAACCATTAAAGGGACCATTAAACAAACCATTAAAAAACCATTGCACACCCAAAAACAGTCATCACCCAGCAATTCTTGGACAGTGCCCTGAGGCCGAGCTGTGAGCCCACGAACACGATGGCCCCACCAGGTGTAGAGATCGCAGAAAGATTCCTGTGGTGATGTAGTCACTAGTTGGGTTGGTGGGTTTAATTGGCTGGAATCTTAGTTGGCTGGAAGATGGGTTAATCGGTGGTTAGTTGGTGGTTAATTGGTGGTTTGATGATGGTGAACGATGCTTGGTAGATGAGTAAACCAGGGCTACTTCATGGCTGCCTAGCGGTTAGGGATGGTTCACTGGCTGGTTAGTTTGGAGGGAGCTAAGGCGCCATTGCGAGTATTTTTCTAGAAATTGAACCAATTGGTTGACCTTGGAAACTGTTTGTCCAGAGGGGTGCTTCTTTTCACCAATGGAAAGCACGGTGCTCACTCACAAGTAGCAACCAGCGGGTGCCTTCGTGGAACTGAGCTAGTCGCGGCCAAACCTGTCGGGATCCAAGCTTCCACACAGCTGCAATGGCTGCGAAACTGCCAGTTTTAGCATGATCAAAATGATCAAAATGCCTATTTGCATCTGTTTCTTGTTTCCGGCATTGGCGTGCACTACATAATTTTTCCCACATATATCTATTTAGATTCATAATTAATTGGCTATATATTGCATGTATCTATGCGTCTGTGCCTTTTACTCATTTGGGATAGTTGGTCAGGAAGACTTTAGGCTGAGCTGCCGTGCATGGGAACAGTATCGCCATGCATTGCCGACCAACCAGAGCCCTAATATCGACCCGACCCTCCAGGAAACTCCATTGTTTCAATGTGCTTCAAGAATCTAGAATCTAGACATTTTCGGTGGAAGGGCTGATATTTATGCCGGGGCAGATCCGCACATCATCATCATCATCATCATCATCATCATCATCATCATCATCATCATCATCATCATCATCATCATCATCATCATCATCATCGCACGAGAGGTTGACGATTCATATTGGTGCACAGCTGCATTCTGCCATCTAGACTCCGACGTTTGGCCAAAAACTCCGCAGAATGTGGAGCAAGTGGTTACTGCACGAACTTGTTCACACCCAGACGTGGCTCGCACAGCATCTTAGCAGCAGGCGGTTGTTGCCGCGGCCTGGCCACCAGAATATTACATGGCCGTTATATGCCGTTATAGCGAAACAGCGGGTCATTCAGATTTCTCCGGTTTTTTCCGCGTTGTGTACCGTTGCCTGTGGACCCGTGGCGTCTGGGATTCCATGCACCACCATGAATGAACAAACCAAATAGTGACCTCGCAGGATCAAGAACTTCCATGGGGAGCTTCAGGCAAGAGCCATAGATGTTTGACAAGATCTTATCACGTTGGGTCAGCATCATTGATCCATCTGAATCCCGAGTAGCCATTGGCATCATGGTGAATCGCCGGTAATCATCACCAATCATTCATAAAACATCACTATGAGACTATGAGCATTATGAACCGTTATTAACCTTCAGTAGTCAGTTTTGGCCAGAATTGCTGAAGCATCATTAACGATGACTTTGCAGCATCAGCTGCATCAGCCACGGTCAGCCACCTGTTAATTATCCACCAGCTACTGTTCAGTGAGTCACGTCGCTTTCTGCCCTCCGCTCACGAATGTGACGGAGAAGGCATCGCGAGAAGCCCAGAGAGAGCGCAGAGCTCATTTGGAGAAGTGGTTCGTGCACAAAAGGTGTGCAGCTGCGGCTGTTCCAAGTGCTGGTGGCATTACCATTGCTGCTGTTCCTGCTCTTGACTTTGCTCTGGCTGTTGTGTGGCAGTGGCAGTGGCGGTGGCGGTGGCGGTGGTGGTGCTTGTGGTCGTTGTGGGTGCCGGGAGTGCAGGGACCAGGCCAGTCCAGTCAGCGTACAAGGATCATGTTTCAGAGGAAATCCTATCATGTTTTTGCCATACTTATATATATATATATACACAAATATCTATGTATATGTGTATGGATTGTTATTCCTGGGTAAACTATGCCACACATGACCTGAGTGTAGATATGCCACCCTACCAAGAGATATACGAAAAACATATATTTACATGGATGGTTGTGCATGTGCCTCTGCGTGTTTGGCTGTGCGTGTTTGGGACACCCTTCCAACCGCAAAAAGTGCTGAGTGCTACAACGGCTGCCAGCTGCACCCGTCCCACAGTGAATGGTTGGCGATTTCGTGGATGAATTGAAACGACTTCAGCTGAAATGGATGAAGGTTCGGGCAAAGCACTGGTTCATAGTGCTTCATTTTGATAGCCATGGTGCCATTTACTTTTGAAGGTAGTTCATGGTAAATATAGCTCATGACAATTACAAATCATGGGGTAACAAAGAATGGGGTCCGTAATGATAGTCTACCGTGATGGTTCAACAAAAGCTCCAGTATCTTTGCTCAGCTGCTCAAACCATTTTAGGGAAAGGGTGCCGCCGCGCTGCGGAACTGACGCTGCGGAACCCGCGGATTATCCGCGGAGCCAAGGGCCACCCTAACGGTGGGGCTGATCGTGGGCCTCTTGGATGTCAACTTTGTCGCAGTGCCACCGAGTATACGGTCACAAAGGCCTAAAGGTCGAGAGGGTTATGAACCATCAGGATTCAGATTCTTTTAAGGGCTGACTGCTTTGTGTTTGTGGGTGGGCAACTGCCAAGATGTTTGCTTGACACGTGTTCTTGGCAGAGCATGACGTCCAGTGAACGCTGTGGTGATGGCAAAATCCCATGTTGAATGGTCTACCTTCGCAAGTGACCAGCTAGTGCCGGTCGATTAACAAAGCCATAATCCGGGTCCAGAAAACGCGCTGGTTCACATGTATTACACTGGTTCATTGTAAACTGCATTTGCAATGCTTCAACAACACCATCAACGGTTGTTGCTCAGCTAGCAGTGGTGAAGTTACCGAAGTTTCATGGCCACCCCACCGCGGCAAATCGTTTTCCACAACGAGTCAAACAGTTGATTTTTATCCGATGGCCACCCGACAGATGAGGTGCAAGACATCCTATGGACCTGGCAGGACTGACCCACGCAGCCCTGCTAGGCTGTGTTGATGGTACCCCAACCAATGGAACTATTGGGATGATGCTTCGCACATATGAAAATTTCTACCATGGACCCGCGGTGTCAGCTGGTTCAGTTTCAGCCTTGTTGTGGCGGTGGGATCGTTGGGATGCACACCGCATATGTGGGAACCTCCTTGCAACTAGAGCCGGAACATGGAATCAGGACATCGATCCTGAAGAGATTCTCAAGGTCCAATGGATGGACAAAGTGGAAGTGGCAGCATGGGAAACCCCGGGGGTTCAGCTGGAGGTGGA